>OX387362.1:2080700-2680700 GCA_947563465.1 Archips xylosteana
CCAGAAAAAAACATGGCCGAAAAACATAAAAAGGCAACTATACCAGCATCCCTCATTCACACCCGCTGCAGATTGACATCTGTCATTCCGAGGGTTGCCAGTTGGGGTCCGAATTGACCCCATATTTTTTCGACGGTATAAATTTTTAATCAAAATATTTTCGGAGGGTACCACGCTGTTAATTTCTTTATTGTACAAGTTAACTCGAGATGGGTGCGGTAATGAATAAATTGGAAAAAGGTGTTTTGGATTATAATTGTAATAAGTTAATAATGGGGATTTTGTTTGTTTAGCTACTTGTTTGGTTATTTATAGAGTCTTGATATACCTAGATCATTTGGACACAGGCCTCCTCTCAGAATGGGTTGGGCCAGTGTGGATTGGGATCTTCACACACACTATTGCATTTCTTCACAGATGTGTAGTACCTACAGGTTCCCTCTCAATGTTTTCTTTCACCGTAAAGCTTATAGTAAATATCAAATAACGACCGCTTTAGCCTAGCTGGTAGTGACCCTGCCTACGAAGCAAGAGGTCCTGGGTTCGAATCCCGGTAAGGGCATTTATTTGTGTGATGAGCACGAATATTTGTTCCTGAGTTATAGATGTTTTCTATGTATTTAAGTATGTATTTATCTATATAAGTATGTTTATCGTCGTCTAGTACCCATAGTACAAGCTTTGCTTAGTTTGGGACTAGGTCGATTTGTGTAAGACTGTCCCCTAATATTTATTTATTTTATTTATTTATTTAAATTCTGCTCGGGCTCGAACCCACGGCCCTCTACTTGAGAGGCCATAAATCAAACCACTAGGTTAGCACGGCGTTTTGGACACTTGTTTGGTTATTTGTAGAGTTTTGATATGGAGCTCACTGTTTTATTTCATTTATACTTGTGTATTCAAATGTAACTCGGTATGTATAACAAATGTTATATCTATCATGACACACGCGTATTGGGCTTCTACAAAGAACAATATTACAAAAGAATGAGAATAGCATCCACCTTAAAACAATGCCATCTTTCAATTTGCATTTTCCCGCGACCACTCTAAGCATGACGTGTGTAGTCGTCTAACAAAGAAATTCAAATAAACAATAATTCGAATAAGGAAACCTAGAAACCTGATGGTGACAAAATGGCGAGCAATTAATACTGGCCAGAAAAAAACGGTTTTTTAAACCGTGAAAGATATGCACATACATAATGTTACGTTGAAAAGATATAGTTCAAAACAAATGCTGATCGGGTAAATTGGTTCCGGTTGTCGGCGGTTATAGATTTTTCCAAGATTTGGTTTTATTTGAATATGTATGACGCTTTGTACGGTCTGAGGAGTGAGTTCATTCATGGTTACGCTGTTTATTAGGTACACGTGAAAGGCTTCCGAAAGAGTGGCCGGATATTAGAAGAATTTGCCATACTGTGAACTGAAATGACTGTCAACAAAACTAGCATCATAGAAACATTGTCAGCGTTTTTAATTTAATTGAAAAAGCAGTAACGACACTACCTATTTCTGATGAAAAAACAAATGAGTTTAACGTTTCTTTTTTTAAGTTGACAGAGAATACAATCAAAAACAAAACGCAACTGTTCCAAATTCGGAATCTAATTTCAAAATTCCTTCAGACGCGCGAAACAACTCAAGAGCGGAATCTAATTTTCCGCGTAGGCAAGCTGCATTCCACGCCCATACTTCAGTTGCATTGCATTGCTAAGCTGCATTACGAATAAGCTTGCTACTGGGTACAAGGAGTGCAGTATGTGAGAAGAGTTCAGAATTTAAATGTGGACAACATTTAAATTGGATCGTTGGGTGTGAAGGCACTATTAAGATTACATACACACATTGCTCAGGTCTTGAATTCCTTCAATATAAAAAACTCTGGGTTTTTACTGATACAGAACCACATAATCTCAATAAAGAGTAAAAATGCCTTCAATGTTTTCTTCTAAGAGAACGAATATTGTCAAACCACCTCTACTTTAAATAAAAATCGAACACTTTGTAATCTCTGAATCACTTTGTTTGTCCACGGATTCAGCGCTACAGTCACCAGGCAACCATAACATGACCTGTTCACTAGAAGGCATTATACACAGTCAAGTGTCGTACACATTGAGGTAGAGTTCAAAAAGTTGGACCCTTTAACGTAGCTGAAATTACTATGAAAGCTATCCGTTCCTAACTTTTTCAGTCAGTCGATAGGTATGGTTAGCTACCATTTACGTGGTCCAACTTTTTGGTCTCTATCTTAAAGCCTACGAGCGAACGTGTCAAAGTATAGGTGTCATTCAAACTCAGCGCTGAATTCATGCGCGAAGTTTGTTTAGAGAATAAATAACTTATGATACAGCTATTGGCGGCGTGAGCAATTACCACTTCTATTGCCCATTTATTTAGATTTATTTATACGAAACCAAGATTGTTGATTGTCTTGGTATTATTGGGCGGATTGATGTTGCTTTTTTGAGAATAAGTAACAACAATTGAAACCGAAAGATATAATGATGCTGCAAAATTCCTCCATCGCACCTCCCGCCGTAAGTCTAAGTTCCTTCGTCACCATCTCGATTAATGTTACCACTGTACGTTTTCTTCGGCACTTCCTGCCACGCACAGGAAAACTGTGGAATCAACTTCCGGCAGCAGAGTTTCCAGACAACTATGACATCGGGGCTTTCAAGAGGCCGACAAAAGATCAATGACTCTCCTTGAATTGTTGATAAATATTTATGGGAGGGGTGATCCTTTCCCATCATAGAAAAACCTGGATGGGTAGAAAATACTCAAAAACTAGTAGATACCCAAGAGACTTGGTTGCAAGCTAAAGTAAAGTTCCATCATAATTTAAGATGAATGAATGTCCAGTGACAATAATATCTTTTAGATTGATGAAAACGCAGATGCAGAAGTTTTCGTTTAAAGTTTTATCCAATGCATTGGTACTGTAGAAAGGCTGCGTCGACAAAGTTTACATGTTAATTTAGAAACACAAAGTGGCCATTAAGTCGACCACAAAACGCATTACAAATATGTAAATCACAATTTTAACTAGACCAAACTATTTCATTGTAATTTCAAAGACGCTCCCAATGATTTATTGCCCGTAGTTTCGGCCCTTTGGACCATGCACACACATGTTGGCTACTTAAATAAATATTTCACAGTTTAAAAATGCTAATAGGGACCACTTTACCTGGAACTCCCATAGTTGGAGGTTTAAAGAAACTTAGTACTGCTTCAGCAAGAACACTTGTACCAGGAGGTCATGAAAGTAATGGTGGTGTTTTTAAGAATGTAAAACATAAAGAAATACAGTAGCCGGGGCGTAATGAGAGAGATGCCTGACGCGTGTTCGAGCGTTCGTATATTGATGAGTTTGGACAAAAAACGGGAGCCACAGGTCAATAAGGTCACATAGCTACTGTCAGTGAAAGTACTAGTCATCGTTTAAAAACAGTAAAATACAGTAAACACTGAGATAAGAGTGACCTGCAGCCCTCGTAGGCTTAACTAAGGCGCATTTAACATTTCTTTCTATGAAACGGCATAGGATGATTGTGTAAAGTAAAGAGTCAAAGAATGTGATGATGAGTTGGTGAAATGGACTTCTTGAGCTGGACTTATCTTATCTTAAATCATGAGACGATTGGGATGGGACCAATTGACCTAGCCCCAAACCAAGACAGCAGGGATAACTACATAGGTACTAATAAAGACCTACTTCAAAGGAGAGTACATCCAAACACAGAAAAGACCAGAAACTAGGCCGTTCCTGACCTATAATTTTTTTGTTCTTCACCTTCTGTTTTGAAAGGGGTTGAAAAAAATTTTGTTCGAATATTTTTTTTAGTTCTAACTTTATTATATAAAATTCTTTGATCAATTATAACTGTAGATACACAGTCGCGCGCCCGAAAATGTCCGAGCCAAATGAGCGCCACTTTGATAAAAGTGACCATCTTTTTTCTCAGAACGTTGCGTGAAATTGTCAAGTTTAGCTGTCAAGTGGAGTTTTGCCGCTACCGAAATTCGACTGTAATGAAGTAAAGACTAGGTTCAAATTTCTGTGTAGGTGATGATTTTATTTGTTACGCAACCAAATAAAAAAGTTCGGACATTCTTTGAAGGGGATTTTGTTCGGCAATGTGTATCTTCAGTTATAATTGATCAAAGATAAAATTATAATAATTTGTCAAACACTGCCGTGCAATTTCCCGACTTTTAGCTAGGACTTTTCAAATTAAAATGCTAATATTAAAGCGCAGTTGTAGGTACAGTCAGCAGCAAAAGTGGATAAGCACTTCTGGTGCTCAAAATGATCTACACACGACTCTATTTCCAAGGTGATACGAGAGTGTGTGCAGATAATTTTGATTACCACAACCACAAAAATCACGTACAAAAGTAATTAGCCAAAAATCAATACAGAGTATTAGGTTTCGAGGTGGATCCTCGACCGCAGCGTCCGCCGCTGCGCAAGCGCGCTCAACTATAGAGTTACTTGTTTTCAAACAGGTTGTTTACAAAAATTTTGTATGGAACAAAAAAGAAACGGTACAATGTAGTAAGCAGTAGCTTAAATGTTAAAAGTAGTTCAGCTCTATTACTGTATCTTATGTCGTAATTAAAAAGCCCTAATAAGGCTACCAGGCCACTAGGCGTGGTTTGAGCTAAGGCCTCAGCAGATCGTGGGTTCAAATCCCGGGCTCACACCTCTGATTTTTTTAGGATTCATGTGTGAAATTACGTTTGTTTACCACGAGCTTCGGAAACTTTTACTTTGATTGAATTGCGTGTAAGTTTCTGAATAATAATGTGCATAAGAGTTAAAAATTGTTAATTTGTTTCATTCTATTACTGAAACTTAAACAGATATAAGCATGATATAAGGCCTTAAAGTTAGGTGATCCAATCATCCCAACCGTTTCCTATATTTTGATATAATATGTATCTACAAATCTGTACGGAACCCTCGGTGCGCGAGTACGACTCGCACTTCGTGGGTTTTCAACTAAAGATAACGTCTCTGCATTCCTAACATAAAATCCAAAGCGCACCAACGTATCTCAAACTACCTAATACCTACCTGCACTACAAAAGGAGCACCATAAAATCAACAATAACGCCATAACGTCCGTATAGTTGTAATTGTCAATTGCTTGTCTCCTGCGCAGCTGTCGCGTATGACGAATCACTCTGTCATTTTGACAGCTTTTTGTCAATTGTAATTCACACCCTTCAGCCAGATGAATGCGTGGCATAATGTTGTTTGACTGCTTGCACGGATTGCATGAATATTGTAATTGTTAATAATTTATCGAGTCCATATGTGGATGGTGTCGATATGTCAGTATGTGTTTGATGATAAAAAAGTGAATATGTATCGTGGATATCGGTTGAGAACTACTCGTACGTAAGGCAGCTGTCCCACCGCTGTAGGCGTGTGTACTACACGTATTAAGTTCTAAAAAGAATGAAACGAACGAAAGAAAGAAGGAACTATCCTGACACTGTACTAGATTGCATTATTGTCAGGTTCTTTCTGCTCTTAGTACCTTTAGTACCTGAGAGCGAGCAATCAAATCGAATTGCTCCGAAGTACTCCGAATAGTTCCGATTGATGACCAAGTGTCAACCGAATAAAACGGAATGGTGTGGATTTACTGAAAGATTCCTTCAATGCCTACTAGTGTGAGTGGAAGTGAGATAGCATAAGGAAACAAGACGGATTACGTACTAGTGTACTAAAAGAAGTAAAAGACCGAACTATTGCATTTCCATGATTGTACCAATGGCATCAATCTACACCGATTGACAATTAGCGAGAAGCGAGTAGAACTAGGAAGTAGAAATGTTTCAACAAGTATAAATACGGTGGTTAAAAAAAATTACTGCATTAAGAAAAAGAAAAAAATAACTGAAACTTATTATGTAATCCTACATTGCTACATTTGGCCTGTGGTTATGTACGGCAGCGAATCGTGGACCATAAAGGAAGTCACCAGGCGGCGCTTAGAAGTTAGAAGCGTTTGAGATGTGGTGCTATCGTCGCATGCTCCGTATAAGCTGGACCCAGAAAGTCAGCAACGACAAGGTGCTTCAGCGTGCTGGTATGACCCGAAAATTATTGCACATCGTCAAAAAGCGCAAAATCGAATATCTGGGGCACGTGTTGCGCCATGACAGATATCAGCTGCTTCAACTAATATTGATGGGCAAAATACAGGGAAAACGGCGCTCTGGAAGACGGAAGAAATCATGGCTGCGGAATATTAGGGAGTGGACCGGGATCAGAAGTGCAAAGCAACTATTCCGGATGGCTCAAGACAGGGAGAAGTTTTCAGAGCTAACGGCCAACCTCCAGTAATGGAGTGGCACTTTCAGAAGAAGAAGAGATTGTGTAAAGGAGACCCCTAAGGCAAGGTTCCGAAGGTACTGGCAGCGTTCCTTTTTTGAATAGCCTCGTCCTGCCCAATGTGCTTGATTAAGGACATCTCCATTTCAAAGGAATTTATATCTTTCTAAATTGGAACAGAGTTGCATTTGTTTTGTTTCATTCGATCTGTAAAGAAAACAAAATCGAATCTTTTTCCTATTTACAGTTGATTCACATTTCACTGACATATTTGCTTGTATGGTGGGCAGGACGAGGATAACTAAGCTAATTTTTTGTCCGAGGTAGCGGCCACCTCTTCAGTCTCCTGTAACGTCGTCTATCCTCTTTGTTATTTCCTTTTAGAGCCTCAAAGCGCTAGGACCTCACGGACCAAGGGTCTCAACACCCAATGGGACAAAGTCATATTCGCTGCCTAGACCCATGTATTTGCGTTCTTTCGGTTTTTCAACTGCTTCAGAAGCTGCACTATCTCTATTGCAAGTTTCATAGAGATGGGAAGGAGCCAGCATGTCAGAACAAGTTGCATAGCTATCTTTCATGGAATCAAACTATGTCGATTACATTGACCTCGTTTTTCAATGAAAAATTATCAGCTTTTTACTAGAAGTCGCCATGTTTAGATGAATCGCTTTCCCACAAAAGTACCCATGGATAAATCTACCCTTGGAACCGTATACCAGATACAGAAGATCACCGCGTTTATTATTATATATTTCAACATGAATAAAAGAAATAATCCAAGCAGTACAAAACTAAATAACCCGTGAAATACCAAACATGTAAAGGGTTCCATTTTGTCTATTCTCTATTCAAAACTCAAACTTAAAACTTATGTCGAATTGAACCATTTTGAGCTGGGGAGTTGGATAAAATAAAAAAAGTGGTCAAGTGTGAGCCAGAGTTGCATGCCGATGGTTCTGTTTCTTTTTTATTTTTCCTGATGAAATAAATACTTTAGTTGATTGTTTCCAATTAAGTAAAGGTAATTAATCTAGTTACTAATCTCAATAATTTTAGATATTTCAGCTATGAACTTTTAAGCTAGGGATAACTAAGATCAGTTTTTTTGTCATCACTCGTAAATTATGCTACGTAATACAAAAAAAATGGAATGTGCAAGCAAAGTCCTTTCATGTATGATAGATGCCCCATTACAAAGGGAACAAAGTCGTATTTGGAGCATAGACCCTTAGTATTTGTTTTAATAATAATAATAAGAAAAACCACCTAGAATATAATAGCTTCGCTTGGCAAAAGGTACCGGACTCAGCATTTGCTGGAGATAATTTCCAGCGCTGGTTTTCAGCCCTTCTGGCAATGGTGGCCGCAACAAAAGCTAAGAATTTGCTTTCGCTTTTTTAGTCGCTTCAGAAGCTCGACCAGCTCTGTTGTAGGTTAGATGGATATGGAACGGGGCCAGCGTGTCTGGACTAATCCAATAAATAAATGTGAAAGGTTCTCTTTCCAATTTTACTACGGGACCCTAAAAAGTATTAGACGCGCCACAATAACATAATGCAGCTTGATTGTATTGAAACTACCCTTTTTTTGGTGGTAATTGTCAGGATAACACTAGGCTAGTTTGCGCTGTTTGTCCGGGGGATTATAGGGAATTTGAGGGGTTCGCCTTCAAGTGTAGCGATAGAAATCATTGCAGATATTCAGAGAAATAGACACCTTGGTCTTTGGTACTATAATTTATTCATAGAATACAAATATTAAGAAAAAATAACAATGAATACCAATGAACTATAAACTAATATCTAGGTAACAAAACTAGACTAAGTCTAAAAAAGGCCCCCGTGGCATCGTACCTAAAAGGCTGGCAGCATTCCCTCGTTGAATGGCGATGGCGATTCGTTGAGAGAGCTGCCAGCCCTTTGGTCTCCAGTGGTGTCGACCAGATGCTTTTGCACTTCTTTAATCAAGTTGTGTGCGCCGGGACCCCAAGGACCCAGGGTCTCAAAACAGACAGCAACAAAATTGTAAGGTGAACCAAGACCCTGGTATTTTAATACTTTCCTACTCTCGGCCGCTTCAGCTTTTTTTTACCTTGGTCTTTAGGGTTAGGTTAGGTTAAGTTTTCATTTATTTTTATCGTCATACCTAGATAGAAGTCGCGTGAACTTTAAAACGTGATGGGTGAACAACTTTTTCGTGTAGTTCACGCTGCCTCCAGTTGCCCGAGTGGCATCTTCGTACTGTTTCATAGCAAAATGCTTAGGTTGTCCTGTAGACAAGATTTTTGTACCCATAGCAACGGGTGGCAAGAAAAAGTCACCCTGATATAAAATTAGTGTTTCTAACCTAGTTAATGCTGGACAATATCATGTACCTATAAGTAACTAAAGTGTTTTAATTATCTATCCATCTATATATCTACAGCCATTGTCCGTCCACTGCTGGACGTAGGCCTCCCTCATATTGCGCCAACATTCGCGATCCTGGGCTTCCCTCATCTAGCCACTGCCAGCTGTCCTCCTAAGGTCATCACTCCAACGATAGAGGTAGATACGCCACCAACGCACCAAAAGTGTGCCGCGAAATGGTCCTAATTGTGACCATTGGAATCAGTCGGATTGTGACGTTTGCTTACACTTGCGCGCAAATGATAGACTATCTTTGTCTTTTTTCTTCATACCGTCTTAATGAAGCCATCTCTCTTAATACCGTCTGTTAATGTAATAAAATGTAAGTAAAATGAAACGTGTATGTGTGTGTGCCTGCCGCCGCGTGCGGGGCATTTTTTTTGGGCATAATGTGAGCATATAACGTGTCTACACTTAAAATATCATTGGTCGCAGGGCGTCCCACGCCCAGCTGTGCCGAACCGTTGTTTTAATTAGTCTTATTCAATTTTAGGTCGGTTAGGCGGGCTCGTTCGGGGCAGTACCACCCTCTCACAGAACACCGGCGTGAAGCAGCAGTACTCCTGCTGAGTTTCGTACGGTCAGTGAGAGCGCCGAGGACCAATTACCCCTCCTCTCCCTCACCCCTATTCCCTCTCCTTTTTAAAGGCCGGCAACAGTACAGTGACTCTCTTTGAGTTGTTGATATGACCCGCTTGTTCGTTTTCCTCCCTCTCATAATAAAAAAAAATAAAAAGTATGTATTTCGTTTTCCCACTTTGATTTCAAGAGTCTGTCCTCGCTTGAGATTAGTAACTAGACAAAAACATTTAACCTAACACTCATATCCGCACACGGCGTCCCATCCAAGCGATAGGTTATCCAAACGTCCTCCAGAGGCAATCCTCATCAATATTTCAGTCACAAAATTGAAAATTACCCCCGCACTAACATAACTCAAATCTATCGAAACCAATAAAATATTAACTGGCTATTTCCCGCCATTTTTCACCGGCCGTTCAGCTTTCGCATCACGTCTCTTTGCACTCAGTACTAAATGTAATCATAAAATTTGTTGTTAATAATTCAAGGGAGCAGGACGGTGGTATGCGCAAGAGGGGGAGGGATTATTAAATTCTGTGAATGCTCACTTTGTATCTAATATCCGAATGTGTTTAATATTAGATTAAGTCGGGGGCTGGGGGCTCTGGGCGTGGTTTTCGTGATGGAAGCCCGTTCCGGAATTTTCCTTGAGTTATGATTGGGTTTCATTTGGAAATGGAAAACCGGAACTCACCTGGTCGTGCCGATTGGTTCGAGCCATGTTTTTAAATAAGAATGTTTTGTTGTAATTTGGTTATTATAGTTATGTATCACCTATATAATTTTTTATTTAAAAAAATAACTTTTTTTTAATAAAGGTTTTTGTGCTGTGTTTTTTCTGTATTTGCGTTGTCATTCCACTTTATGTACTTAACTTATGTTTAGTCAAAATAAGAACGATTATTCTGTAAGTAGACCGCAACAAGTATACTCTTCTACAAGTATATTTGTATACTACCATCATTGCTAAGAAGAATTCGCCACAAGAAACTTGGCTCAAAGTAATTTATTCCAAACAAAAACTAGTATGTTAAATATAGTTCACTTATCTATTAATATGTAACAAAATATTTATTTCAAAATACATATAATAAACAAAGCACATTAATCAATTTAGGCAAAAAAAACTATATAAACTCAAATACAAAATGTCAGCAAAAACAGAAACTATTTAATACAACCGAGACAAAGTAAACTAAAAATATATAAAAAAACCAAACGCGAAAGAAACTTTGTCTTTTACCTCTTCCAGCTTATACTGCTGAACAGATTTAGGTGTATGAAACTAGCTGTTGCCCGCGAGTCCGTCTGCGAAGAAGGGTAGGTATACAAAAAATAGCCTATGACCTATTCTCAGACCTACCGAATACAGAGAAAAAAGTTTCATAAAAAATCGGTCGAGCCGTTTCGGAGGAGTTCGATAACAAACACCGTGACAAGAGATTTTTATATATTAGAAGATTTGTCACGTACCTATATTTGAGACCCTGGGAAGGACACAAGATAGTTTTTATCCTAGAAAATGGCATCGTATATTTATAAAACAGTAGGTCAGGTTTGGTTAGTTTAGAATAATTCTGAAAAAACAAATCTCTCAAATGGACTCTTGCAAAAACAAATTACGTTGTGATAAATGATAATTGATCATCATTTTAGCCTAAAGACGTTCAACGTCACAGGCATCCCCCTAACTTCGTCAAGCAGACCGGTCCTACGACATCCGTATCCAACGCGCTCCCGCAACCCTTACCAAGTCGTCTATCTTCTTGGAACCTACCTACACTGCGCCATCCGAACCGGTCTTTCGGCTAAAATGATTATGAAATGAAAGTCAAAGTCAAAAGTGTTTTATTTGTGAAACATAGGTGATGGCTGCATAAATACAGAGATGTTACATTTCCTCGTGTTGCACTATGTTTTGCCAATCGACATACAAAAAACTTGGCTTAATATCTTAATGGGAAAATTGGCATATGAAATAAGGGCAAACGATAAAGAACCCCTAATCACTAACGTGTCGCACGCGCAGCTGACTACCCCGTATCACCACTCTATTTGTCGATTTATTCTTCTACACTTACTGATTCACTCAAGGACGCTTCGCCAAGGGACATGCAAATGCAACGTAATTTCCGCAGCAGTTCCCAGAGCCAGCGCCAACCATATTCACAGCCGTATTCCACTTCTGCGCAACACTTGTGTCATTGCTACACAGAGAGAATTAATTTGGATAAACTAAAGGGCATCGGTTTAAACCCATCTCAATCCCGTATAGGGATGTTGACGCCACTAAAAAATATTTCGAAGATACGACTCCAGAAAAAAACGCTTTATAGCTCTGAAAAGCAGATTAATTTTCGATTAACTGCATAATTAGATTTTTATTGCTTAAAACAAATAAATAGTTAGTTGATTGAGTTGGCGAACAAGTGACGTCACAAGTTGCTATTGCCATTCAAACTCTATTGATTGGTGGTGTCAACATCCCCATTGGTATCCAAGAACCGTTCTTTTTTCTAAAAGTCCGTTACTCTTTCACGCTAAAACTTTTTGGCGCATAGATAGTCTTCTTTTTCTTTTCTTTCAACAGTCAAGTGCCCTAAACAAAAAGTCCGAAGCGTTTTTTTAATCTTATTTTTTAAAGAGTACCCAAGGGCCCTGGTCATCTTCAAAGCCTGGATCTTATAATTCTGAGCACTCCGCCGGCGCGTGAGCAGCGTGGCGACCGTAATGGGGCCCGACGGGGGCCCGCGGTAATTCCATTTGGCCCCCTCCCCCCTAACGCAATAATCGTCATATTTTGTGCGAATTACGTCTCGGGTTACGGATTAGTCTGCTTTTTGGGCGCTCTCGTATGTTGGATATCGGGAACGGTTTTCAAAGACATTAAAAAGTTTTTAAGTCGTGTCGTGTTTCATCATCATCATCATCATCATCATCATCATCATCATCACATATAAGTCTCACTGCAGAGCACAGGCCTCCTTTCAGAATGCGCGGGCCCAGTGCGGATTGGGAACTTCACACACACCATTGAATTTCTGCGCAGGTGTATACAGCTTTCCTCACGAAGTTTTCCTTCACCGTAAAGCTCATGGTAAATTACAAATGTAATTTCGCACATAAATTCCGAAAAACTCAGAGGTGCGAGCCGGGACTCGAACCCACGACCCTCTGCTTGAGAGACTATAGGTTAAACCACTATGCCACCACGGCTTCGTGTCGTGTTTGGTTCGACCTAAGCCTCTCAAGAGTCGTTCGAGCCCGGTAATAAACCACTGATTTTTTCAAAAAATTATTTGCAGAAATTACTTTTTGAAATTTACTATGAGCTTTACGGTGAAATATATCGTGAGTAAACCTACACAGAGCTGAGAAGAAATTCGATGGTGCGGGTAAACTACGGCCCAAGGCCTCTCACTGTGATAGGAGACCTGTGCCCTGCAGTGGGACGTGTATGGGCTGAGATGATGGTGATGATTGACAGCAATTAAACTAATTCCAAATTAAGCAAAGCTTGGACCTACTGTTGGTACTCCATAGACAACGGAAAACATATCCAACAATGAACAACTAAAAACATGAAAATAGTTCAGAATCGAGAGTAGAATTGATTACACTATAAAAGCAGGTTGTGTTTTTTTAATTCTTTTTTTACTGTGTCCAGTCTAAAAGTTGCATATGCAATGCAACATACGAATACGCCAATTAAATGTCTTAACGAGGTAGCATATTAGATAATTTAATACTGGCCGTTTTTTGTCAGTTTTAATTTACTCCTAATTTAAATTTCGAGTGCAGATTTAAAAATCGAGTACCTACTACTTAGTGACATGGATTTTTTTTTTTTTTTTTTCTAGAACTGTAGATACCTATACCAGCTTATTTTTGAGATTAGGGACACCTGTAAGTATACTTTTTGTCATCACCCTAAAAAACAAATATATGTCCTATGACAAACAATATTCACATGGGAAATCCGTATGTGATCCAGCGAATCGCGTATGGTGATTAATTAATAAAATTCGAAATTCATATTCGTCGCCTCTCAATCGACGCCCGCGTAATTGCCACACGTACTAATTGAAAAACGCAATTACACCAGAGTTAATTATTAATTCGTAAATAATCCCCCCCCCCTAGAGCCCCCGGGGGAGGGGCGTGATTGAATTACGGGGGAATTTCGAATTTTGCATAATTCAACTGGTTAGCCCTTTACCAGTGAGTTTTGGCGGTCTAAATTGATATATAATTTTATGTGGGGTTGTGAATTTTGATGCGTCAAGGGTTGTTTTCAGTCGGGGTGTTTAATTTCTAAATACACTAACACATTTTCAAATTCAAATTCAAATAATCCCCGTGGTTTACAAGAAATGATGAGCTGCATGAGTACACTGAACTACCTACTATAAAGCAAGAAGTGAATAGATACTGCAGTAGCTATAAGAACAGATTACGAAGACACTCCAATGAACTAGCCAGGGACCTGTTGAGCGAAAACGAATATACTCCAAGATTGAAAAGATGGCAGATATTAGAGCTAGACCAGAGAGACTAAGCCTTACATAGATTGGTGATGGTGTTCAATGGAACCCTCCCAAAGAAACCTAAAATATAATTGAGAACTATCTGATTATGGCCAGAATGGCCGATTGCAGATTTATATGTAAAATAAAAAAAAAATTCAAATAATATTTATTGCCACTAAAAAGAAAAACAACAAGCCTTTAAAGTAAAAATTTTCCGCTGGCGTTCATGGCATCACAATGTGTAAGTTTTTGTTTAGTTTTTATGGGCCCCACTGAAAAACAGCGTTGCTGCTAGCCGCAACATTATGCTGATTGAGCCCATAATATATTAAAAATTGCTTTGTCATTTGTAATTCAGTAAAACTCATACATCATAAATATAGGATTTAGCGAAAAGTAAACAAAATCTATAATAACTGATCCGCAAAAAATTTTGTTTGTAGAAATACTATGAAATAGAAATTTGATGATCGTATAGTTCAGTTGTAAGAGAACCTAGTCAGGTATAGTCATGAAGCTTAAGGTATCAGCTTCGATCCCCGGTCGGGTAGTAACTAACAAATCAACTACCTATATAAAAATAAGTCGGGTTTTCCTTCCTGACGCTATAACTCCAGAACGCACGAACCGATTTCCACGGTTTTGCATTCGTTGGAAAGGTCTCGGGCTCCGTGAGGTTTATAGCAAAGAAAATTCAGGAAAAATTTTAATAGAAAAGCGGGAAAATCTTTTTACTTACAGCGCCATCTCTGATATAGGTAACGCCACCAGAGTTGAGGCCACGCACACAACCACACCTCATGTAATGACAGCGGGATTTTGACGTTGTGTTGACGTTTAACGACAACACAACGTCAAAATCCCGCTGTCATTACATGAGGTGTGGTTGTGTGCATGGCCTCAACTCTGGTGGCGTTACCTTTACATAGCATGTACTACAAACCAATACTATTCTCCGCGGACGGAGTCGCGGGCAACAGCTAGTTGTGTATGAAAAATAAGAACGTTTGGTCTCGAGTCTTGGATACTTAATATGTATTTAAGTATGTATGTTTATCCGTTTCTAAATCGTCTTTAAATTACTACGGAACCTTAGTGCATGAACTCGACTCGTATTTCTTTTAAATCGTACCCGTTACGTTGAGTAAAATCAGATAATACAAGCATGTCAGAATAAAGACTCAAAGCTTTATTTTGGTAACAAAAACTGTTCATGTACAAAAATAAATTGCGCATGAAAACTGCAGCTCGCAAAGCCTCTAAAGGACATCGAAAAAAGTAGTATTTTTTTAATCCCGATCACAGCAACACCGACCAAAATCCAATTTTCCCGTCATCCCATCCAACGACGGACAAACCGAACAATTACACAAAAGCGCGACGAAACCATAATTTCCAATGGGAAAATGCGCAAAAAAACCGCTCGCGTCACCTGTCAACCGCGACAGCGCCTTTGTACCAGTTTTTAGAACTAATTCGAACACCGTCCCACTCAAATTAAACTTATTCATATGTATGCGATTATGAGATTGCCGATACATGCATTGAGACCGCCTCATTTCAATACCTTTTGTACTGTACCCCGAACTCAAAACATCGTAACTACATTAACCACAGCTTCTCCTATCGACGTTTTCCTTCTGGCTTCGGGCGTCGACGACTGATGTATCTGACAAGTGGTTGAAACCATTTCTCAAATACCTTTGTGGAAGGTGCGATAGCGACGTGGCGACGTGCCGCGTCACTTGTGATGCGTCTTGAAGAGGCGTTGACGCGACACGTCGGATCTAGATCGCGGCGACATGTTAATTGTTGACGTAAATATTACTGGCGATAAGGCAAAGGTGACAGGGTTTTTTTTAAGTTTTCTTGGCGCCTTTAGTCGCTGGGAAATGCGTGAAAGATTGTGCGAAGGTATTATCATAAAGCGTAACAAGTTCTGATTGTAATTGTTCGGTTGCTATCCGGCGAAGGAAGTAGGTAATTTCTATTCGAAGATAATAAATGTACATAATTTCAGACCAAGAGTTCAGTTAAGTTTTTGTTTAGTTATACTCTTTGGTTTAACATTTTATTCAATGTTTCTGTTCTTAAGCGCCTTACCCGGCTTTTGAATTAGTTTTCCTCTGCGGAACATGCGCAGATTGAAACTCAACTCAGCGATGCAAGTTTTTTCTTGAAGGTTATACAGAGCCTGATCTCACTACCACCCGCGTATGAGTACTTGCTTTCTTTTTGCGCAGTCATGTTTTTTTTTCTGTGGCAATAAATGTTTTTTTCTGCCAGATATTATTCAAGAATGCATCAATACGCTATATTAATGTGTATGAACTAGTTGAAGACCTTTCTTGCATGTACGATTAGTTGAATTACTAAACTGATATGATTTTTTAAAGACAATAAATTATACTTGTGAAATTTTCTTACCCCAACTACGAAAATATAAACTGGGAGGATCTAACAAGATCATTCAAACTACCAAGCTATCAGAATAATGAAGAAGCTTAGCTCGACCTTCCACGACATTGTAAAGACATGAGTGACTTCGTAAAATGGAATCCCTCATCTCATCAGTCATCACATCTACTAGACTAGAACCAAGCTAGAAAACCAAAAAGAAAGACCTATCAAAAACTTTCAGAACTACCAGGCTATCAGAACAAGGATGGAGCTCACCTGGGTCTGTCGCGTCGAGGGTCTGCGGAGGCTGACTGAGGGGGCCGGGGGTGCCGCCGGAGCCGGGCGACCGTACGTCGTCGTTCACCGCGCCGCCGTACGACAGCGACGACGAGGGCGGTCTCTGTTGACAACACACCAATGGGTTATGTATGATCGCCTGGTAGCATCCGAGCCACTTCTTGAATTTACTTTAAGAAACAACTTCGATTCAAAAGGATAATTCATCAGACACGTTTTTGGTTAGATGCTGTTTGCTTCCGATTCGTTATAGTCAGTTACTATATCCAGAGGCCGTATTGTCTAACGCTCGAGCACTTAAGATCGTATTCTCCATCTCTTTCTCTCTTTCTGCAGCATGTTAAACGGTGTGCCAGAAAGAAGTGAATTAAACGATTGTGATTTCCAAGTGCTTTAGACAATAAGGCCTCAGGTTAGCCAATTGTCAGATCATTTGTTCACCAGATGCGTTGTCCGCAAGACTCGTTTATGGTCAGATTTATTTTCGTCAAATCTTTAATTAATTTTGTTGCTTACAATGTATTTGACGACCAACAAATCTAGCAATTAAGTCAGTGAGAACGCATCTGGTAAATAAATGATCTGAGGATTAGCAAATCTGGTTAATATCGAAACTGACGATTAACGAATCGGTCCAAAATCGCATCTGACCAAAAGTTTATCTGATGAATAATGGATATCCCTTCGAAACACGAAATAGTTTGTTCCCTTCGAGCTGATGGCTCGTGATAAAGGTAATTGGTAAAAAGATGGGATGTAACACGCAGCGATTCCCCAGCTCTTTAATTAATTTAAAATGTTGGAAATAATTTCACACCCGAGCTCCCGGCACACCCCGGCCTAGTAATTTACTTAATTACTAGTTATTCTTTCTGTTGTAAGCGTTACGTAGTTAGCAATAATTTCTTACTGTCATAAATAACACGTAACGCGAGTCTTACCATCTCAGTTCTTCTGGTGTCCTGGTCCATTGCTCGTTTTAAAAGTCTGTATCAACAGTCTGAAACCGTATTAAAGGAAAATAGGTCCTCTTTTAAAGGCCGACAACAGATGTCTTTGATTCTTTACTGGAATTGTATTAGATAAACAACGTCTACATTTTCTATGTCAATTTTTGATGAATCCAACCATAACCAAACTAAACTCTAGACTCTATCGATCGAAGGCGACCAATCCATTTTAGGCACTTGTCCCACCGCAGTCGAGATAGCGCAGCTATCGACTATTTATTTGCTCGAGATACGAAAAGATATAAATCTCGTGTCAGTAAAAGAGATACATATATTAATAGTTGATGCCTGTCTGTTCACACTGCCGAAGAGAGCTGTCTCCATCAGTTAGCCGCAGCGACAAGAGCTACCAAATATACAACTCGCTCAGCAACGCTCGCTTGGCAGTTAGAGTTAGAACTGGCCTTATACTACGAAATTCGATTTTCTAACTTCATATCGTGCCGTTCCGTTCACGCTAATAGTGTTAAATGGAGGAGTGAAAGGGACTGCACTTCGAATTTCGAATTTCGTGCCTGTCTCCCTGCTGAGAGAACAAACAGCGGTCATTTTATTCTAGAGTGCGAGTAATCGCCTGTCGCACTCGTACACTCACTTATAGCCGAGAGAACTATTGGAACTACACAATCGCATCTCGCTGCTTGCACGCCAATTCGTATCTAGTTTCTAGTTCTACAAGCTTCTCGTTCATCGTTGGCGGTGGGACAAGTACGTTACCATCAATCGATGGCATCGTCGACGTTCGAAGTGTAACGCATGAAAGACATGATGTCATTTTGAATGAGGCTTTGACGAAGGCAAACTCCAAAAAATGTTCTTTCATTGCTTAAAAATTGTTACATCCTTGCAAGCCTCACCTCGTGGCCTTTCAATCAGTTTTCGTACTAAATGAATAGAAGCGTCGCGATCCAAAGCAGACAGAAGATACGGGGAAGAGACGCGGCCTGCGAACTATAATGAAGAAGCTTAGCTCGATCTGACGTGCAAAAAAGATCTTCCACTTCCACTTCGTAAAATGGAATCCCTCATCTCATCAGTCATCACATCTACTAGACTAGAACCAAGCTAGAACATAAACCAAAAAGAAAGACCTATCAAAAACCCTCTACCTCTAGGCTCTCTTTGTCGTCTACCCCCGCGCCTCTGCACCGCGCGGGCGGGGACTCAGCTAAACGGTCTAGCTATAACGACGCGGACTTCGACGCGCCCCCGTTCCACGTCTCTTCTATGTGGCATGCGCCTTAGATGTATACTACCACGGACCAGAGCTAACTTTGTAACTGCGAAGTTTTGAAACACGCGAAGCTAGTACTTACTAAAATATCAATCGAACGCATAGTTCATTACCGTTCAACGTTTCAATAAAGTTTAACCCTAAACTGCATACGGCATTAGGCACGGGTGATGACGCGTGACGCAGCAGCTGCCGGTAATGAACCGCGACCGTTGTGAAATTCCTCGGTGAAACACATTGTTTCCGCGGAGCTAGACAGAAAAACTGGCTATGATTCAGGCACAGACAGAATTAGGCCACGCGGTGAGACGCGGAAGAACCTCAGACGCGAAATTGACTATCTGTCAGATTAGATCAGATAAAGTTTGTCGGATAAGTACAACTAGGTTTCGCAGCCTGGATGGAACTGAACAAATTACAAAGCGCCGTGGGAATTTCGAAAATTTCTTGCACTTCTATAATCCTTAAGGTACCAGGAAAACAAGTAAGTAAGAAAGTGTATTGGTAAGGTATCAGGTGGAGTGTTCCAGAACAACGTTAACTAGTAACGGGCGAATAGCTATAAATTTCATGTCCCTAAAATTACCGGTTGATATTTCGCTCGCGATTTTATCCCGATCCCATGGGTATATCGGGATAAAGAGTACCCTATGTCCATATATACCAAATTTCATCCAAATCCGCGAGCCATTTTAGTGCGAAGAGGTAACAAACACACGGAAACGCGCACACATGCACGCAAATATTGACAATTACTATATAATATAAGTAAAGTAGGATTAAAATGATAAAAAGATACATCTAGAGATACGAAATTATATTAATTCTGGAAATTCCCTAGGAATTTGGTCAAATTCCGAAATTGCACTTCGACTGCCAGACCTAATGCTTTGCGTGAGCAAATCAAATCAAATAATTTATTTGTGAACAATAGGTATATTACATAACATGGTTACATAATTAATTATTCTGGATGGTGGATATTCAAAGCAAAGTCACGTGTAAAATCTTGTTACCAATAATACCAACCAATAGATCATTAAAATCTCTCCGACCACTCAAACGTATCCAGCTTCGGGTGTCCTCGTAACGTTTCGGAAGCGTTCGTGCGCGCGCGCACGCCAGCTCACCATTATTACACCTGCCTTATGGTCCTTGTCAAATGGCACTTGGTACGAACACTCGTTAGTGCTGGCACATAATCATCAGAGAATAAGAGCGTATTCACACTATCTGATCAATGATTTTATTAGTAAAGATATGTCATATGCTCACAAAATAACCAAAAAACGTGGTTCGAACGCAGCGGCAAACTTGCAGATTTTCGAAGTAACCCCTGTGTATTGTGTGTTCGAAGCACTTTTGTTGTACCATTTCGTTCACACTCGTATCGTAATTAGCGTGAGCGGGATGGCACAATACGGAGTTCGAATTTTGAACTTCGTGGTTGATCACTGATCAGGCTTAGATCCTATTTGCTCCCTTTATGAACGGCACGGTGGTCCTTGTCTTCAACGACGTGAGACCAGAGACTACAATTGTTTCTTGTTTTACGCATCATTTTCAGCGCGCTAATAACGTATCACGTTAGTTAATATACAGTGTGTAAATTTCATAAGGGCATATATTTTATCCAGACATAGTTAACGACCATACAAATCACGTGAAATAGATATTTTGTGATTAACTTTAATTAATGAAGCGTGGTTAATTTTTTAAAAAAACCTAAAGAGCAATGTAACGCGTACAATTTCATTTGACATGAGTGTTTATTTACCTCATGTTATGTCGTCAAACCCTATTATTAGGCAGAAAGATCTTCTGAACTTATGATAAAATTGATGCTACGATCATAAAGCACAATACTGAAAACCGTCTTGCTAACTTTCTGCTAAGATCTTATCGTAATTTACTTATTAGTGACTGTCGGAGGCAATGGAGATACTTTCGTGTTAAAGTTCCTTTTGCGAGTCTTTACAAATCACTTCATTAAAAAAATGTTTCGCATTCCAAGCAGGTGGTGGTGATAGCATGACATGAGTTTTCAATTTCATTAGCACTTAAATAACATTCTTTACATTTAAAACTACCTTAATCAATAAGTACCTAATCTTGACGTTCCTTATTTGACACTTTCATAATGAGCCTAGATAACATAAATATCCAACGCCATGAAGGTAATTAGTACTAGGTAGTATTACAAATTCGTTGTCTTTGTCGCGTTTGTTTTCTTTTCTATTCAACCTTTAAGAATAAAACCACAAAATTCAATAGCAAATGTAGAGCGAACTCATTGGTGGTGTTTCTTCTGACATAATTTGTCATGACGCCGCCGACACAAATCAATAAGATTGTTTTCGTAAACGACACGATAATCGAATATTAGTACCATTGAACTCTTTGATATAATAATGGCATATGGTGAAGCTGGACAATGTGGAAGAAGAGTATTAGAAATCTACAGAGAGCGATTTCCGAACCGGCGACCTCCGCGAAACTCACGAGTCATCATCAATGCTCTCCAGCGTATTCGCGATGGTTTGACTCTGACTGGGAGATTCAGTGATCACTCTTTACCAGCTGAAGAATGTGTGCAGCTTTATTTGCTGAATACGTTCGAAATCAATGGATTGGGAGGTTCGGTCCTTGCCGATGGCCTGCATGAAGTGGATTTTTTTCTATGGGGAGCTGTGAAAAACGAAGTTTACCTACTCAAAACCACGAGTATTAGTGGAGCAGCTAAGGGAGAAAATCACGGAAGTTTTTCAAAAACTTCAAGAAGTGAATTTACGAAATGTGAGAACGTCCATCAGTCGTCGTAGTGTCGCCTGTATTCAAGAGCAAGACAATGTAGAAAACAAATATCTCAGGCGAGTGAACAACATTTTAGTTAAAAATGAAATAAATTAATGATCTTTATTTTTACTTTTATTTTTGAACTAAACAAATGTCGAACCGTTCGTGTTATGACGTTATTCGTACAACGTTGACGTTATTTGTAAACGTCATGTTCAGGTAGGTACGTTAATTCATCGACGGATTATGCTGTACATTGCTTGCTGAATTAATTTGTAAGAAAAATAAAATACAACTAATGTTGATTTTACACATGTAATTACGTTAATTAGTATGTATACTAAACGTTGTTAAATTATATGATCGTATGAAATTTACACACTGTATTATGTCAAATGATGACCAATTTGCAAGTCTAACACAAATACAGCCAGACGTTCGCGTTGATGGGAATGAATTTACCAACCTTTTACCAACCTTATTTTATTTGGCACGAAAGAAAAACAAATGAAAACTAAAAAAACACGAGTTTTCCCAGAGATGAGACTAAGCTAGATCGATTCTACGCTCCTACTCCTACATAGCAATTTCCATTAAAAAAATATATACTTAAAGCCGTTTCCAAGATTCCGAAACAAATAAATAAGAAAAAAATTCTCGTTTAAAGGTTTTAGATAGATAGAAATTAAGCCAAGTCAATTAATATTAAAACAGTCGAATATTATAGATACTTCGTTAAATTTCATGAACTAGTACAAAAATTCAATTCCCTCCTAGATTTTGTATGGTAGGATTTGGTAGGCAACTTAATTTGCTATTAATTTATTTCAATGCTACTTAAAATGTCATAGTTAATTAAAAATTAGTCTGGTTTTCCAGATTAAAATGAAATGATTTTTTGTTAGAACTGTATCTTAAAATTATTAGTTCAGTGTCGAATTGAGATACTTCTTCTGCCAGCCATTACTGTATCACATCATCGGCATCTCTCGGACTCAGCGTATGGCGTGCCATAGGCGTATTTCACTTAGATTACCATACTGTGTGATTGATACGCGCGCCAGAAGTAATTGCCGAAAAAACGCCTAATTGCTGTCCATGTAACGGCAAATTGATTATGGCTAACGATCGTTAGGCATCTTAATATTTGGGCTAATTCGAGACCATGTCGCTGTTTGAATAGAATGTAGATCAGTAAGCGAATGTAGATGGAAATGTTGGAAAGGGGAGACCAAGAAGGACATTCCATGATCAGTTTGGGAATGTCTTGACTTGAAGAAAGGTCAAGTCAAAAGCATACAAAATCGGCGAGCATGTATGAAAAGACTAATGAGTGTTCTGGAAGCGAAAGATGTATGTCAGGATCGGTGCAGGTGGAAACAAATAGTCCCTGCCTACCCCTTTGCTAGGGAGGGGGCGTGATTGTATGTATGTACACTAAAACCCAAATAAACCTAGTTTTACGCTGGGTTCGCGTGGGAACTACCCCCCAAGCTCTCTTCATTCTTCAAGGCTTGTTACCATTAAGTAGTGGGACGTATAGATGCCGATAAAGTCGATAAACGAGCGTTCGGTTCAGCTGATGCTAAATGACAACAACAACATTTTAGGTAGGTAGGTAGGTAGGTTACCTAAAGTGAACTTTGTGTTAAGCTTACCTATGTACCTAGCCTAAAGTTAAATCGTGCATGATTGATTAATTACTATAAATTACCTACTTATCTTTGCGAGTGAATTCAACGGCAGTTAAACCTTAGTATGGTTTTGCTCGTTGCATAGTTGTAAAATTTTATATTGTTTCTTTTTTCTGTTTAGTAAATAAATCAAAAAAAAAAAAAAAAAGGTACTGCTGGTGCGCTACCAGCTTTGGAAGAAACGGTACACTTGTCTTTTAAAGGCAAGAAAGACCACATAAAGCGCACTATGGAGGCCCCATCTATCGAGGTGGTGGAGATATTAGGAGCTAATTATAACCACAGCTGTCCCTACTACCCTAGACTAGACTACGTATAACCAAATAGCTTCTTTAATAAAGTATTCCACTTAAAATAGATTTCGAAAGGCTTAAGAAATATTGCATCGTTTTCCCTAAAATTGGACAGAAAACGGAGGCCGGTAAGCATTACGTATTAAAATCACTTGGCCCACTTCGATATTCTTGTAGGTAGATATTTATCTACTAGGAAAGCAGAACTGAGCTGACATTTGCTTGTTAGCACGCGATGCTAAAATTTCAAAGGCAAATGTCTGAATGCTCAAGCTCAGGACATAGCGGTTCATTTGTCATTTTCTGTCCATTGATGTTTTACTATCAGACGATTTTGAGTGACTTTAACTATAGCAGCAATAGAACGGTTTGAAGACAATAAATACGATTGGAATTGTTACGAATTTGGAACAGACGTCCGCTTTCAATTCTACCAATAAGCCAACGCTGTTAGATCTATATCCCCAATTTGAATATCGAACACATGCTTCCAAGGATCTCCTAAAACTAATTCAGACGACTTATGTCAAAACGATAAGGTTCAAAATAAACGTGTAATTTTAAAAACTGAAAGCACGTTATTCAAATTACGAAGCTAGCTTTTTTTTAATAGGTTCTTTTTGTGGCAGGAAGCGTGGCCGCTAATGCGTTCCGTTCACACCATATGTGTGGATCAGAAATGACTTACTCTTTGCAAGTTCGTCATTATGGCGGGACATTGTTATAATTTTGTTTATTCATGCAAAGGGAGTAATTTTGTATCGTTAGCGAATATCTGTCGGAACTGGGAACATTTGGTTAATGATTGGTAGAAACACCTATTTAGGTGCTACTAGCAAGCGGAATTTACAATAAAGGGGTATTTTCATTGTAATATTCAAAAGCATAATTCGTTTCATATTATCCCAATTTGATGGCGCTGTCGTCGCGACTGAGTTTCAAACAATAATGAAGGCATTCAACTTTTTTTCCAAACAATATCCTCTTACAATCGTCATTGTGGCAACATTGTAGCTGGCCCGTTTCCTGGAACGTCCGTTTCAGATTTGGGTGAAAGTTTTTGCCTCGAACATGTGCTGATCAAGTGTTGATGCTTAGCTTATGGGCTCCTGGTAGATTTTTGGATAACATATGGGGCTCCATTTGTTGTGCTAATGTCGTGGTGAGTGAAACACTTGAAATTATTTATGAAGATTTATTTCTAAAAGGGTTAATGATTTGTAAGTTAGTTTACAATTTATTATGATATGATTGTCTACAAGATAGCTGGTTGAATCTGATAACGAATGCATGAGTAAGGGGACTCCTAACAACAATTTACAAACTTTCCTCATTTTTAGAAAAAAAATCCCAAGAAATTGGATAGTTTTGGGGTGCGTACAACAAATATAACTCAATATTAAATTTAACTTGACAAACATTCCCAAACTAGCCAACTCAACTTTACAAAAAACAGCTAAACTAAAAGGCGTTGTCAAAAAAAAAACTAAGAACTAACAAACGACAAACAAGATAGCCGGTGCCCGGGGGGGAACTGGACTTTTCCATTACCATTAATTTGGCCGAATGAGACTTTACTGCGTCATCTTGAAAGAGGTCATACGTCTTCATGTTGCCTTGGTACTTTATTTGTTTTTCTCTTGTCAAAATGGGAGGATTACTTTGGATTGCAAGGGTTCTTTTTATTAAAAGGGGGAAAATATGTCGATGCAAAATTGCTTATTTGTTTGAGATTTGTTCCAGAATAATTATTGCTACCTATAAATACAGAGTTAGCTAGTATACGATAACATTAAGGACTCTTTATCGAATAATAGAATAGAGTCACATTACTTATCACTTACTAGAAAAAATTAAAATTGTCTATTATCTGAATGGTATGATTTTTTTCGTATTTTTTCCAGATCTGTAAATAACTTGACCTCTCGCCCTGTAGCATTATCTTTGAGTTTTAGGAAACACTGCACAATTATAATTAACCGACTTCAAAAAAAGGAGGAGGTTCTTTAACTAAAGAGTATGCTAAATTATTCAAAAAATGGTTTATAATCTAAAAACAGTTCTTTCCCATGAAATTCCATTTGTAGTAACTTTAATTTCAATACTAAATGAAAAAAAAACCCGCCTGTATAATTCCCGTTCCCATGGGAATTCCGGAAAAATATATATCATATGTCACTCGCTGAACTGAGACCAATCTAATGACACCTCACACTTCATAATCCATTGAGCCCTTTAGGCTGCAGGGCGTGCCAAAGAATGATACATACATACATAAATACGCTCGAAAAACATAACCCTCCTTCGACAGTCGGGTGAAAAGTGACCCCCAAATAGGATAATGTTTGCTATGTATTTGGTTCAACGTGCACTGCACATTTAGCACTAGGTACTTTGATCAATTATAACTGAAGATACACATTGACGAACAAAATCCCCTTCAAAGAATGTCCGAACTTTTTTATTTGTTTGCATAACAATTAAAATCATCACCTAGACAGAAATTTGAACCTAGTCTTTACTTCATTACAGTCGAATTTCGGTTGACACTTGACAGCTAAACTTGACAATTTCACGCAACGTACTGAGAAAAAAGAAGGCCACTTTTATCAAAGTGGCGCTCATTTGGCTCGGACATTTTCGGGCGCGCGACTGTGGATCTACAGTTATAATTGATCAAAGACTAGGTATCTATAAAAACCAATTGTTACTATGTCTAAAGCAAAATAATAATTTCATATAATATTTTATTTCGTTTCATTTAATTTTTCATTTAATCATTTCATATTCATTTAATTTCGTACATTTTACTGATATTACTGACTCGTCCAAATGAGCCATGCGGTCCGCACTCCTAACTTTATCATTGGCGTGACATAAAGAACACACATACTCCCCTATTCCCAGCATAACAGTTTTCGCCATACACAATCAGTGTCATCTTCCAGTAAGTGATCCCGAGGCCGCGTTCCCACGATGCGCACGCGCCAGCTTGGGAAATCATTGTTTGCGGGGGCACAGCAATCACTTGGTGTGATTTTGATGGATCCCCCAATGATGACGTTTTTGTTGATGCCATGAGTAATAAACATTAGAGCTTAACACGATATGTTAAAGAAAGAAATGTCAACGGTGACTTTTATGTGATGAACGATGGTGAAGAAGTCATTGAATAAGCTGATGGCACGTAAACACAATCAAGAGAACTTAGATGTCTTCAGTTTAATTGCCATTGTCGACATAAAAAAATTCTGATGGAATCATTATTCTGAAGACTAGTAAAAAAAGCATTTTTCCTTAAACAATTTTCACAAGCTGGGTCCTGAATTTTAATAAAAGATCGCTGTTACTTGCTGGATCACGGAACAATCTAGGATCTCGGATGCTATTTTTTGTTTGGGATTGAGGAGATCACCCACTAGATGTAGTCACATGTGACATTAGTAATTCTAACTTGTTCTGCAATCGGCCCCAAGTGTCACCATTTGAGAAGAATCCCTCTTCACTGTTTCCCATACTATTTCTTCCTTCTTTCCTTGCTTTCTTTCCATAGTAAAAAGTTGCCTGTCAGAATGTTTGCGAAGCGATAAGGACCTCGGTTGCTTACCTAATATATTTTTTCATGTAAGTACATACTTGTTTTTCTGTATGGTATTCTTTGCGGTGTACAATAAAGAGTTATAGTATTTTTTTTTACCGCAAGCGACTTCTGCATATTGCTTTGATACCAAAAGGTAATCCGTATCTCTATGTTTTTGCTTTACATAAAATCAGTGATTGACCCTATCTCACCTGATTAAAACCGCAGGTGAAGCCAAAGATATATCTCACTCAGTAACAGCTTCACTCTAGCGTTGAAGAGCCAGGGCTCAATAATCCAATCAATCAATTCCTCATCTTAACCTTTGCCTCTGTATTTCTTTTTATATAATAAAAGCTTGCATTTGACCACAATCACGCCTGATGGAAATGTACATATTAGAAAGAAAGAAAGAAAGAAAAATATTTTACTTAAGGTTACAAGAGTACCACCACCAAACAGTAGAAAACAACATTAACAACTAATAACACAAGTTTGTTAAGGTAGTGACACCAATTGTCACCGAAAAAGGGTTTCCACTCAGCATGTGTAAAGTTAGGAGTCCGGACCGCATGGCTCATTTGGACGAGTCAGTAATATCAGTAAAAATGTACGAAATGAAATGAATATGAAATGATTAAATGAAAAATTTAATGAAACGAAATAAAATATTAAACACCCATGACTCGAAAACAGACATACATTATTATTCATACAAATATCTGCCCCGAGCGGGAATCGAACCCGGGACCTCAAGCTTCGTAGTCAGGTTCCCTAACCACCAGGCCAACTGTTCAAAAGCGAAGATGAAGTCTACGATATATCATGCTTGCTTAGTAAATGCTCATTCACCCTAGACTTGAAAACGGCCAGATTGTAGTGTTAGAAGGGCACAGACACAGGTAGAAAATTCCAGTCTTTGTAATAGACGTATTTAGTTTTAATTTTAATTCGGTATTCGTCCACCTGGTACTCCTGGTAGTAACTTGAGCACGCGCCGCTATAGAGGTACGAACACAGCCCCTGCCATATTGTTCTTTTATCGAATTGTTTTCAAACTATGCGCGTGCGGCTGATGTTCATTGTTTCGCCGTATTCCACCCCTTTAGCTTTCATTATGATTAAGATTGTTTTTTATTGATTGTGGGTATTGGAAAGCATAATATTATTATGGGGTTGAAGTCGTTATGAAAATAATTCTGCACAAACTGCAATTTTGAGGTGTCGACTGAAAGATGGATGAATTTCTTACTATTCTGTACTTATACTTTGATTTAATATGATGCTAGCAATGAGGTGATAATCTTGAACTATATTTTTATCGTAAAACTCTTTTTATAAATTCATTACTACTATATATAAAAGTATAACAATATGGAAGCATATATCACATCATAGTTTAATTGTTACATGCTGTTACGTTTTTTATAAAAGTATTCGATAGTAAAAAGACAAATCAAGATTATCACTTCATTATTATTGCTAAACTATCGTTTAAAACTAAAGAATATGAAAAGGAAAATGTTTATCTTCAATGTCGCTCTGCCGTAGTCTCGTGAAATAATTCCTTCTCTTACTAATACTAATATAATAAATGTGAAGATTTGTATTAATCTATGGATGTTTGTTACTTTTTCACGCTAAAACGGTTTGACAGATTCTGTTTAAATTTGGCACACAGATAGCTTACATCCTGGATTATCATATAGGATACATTTTATCGCAGACGGAGTCGCGAACAACAACTAGGTACTTTAAAATAAAAACATTACAAAAAAAGATTAAATTATGCGATACTGTTTGTTTCTCTTCTTACTAACCATTAAAACCGTTAGTTATTCTTTTTCTAATAAGTGCTTGGAAGTAAGCTAATTGTAGCTAGTCATGTTGAGTGGTGATATCTTGCGCATTTATTACTTCCCATGGATAGAAAATGGATGTTTATAGATGCATCTGTCTAACGAATGTTATCCAAGGTTCTTGCAGAACTTTCTTCTATCAAGCAAACAATGCTATGAGCACTGAATTGCCTGCTTTTTACAAGTATTTGCCTGTTGCTTTTGTTTTGATATCAATGACATTACTTATACGGGCATTGTCTGATAGCAATTTTCTGCACTCTTTTTGTGGCCTTTTGTTTCGATATTGGTTTTTCGAGCAGCTTCAATATTTTTTCCAGAATAATGCATGGAAGAACACATGTATTATATTCTTGTATTATAACAGAAAATGTCATAGTGACATCGTATGACACTTACTGTTAGTAGGTCCTATGGAAGGTTAAGAATAGAGTTGGTTTTATTCGCAAAAAACGTGCGATAAATAATTTAGAGCAATATAAGCTAGGTTCTTCTTGGATATAGGTAATGTTGTGTTCCTTTTATGGTGTACAAAAAATTCATCACCCAAGGAGTCTGTTTCGACTATACGCTTTAAAAATTCATAGACCACCGATATACTTGTTCGTCGCCACAATTAACTGTAAAACAATTAAAAATAATACCCCATCAATAATCCGGCGGCTTCCGCCATCAAGGTCAAGTTTTATTATCATTACTACCACCATAATGCCCCGTAGATTTATGGCTCCGTGATGACAATCACAAGTTACCCTGGCGCCAGGGTCATCGCCCGTCATGGGAAACGCACTTCGCATTTGATATCTTAAAAAAAAACGCACGTAACACCTAGGAATCCTATCGTCAAAACCGTAGGGCCCACATTGGAATGGGTGCGCTTATCTTTTTTTCGCGTATCAAATACTCGAGTGTTTGTGATGATTTCTACCTGCCCCAATTCACATTACGATAATTCTAGATTTCGAGGATATTTATCTACGAGTACTATTGCGACGGATGTTTCTAATGTTGAGAAACAAAGATGAGTTTCAGATAAAAGTTACAAGCTAGTAGAAAATATAAATGGAAGAGAGCATTATGCTTGAGATGAAACCTCGCGTCTCGTTACGTAGTCACACCTTGGAAGTAAGTCCTGCGAGAAAATTAATATCGCCTCATTTAATATGCAAATAGTCCGGTCCGGTCCCTTATCTGCGTTGTCCGGTCCGCTCAATCAAAGTGTCCTTTAAGCGGGCTATCTCTGTGCAATCTCACCTCCTTGCCTCTCATGCCGCCTTGGTACTTCAATTTATTACCGCCCGGTATCATTAACGTAATCTTTATTTTATCTATTTCTATTGAATAGGTTTTTGAACCTCGTTATGTTTGCTCAATGAATAGAAAATTTATACTTGATGCAACCACGCTGGGAAGTTTTAATTACGTACTTAAAGATATAGACATTTATTCAGTTCATTTGCAGTTTAACATATCAGAAAAACGAAACAAAGAATCGACAAATAAAAGTTAATGAAATAATGAAAGTGTTGTAACAAAAAGTTAACCAAAACCTACACCACGGCGAACAAAAAGAAAATTGGGTCAAAGTTTCAATAGCTAATCAAGAGTAATTGTGTTGTAGTACAATGTAGGGAGGGTCACAGTGATTCGATCTCCATTGTTTGGGCCGCAACCGGAGACGGCACGCTCCGACCAGACCCTTAGGGAAAGCTGGGGAAATGTCAAAAGAATGTTTGCTTATGAATTATTTTGTTGGTTAATGATCAAAATGGAACCATTCTACCAGAACTAAATGGTTTTGAATGTGGGAAAATCTTGAAAGCCATCCTGGAGTCGTAATATCTAATGCTTCGTAAAAGTCAATACGCATTCTACATCTATAAATTCAAACAACGATTTATAGGAGCTACTTACAAATTTGTATCGTCTACAAATAATTTTAAAAAGAGCAATCGAACACACGTAGGGAATAGAGAGAGGCCGACAATGCCTCCCTGCGGGACGCCGGGCAATAAAACATATCGTGCACCTACCATTTCACTGGCGCGCTTGATTTTAGTTAACTCCTTGCGTCGCTGATTGCCTGGTACCATCGATTTAGTCGTCGCAGGTTATTGGAAACTCATTTCGTAATTTAATTGAGTTTTATGATTAATAACAGACGTCTAGCTCATTGAAATTCTTATTAACACTAGCCGATGCGGTTAAAAATAGTAACAGCGACTATTCTAAGATTTCTTAGAAGCTGATTGATTTAAATAGTTATTTGAGCGTTGTAAGTTGTAGGACGGTTCAGACGCGGGGCAGACTGGAGTATCGGCAGTCGGGGCACGCTGTCGCCCGAGCATTAATATTAACTATGTAAATACAGCGAGCCACACGTCATTAGCTATTCAACGTAACGGAACGAGTGGCATAAATAATGCAAGTGCCGTCTCCTGGTCAAGCAGCTTCGATTACTTGGCTTCCTGCTCTTCCGCCGGATTCACTAATTGTTACTTTAATTCGTTTATTGTCGTGTTATTTAAATGGGAGCGTTTCTAGATTTGGGAGTAAGGCCGTCATTAGCCGGGGCTGGGAGTGTCTGTTCGGTGATTCGGACGTTTTTATGGGGTCGGGGCGTGGGCGGAGCGATTTGCCTAATTGTAGGCACATATTCGACGCTCGGATTCCTTCTTTATTTGTGGAAACACTGCGGATTACTTTTATCACTTCTGTGGCTCTTTTGCCTATTAAGACGGCGATGTTTTAATGAAATCTCGTTTTATGTTCAAGTTTATTAGCCAATCTAAATACATACCTTTAAAGTGTCATCATTGATACGAAATAAAACACAATTGTTGCTGATTGTGATTGGTAACGCGTAGCGTAAAACGAAATGCTGGCATGCATCCCGCAAGGTGGACGAACGTTCTGGTAAAGATTGCGGAAAGCCCAATGGTGCGAGAAGTACAAAATCATAACGATGATTACTGCTTAGACTCCATTGTATAGACAAATCTTTCTATACGTACTGCTATACGTATATGTACCTATTGCGCACCCTGCGATACAGTTTTTAAGACTAAGTTCACTCTAGCGAGTCATGTTAGGGCTCACGCTAGAAAAAAGTTATTCGTATGTAAATTTTGTAATTTGAAGTTATATTATCTTATTCAGGGTCGCCATCATCTAAATTGTTGCGGAGTGGAGGGCTACATATAATCAAAAAGAAGTGACGTACATGGGATGTTCACCAAGTCAATTATTTTCATGCGCAACGCATCAACTCCTAATGTTAACTAAGTGAAATAACTACACAAGCAAGCCAAATATCCTCTGTGTTAACAGGAGCCCTCAAAACTTCATCAAAACACGACAGTTCGAAATAAACACGTAAAATCAAACAAAAAGCGAGCGGAAATCGACTCGGAATCGCACTCGGAACAAAACGTCTATATTGAAAAGTGTTTCGTCAATGGGCTTTTGAACTTACAAAGCTCGGGTTTAATTAAGCGGAGCTTTAAGCTTAATTGTGTGCAGTTAAGCTCCGGAACACGTGTCCAGGGTATACTCTTTGCTTTGTAGCTGGATTAAGTGTTTGACGGTTGCGGTCGTATTTGCATTTTATTAAGTTTTTGACTGACTGTGAACGTTGACCCTTCACCATGAAATCACGGGCTTGTGGTGACAATAATTAAAAGGTTTTGAATTTTAAGTTGGCTTAGGAGATTTCCATTTTAGAATCGGAATTTTCAATTGATATATGGACCAAAATTTTCTTTTTGCCGAAATCAGCAGCAGCAGAATATCATCAGTACCATTTCTTATTTTAGTGTTACTCCTTGTTTATTTTAGTGGTTACGTAACTACAAATTATGATAGCTAAAAACGGTGGTAAAATAAACAAAAAGTAATGTAAAAGAGCCCTTTGTACCACACTCACAGAGTGCCTATTACAACTTTCACTTTGATTTTACCGTTAATGATGATTTTGAAATATCTGATATTGTTATGATCATACATAATCGAATGGACGCATTATTTCTCACTTTTAACTCTATCAATACCAAGCACTTGATCAATACAGTAACTACTGTAATAGCATTTTACCAACTTCAGACCACGAACCCAAAAAAAATAAATTCAACCGACCACTTCCCCCAAGCACAAGTAGGTATTTACCCATAGTTATTAGACCGCAAGCAATTACCACACAAAAACAAACAGAAGAAGCCGGGGGCGCACATAATGCCGGGGGCCTCCAGATTACGAGTGTAGCTGTCAGCGTGAGGGGAACAATTAGACGCAGAATTAGCGTTTTGACGCGCGGCAGACGCGTGCGTGGAGAAAAATAGCGTAAATAACTTTGAAAAGGAACTTGATAATGAGTCCCCCGAGGAAGACGTACTTGTTGAACGCACTAGAACAAGCATCTGGCGAATACATAAAGATCATTGTAACACTTCAAGTTTCCTCTAAGTAAATTTGCAACCTGTCGATACACCAGAAAATTGGTACGGCAAAGAACAGACAATAATTCTAAAAATCATTGTTTTGGGTTCTATTGCGCTAAGAAATAGCCCTAGTGACAGTTTTTCTCAAATATCTTCAATGTACAGACACCGACTTGTTACAGATTTATTATATGTATAGACGCGAGATTATTCGGGATCATCAGTGAGTTATTATTATATTGACTTTACAATCAAACAACTAACAGTACCTAATTCATGGTGTTTGAAGCAAAAGCAGAATATGACTGAAATAGTAAGTTTAGTAGTAAGTTTAAATCTAAATAAGGAAAGTGTAATTGATAAAAATTTTAGTAGGTATTAAAGAAATTAGTCATGCCCAGATGACACATGTAAAATTAAATACAGATGGCGATTGCTGTGACGGCGGTTTACTTCACATCGATATCATCACATTGGAAAGTCCTAGGTAAGTGCTTGCTTACTCGGAATACTGTAGTTGTTATTAATTGGAAGCCGTGGTGGTCTAGTGTTTTGACCCATTGCCTCTCAAGCAGAGGGCCGTAGGTTCGAATCCGGGCTCGCACCTCTTGAGTTTTGCGGAATTTATGTGCGAAATTATATATGTAATTTAATTTACTATGAGCTTTACGGTGAAGGAAAACATCGTGAAGAAACCTGCACACACCTGAAAAGAAATTCAATGGCTTGTGTGAAGTTTCCAATCCGCATTCATGCAGTGGGACGTAAAGGTGATGATAATGAAACAATGCTTTCAAAATCTCAAGCAATATCAAGATCTTCAGGGCCCATATCGACAACGCAAAATCGATGTATTTCGCCAGCTTCATTTAAGTTAGGATCTCTAAATTTATTTAGCTTGTCGTATCCATTTCCGATTTCTCAGCTGACTTCCATGTTTGCTTGTAACCCGACACCTCGATAGATTTCCCTTTGTGCCGCCCCCGCTCAGCGTTCACCGCGACGGTTCGCTTCAGGCACAAAGCCCATTCATGGCTGCTTTTTGTCTGAAGAACATATGGACTTGAGGGTAGATTGGAGGAAATTAAAACGCGTGGTTTTTAAAATGCTACCCCTTGGATGGGGTTCAGCTGCCGCTTGTTCTAATGGAGTCCGAGACTTTAAATTTAGGAGTTTTTTTACATTTGATTTTAATGCTAAAACATGACTATAGACGCTTCAATACAATATAAGATACCTAGAAATTAATGCTCTGGAAACAAATACTAAAAGTCATCCAGCCTCTACATATATGTCCCACTGCAGGGCACAAGCCCGCTCATAGATTGCGAAGGCTTGAACCATAGTTCCCACGCGGGCCGTCTAGATTGGAAACTTTGAATATCTTCGCAGTTTGTGCACGTTTCCTCACGATGTGCCCCTTTCACTGTAAAGCTAATGTTAAATTTCAAATGTAATTTCACACATAAATTTCGAAATACTCAGAGGTGCCCGGGTTCGAACCCAGGACACTCTGCTTGAGCTGCCACGGCTTCAAGGCCATAACCATAACAAGTTGCTCATTCACGAGTTTTCATACAAGCGCAATGTTTGTCGTTCTAATGTCGGATTAGAGAAATTTATATATGAGACGAAATTGAAGACACGTTTCTCTGGATGACTAATTCTGCCTCTGCTGCTATGCACATGATACATTACCTAATTATTATAATGTTAAGGTATAAGTTGGCAGCCGACTCCACGCAGCAGCAGCAGACAACGTGTCGCTAGCTACGCGAACTTATACCTTACTTCTATGAAATTCCCTCCATAGCTAGCGTAGCTAGCGACACGTCGTCTGCTGCTGCTGCGTGGAGTCGGCTGCCAACTTATACCTTTAGTTGATATCTTTATAAAGCTTTACATAACTCATTGAATAATGACAATTAGGTAAGTACTATTATTTATGATTTAGATAAGTTTGAAACCATAATAGATGAAAAAACACCGGCCAACAAAGCTGCATCAACAAACCTCATTTGCTAAGATCGGCAATCTGCCAAATAAGTCTGTCAAACTCCTTATCGACCAGCAGATGTAACGAACTGCTTATTGGATCCATAACATACAAGATGAAAACAAAAGCAAAAACAAAAGTGTCCTCAAATTCGAAACTTCAGTCCCAACGCCTAAAAGGCAAGTGTACTTACATAATAAAAAGGAAACTTCCGAAGATATTAAGAGAAAACTTAACAAAAGGGATGATTGAAACAAACCCTAGCGAAGTTCGGGAACACGTCCCTCCCAAAGTGTATTAAACCGCCTAAACTTTGGTAAAAAGTGAAAGGAGACAAAGTGAAATAATATAAATATTTTTAGTAATAAAAAGTTGATATTGGCGGGTTCCGCCGCGGTACGCGCGACGAGCGACGAGCGAGTACCAATACCGTCTAGCAACCAAACAATCGTCGCTCGCTGTACATTGTGATTTTGTTCATATGTGTTAGTGTCAAAGATCGCAGTAAAATAATCGTATTCAAAGACTAAGCAATTTGTGTCACAGTGACAGTATATCAACGAATACGAGTACCTAAAACGTCTGCTTACACTAATAGTGACAAGTACCTCGTAAAAAATTGTATGTAATTGTATTTGTGATTTTGTCAGAATTATCCTCTCGTCCCATAAGTACATGAATACTCCCGCCTCCTGTACCTTCGGCCGCTCCCAGATGCTGGAAGTTAGACAGAGGGGAGCCCCACGAGACGAGGTGGAAAATTTTAGGATGCATCGCGATAGCGCCGCGATCGTAACCGCCGAATTGAAATGTTTATTGTGCTCCTCTTGCGGAGTTGGGACATTGTCAATTATATCGGGGAAAGTTGAAGTTTCTTCGAAGCGGCCTGTCTGGGATGTTACTTGTGCGTTAGCATTATTTACGTGATAATGTAGAAGAATAGAGAGTGAGGTAATGCTGGTTATTGATGAGATGGTGCAGGCGGTAATGTAAAGGATGAAAATATAAACTAAAGAGGGGATAAGAGCATCATCGAGAAAGATCTCATTGACATGGAAGTAGACACAATAACAACACAAAATAGATATTATGGAGAACGTAAGAGGGCCAAACCCAAAAGAAATGGAAATGACCGAGAGAAAAAAATAAGTTTTTGATACTCTCATGCTAATGAATGATATTTCTTCGAAGTATTTTTTTTTTGACACAAACTAATACTGTTACATAAAAATTTTGGCTATTTAAATTTATCACGATAATTATATTAGATATACAGGGTTATTTGTAATTCACTAGCATCCTTTTAACCCTAAACTCCTACCACTTAAACAAATGTTTTTTTGTTATACGACTTTTTAAAATGGAGTACATTTTTTTTCCATACACGGCACAGAGTATCGTAAAAATACAGGTAATCTCAAATTTTCAAAACGTTATTACACCAAAAATATAAAGTTATGACAAGTCGTAAAACAAAAAAGATTTGTTTAAGTGGTAGGAGTTTGGGGTTAAAAGGATGCTAGTGAATTACAAATAACCCTGTACATAATTAGTAATTAATTAGTAGTACCAATAAATATTAGGTACTACTAATTAATTCACGGTCGACGTATAGTCGACCAAGTTTAGGTGCCACTCCATACGCGCGTATCGCTCCATATGTATGCGTTTGGCAGCCGCCGTGACGTGTGACTCTGAGAAGAAGAGCTACGGATTAGCCCGAAACATGTCGAGTTAAACTCGTTTTAAGACGTGAGTGATCAGTTTATTTTCACTACCACTCCATGGTTTAATGTCATTTGTACGGCTTAAAATATTAATTATATTTTTGGGGTTATATATATTTATCGCCCCATTGATCGGTACGATAATTCCACCAATGTTGAGGTTGGATAACACACTGCCAGACAACTTTTCGTCAAGCATAGTAGAGCTGGCCGTGACCAATCTAAAGCGGCTCAATACATCAAAGATCATTGTTCCTTACAAGCCCTTAATTTGTCGATCGTACAGTTAATTGTAGCTGCATAGTAAAATTAAAATTCAACAATAGCAAGTTTAACTGCTAAGACAATAAATTCCGTTGATAGTCAATGAAACGCAAATTCAGTTAAAACCTCAACAAACAATTTTAAAACACCGCGTATTTTGGTTAAACTCAACTGTTATCGGTCACTCGAGTTTCGACAAGATGGTATCAGCCAGTATCTCAGTCGATATCAAGTGCCCGTGCTATATGAAGATTGTGAGACTTATCAAATTTAGCTTGCTTGACTCCTAGAATTTATGGCCCCGACAGATTTGGGGATATCTTACAATTCCGCGTAATGTCAGTCTTTGAATTTCTAAAGAAAGATATTGATGCATCAATATTTTTTACTGCATTGAAATCTATTTGCACAAGCATACAAGTGAGTTAAAAGTTAAAATAACTGAAGCCAATAGGCTTTTCTTTTTAGTGAAGAGGATCACTGAAAATAATCTATCCCCTGATAACAAAAAGTGCTTTGAGATGTGGATTTAAATTTTTTTGCTCAACGCCGCTTCTTAGCGGATATTTCTTATCAATTTTCAAACCGTTTATAAACAGTTTTTCGTTTTAATTTACAGCATCTCTTGGATAAACTACATGTTACGTTCAACCATTTCAAATTTTAATCCAAAGGCCTGTCTCTGTACATAATTGTTACAGTTCTCATTCAAATATTCACACCGATTTCAACTTAGCTCCAAACGCTACCCCAATAGAACCAGTTTAAAATAACACTGACAAGGCAATAAATCTTAGCAAATGACGTCAGTAATGCCGGAGACGAACAGAATTAACGAGATATCACTGCTGAGCTAACATTGGTCGCCACTAATAATAACTACCCTAAGAACTCACCCTTTAAGAGTTCCCGACTAATAGAAACCGGAGAGACAGACAGACAATCCATCACTGGTCCCCCTCCAATGTATTATTTATGGGTGCGTACGGGACCCACTGCTAATCTTTCAATATTTTCAGAATTCCAGGGGACATGGCATCTCGAGGAACTTGCGAAACAATATACTAAAGAAAAGAACCCTCCAACTGCAAATACAGAGTCGAAAATTGTAGAATCCTATGGCGATGATAATATTTGTACTGCAGAAGGGAATGCAAGAGATCAAATCAGCAACGCACTCAGCGAGGACCGTAACATTAGTGTTATAGAGGCCATTCTCGGCTAATTAGATGTTGTTGATGGCGTGGTTTGGTTAAAATAATTGTAGGATTTGTTTATTTTGGTAAGGAATGGCCGTAATGGCACTGGAATGGAATTGATGGTGCTTCCTTAATGAATATCGGTTATGAGAGTCACCGGAGCACCGGCTAATGGACGGTATTGTCGAAAGGGAAGGCAATAATTATAATGCAATGTAAGGAGCTCTAGAATTCATAACTGATTCATAATTATAAACAATTTTGTTGATTTATTAGGTTTTAAGTGTACAATGCGTGTGCAATTTGGAAAAAAATATTACACATCTTGTCATGTGACCAATATTTTTCCAAAATTGCAATGTTAAATTGAATAATATTTTTTTCTTTAATAACTGATTATGCGGTATATTTACCGTTTCAATGAAATTATTTTATAGATTAATAAAGTTGTACTATCACAAAGTATGCGAACAAAATTTATTTTTATCTTTAACCTGACTAATTAATATTTTTTACATATTTGTATTCTAAATGCAATCTTAATAAAAAAGCCAGCGTCGTAGCTGCAACGAAAACTGTCCGCCATCTATTTCTATAAATACATCACTTAAGAGAAAAAAAAATAGTGATTCGATGGAGGGTACCCAGAATAGATCCCTGAGGGACTCCGTAACTCGAACCACTCTGTTTTACACTTTGAGTGAACCAAGCTCCGGTTTTAATAAAGTCTCTATTTAGAGTGACAGAAGGGCTAGTTTAGCTTTTAGGAAAGTTGAGAATCGACATGGGGTATGAATTAGAGACGTGTTACTTGTGTGGTTTTTGGTTTACTTGATTTGTGAGAGGATAAAGGTGATATGGCTAGTTTATATTTTTGGAGGACACTGCGAGAACATTTATACCTCGTTTATTTAAGATTGGATGTATAAAGACAGAATTAGGAAACGTTAATATATGTACTTATAATAAAAACTATTACTGTTTTGTATTAGAAATATTATGTTAAATCATAATATGTAGTTTGATATTACTAAGTGTAGATTTTTCTATCCAACATACATAAGCTCTTATTAAATTTTTGAACCGAATATTCCAATCAGAAAAGCAATATAATATATAACGGATATGTATTACAATACCGAAGTACGAAAGACCGAATGTATTAAAACATCGAATGGGTCAAAAGAACGACACGATTTTTATCTGAAACCGTTAACTTTTTAAGATTGTTATAAAACAAACCTAACCTAACCTAATGGGTTCTGTATGATGCCGTTTTAATAAATTCTGAAAAGTTTACGGTTTCTGAAAAAAATCGTGTCGGTCTTTTGATCCATTCGATGTTTTAATACATTCGGTCTTTCGTACTTCGGTATTGTAATACATACCCTATATAACGGAACTTCTGAAGAAACTACTGAGACATTAAAAAAGCTTGTAAAAAACAGTAACATTAAAAGTTATTTTTCTCTTTTTCTTTTTTTATTCCTACTAAAATACTTAGGCGAATGGTAAACTTATCTCACAGCATCATCTTCCACACAACGACCAACCGCTAACTACCAATCACACTCTTCATCAACGAAACCAATTTCACAAACCGTCACTCCGTCACAAGCTTCTCATTTCAAAACTGATTGTGCTTAATTTTAAAACGGGCAACACCGCACTCATTAGCTTAGGCGTAACGACGGGCGTAAATCGTCGTGCGTAAATCAAGCGAGCGTAATTTAAGCAAGCACCCGCGGCCATTGTCTTTCCGATACAGATGAGCACCAGAACGAATCATCGATTTATTAACGATTCCGCGTTATCGAATCGATTATTGCATTCGATTTCTTGCACTATTGATTAGTTAATTTAAGTATTAGATGAGGTCTGGGGATTTCTCGAGGTATTATAATGATTAGTTACGCTTTTAGCCGCGTCGTTGCCTATCGCAATGTATTCATATGAATGAAATCTTCAAATCTGACCTTCGCTGTTGGCGCGATTGGCTTCAATTCAAAAGCGGCCTTGGTAGAAAACAATACAATTCAAAATCGGAGTGAACGAGTTTTTAGACACAAAGGTGATCTTGGGCATCTTGACCTAGAATGCACGCGGCCGCTGCCAAATCATCGGTGACGGTGTCATCGCCGCACTTGCCAGAGACAAAATTTCGCAATTAAAAATCTAATTCTAGTCTCTCGCTACTCATTGTAGCATTTGCAGTCGTCGCTAAAGGGTCCCATCGCAGCCGAATTGAGATCAAAAACGAAGAAATCCACTGCTCTCAATTATCCGGTTAACTGCTAACATCAATAGTGCGTCTAATTCAGGCATTATCCAATACAAACGTTCGAAATTCAAACCCGCATGCTCAAATTAATGCCTGTCCGTTTAAGAAAACAATTGACACAATCGCACGTTCGGGATAGTTCGTTCAACCCGTTCGTGAATCATCGTGCGCGCTCGGGTTGGCATCGGGCCTAATCGTCGGGTGTCGAGCTCGCATATATCTCCGCGGCCGTCATCGGGGTTCATTCCTGGGCTGGTTGGAAGCGTTCGCTGACTGACGGGGTGGTGGCAGGGTTTGTCGCACCGACAAATTGACGGCTCGTCAGCGATACCGATCACCTGTGCCGTGACGCCCATTTGTTGCTGGCGCCCCAGTGGCTAGTATCTATACAAACACAAGCTAAGGCACTGCTCTCGCTTTCATCATCATCATCTCAGCCTATATACATACGTCCCTTTGCTGAGCACAAGAGGAGACCTTCCTCTCAGTATGAGAGGGCTTGAACCGTTGTTCCCACGCGGGCCCAGTGCGGATTGCGAACTTCACACACTATTGAATTTTCTCGCAGGTATGTGCAGTTTGTCACACGATATTTTCCTTCACCGTAAAGCTCATGGTACAAATATAATGTCACACGTAAATTCCGAAAAACTGAGAGTTCCGAGCTTGGCTTTGAACCCACGGCCCTCTTCTTGAGAGGCTATAGGTCAAGCCACTAGGCTACCACGGCTTTTAACGGCTACTGGCAAAGTTATCAAATAATAAAACACTAGAACGGGAGTAATTTCCTTAAGTTTAATAGAAAGTATCTTGTATAAAACTCAATTTCTAAGGTAACCAGGAGTTATTTCAGAATAGACGAAGTTCCAGGAGACAATAAGCAGGCAAGAGGCGACGTTTGCTAACGAGTGTAACTCGACGCTGTAACCGATCCCTTCATTAGGCAGCCTCCTCGGCTATTCAGGGCGCCTGGTACCGACGAAGATATTTACTTACGACTACGTAATTTTAAATCAATTTTATGAAAACAAATCGTCTTTGTCGTTCGCATTAGGCTCTTTTAACAGGTAATTCATAAAGAAACAACAGTTTAACTTATTTTTAACAGCCAATGATTATATTATTAGCCGTGTATACAATCTATAGTTAACACTAACCGGGCAGTTAACAAAAAGTTGTTAAGTGCCGTCCAAACACGTCTGCACCTCACGCTTGGAAGAAGCCATAAAATGTCACCCAACTCGCTTGATGCTTCCGATCTCTAAAAACTGGCCATCAGCATTCTCCTCGTCGAGTCCTTTTTAGATCTCGCGAACTGCACGATCTGATTTTATTCCAAAAGTAAATACAAGATTTTTCTAGAAACTTTTTCCGTGAAAGGATTGGGCGAAGAACTAGAGTCATCAATTACTCGAATAGAAAGCGCAATCCTGGAAAAACTGCATTTCAGTCGTTCGAAACCGATTAAGAGCGCCTCGTTTATCTGTCACCTTTTAGAAAAAGCGGATTTATCAATGCTGGAATGGAGCCCTAACAACTAATTAGCGACCGTAATAATTAAAGCCGAGTTAATATTATTCGAGCGGCCGCCGCAAAAAGCTATCTGGCGTTCGGATTTCGCTCGTCGTATTTTCAAAATCGTCGCGCGGTCATCTTTAAGCTCGGATTCTTTGTTACCGAACAGCCAGAAACGCCGTATCGAGTCCGCCTGTCGAATCGAACGGAGACCTTAATGAGTCTTATTAAAGTTAAAACTCGAATGACACTCGACGTGAGCTTGTGTGTATCGCAGCGGTAATGCGTATTGCAGATACGTGTGATGGTGTACCGGCGCAGGCGCAGCGCACGAGTGAATTATTCCCGAGATAGTTCCGGAGATACGGCGGCTGTGTGTTCAAAACAAAACGAAACGAAACAAGCAAATTGAGCTTTCGACTGGATTTGAATCTCGGCCTTAGCTTCACTTGTTTAAATTATTGCGGATCAAATTACTCCTTTTGCTGTTATTGTTTTGTCATGCGCTTTAATATCGCATATTATCATCTACATACAAAGACACAATGACAAGCAGTGTAAAAATGAAATTTATTAGGTATTTCTAAGCATACTTTGTAGCTTAACATGAACAAACTGTAGTTGTATGTATATTCAAGTCCAAGAAATTCACATTTACCATACGCGACATAACCTTTTGCATTATTTACTTGAACAGAACAAAATAATTGAATGTTTTTACGTTTTTCAATAGTAAATGCAGCATTAACATCGTTACCAATACGATCATTCATTGCTTATCGAGCGGCCGAGCGTTCTGCAAAAACTGCTGGAATCTCGCGGATAAATTTATTTCTTTATCCAGCTGCCTAGATGTTAAGTTAAGACTCATTGTTGCTTTTAACTCCTTTATAAATTTAAACGGAGTGATATAGAACTTGGCAGTTTTGTTTATTTTCTCTTTACAATGTTTCTACGTTAAAAATACTGGCACCAGTTTCGGAACAGCCATTAGTTTCAGATAAAGAAAACAACGTTCCAAGTTCAAATTAACGATTCAAACTTTTACAGAGAAAGTATTCGATTGTGTCAACTCGAAATCAAAAGTGGTAACACTGGTCCCGCGTTCTAAATTTGAAATTGTAATAACTTCGAACGCTATAATATTTGAAATTTATAAATGGAACCCGTTCGCGGACGCCACTTATACTTTTTAATTTTACGATTATCTCGATTGACCTTCAATACAATGCCCGAATGAATACATCGAGGCTTTTTTAGCGTCGCTGTCGTTTCGTAATTTTTTTGTATTATCGCAAAATCGAAAATTTTTACTTGTATAATTTCGAAACGTAACGGCGTATTTGGGAATACATTTCGTGTTAGCCAGGGCCTGACAAAAACTAAAGATACTTTAAAGTTTATTCAAGTTAGTGTGCTAAGTGAACACACGTGCGGCGGTCCCGGATTCGTTTCTCGGGTAAATTTAGAACTTGGGGGGAACGAGGGGGAATTAGTAACGAAGCACCTTTTTATAGAAGCGGCGTCGGAGTTGCGTGACATCAGTATCTCGTAAACACACTCCGGCGCGAGTAAATGATATATGTAGTGTCCTCTTACACGGCGTCAGGTTTACTGAACTTTCGTACCGAATTCAAATTTGGGATTAGAACATCCGCGTTCGAACCGCACTCGTCCATCGCGGGCAGACAGCAATTGTTTTTTAAGAATCAGCGAAAATTAGAGTCATGGGAACCGCCAATCAGGTGTGCGCGCTCGGAATTAAAATGGCGGATTTTTACATGATTCCTCAGTAAAACGGCGAGAGACGTAGCTAGCCGGTTGGGAGGCGTCGGCGGAATACAAATATATTATAAGTGCACAGTATTTGCATTTTGAATTACGCGGGCTTTGGCGCCGCGTGTGAAGCCAGCCGTGATCCGCCAATGTTACCAGGAGCAAAAAGGCCGCAGCTCGGGACGGACGCTCCCACGGGGATACCTGCGCAGACGCATGCGAGCCGAATTTTTGGACCTTTTTGATTTCTTGTCTCGTGCGTGTGTTTTCCTTGAGTCTCCTCTTATTGCAACCATATCTTTCAGTATCTTGAGTCTATATAGCTTCTGAGTATAATTAAATTTTATGCAGTCTCAATTACCTACCGTTAAAATGGTTCCATAGTTTAGGTTATTTCCCAATTGGGAGTATGCCGGTAACAAGTTTTGATATCGCAATTTGCTGAATATTTTATCTTATCTGACTATTAATCTCTTTGGAAAACTTTCTCGATCATGGCATGTACTTATAGGTAGGTAATGAAGATGCCATTGTATCAATATTCAATATAGTGAAGATACTATTTACTATTTATGTAGGTATTATCCTCCCAAGTATCAAAATATAGGGCCAGAACTTAAAATATTTAAGCAATCTGTGAAAAAATGGCTTACTGATAAATGTTATTATAATTTGAATGAATTTTTGAATGACAATTTTTAATTCTAATTTTGTATTCTTTTTATAAAATTTGACATGCCTGTATTATTAGTAGTATTTTTAAATAATTGATTTTTAAATAAGTAGTTTCTCATCTAGTTTATAAAAATGTATGTACACCTGTAAAGGTAGGGTTTGGTGAGACTTCTAAAGTTGCAAGTGTGACTGCATCTGTAACCCAATCTCCACATGCATGAATAAGTCATTTAATTTCATCATTTAATTTCATTTACATAACGGTCATTTAATACAATTTACAGAGAAACTATAAACTTTACTAGATGAATTTCAATGATATTTAAATCTACGGATTGCTTTAGGTTATTCTAGATTAATTCCTAAACAATTCTGTAAAGTTATACTACAGTGTTTTGAGTAGATTCATCATCATCCCATCCTATAAACGGCCCACTGCAGGGCACAGGCCTCCTCTCAGAACTAGAGGGCTTGGGCCGCAGTTCCCACGCGGGCCCAGTGCGGATTGGGAACTATTGCATTGTATCAAATACTAATTACGTACCTAATTCGATCCATCATGCTCCTTTAACTTTATGTAATTTGTTATCAAACCATTACACGTTATAATGATAAAATAAATTAACTGTAAATCTATATCTTCAACTAGAAACCGCAACACAGCCCTAGTTCTAGCCTCACCAACACAGAATTCTAACTCATCATCTTTCAGATCACCACATGCTACATTCAAATAAACGTATCCCATACATAATGTATTTAGAATAATCGTTGCGTCCATATCACCGTCTGCGCAGAACGCGGCGCACCGCACGACGATCGCAATCTCCAACAATCACGCTCGTGTAAGCTCACGATAACGTTTTCATGGCAATTAAGTGTCTTAATTCTATTTAGCCTAGCTTTAGATGAAATCATTAGAAATAAATAAGTAATTGATTTCATCATCATCATCATCATCAGCCTACGTTCGTCCGCTGCTGGACATAAGCCTCTCCCATGGCACGCCACTGAGCACGATCCTCGGTCACTTTCATCCAGCTCTTGCCAGCCGCCTTGCGAAGATCATCGCTCCACCGAGGACGTCCTACGCTACGTTTGCCGATCCGTGGTCTCCACTCAAGAAGTAATTTATAAAAAAAAGGTTTGACGGATTCTGATGAAACTTGGCACACAGATAGTTTGTAACATGAATTAACATATAGGGTATTTTTATCCCGGAAAATTGCATAGTTCTCGCGGGATAGCGATACACGAATTCTTCGCAGACAAAGTCGCGGACAAGAGCTACCTATAATTATAAAAGTATTTCTTTGAAATGTGCTAATTATGGCGTTGTCTCATCAAAAGCTTCTGTTTGTTCATCTGTGTAACAAGTTTACTTCCAAATTAACATTGTACAAAGTAACTCCACATATCTTTAAGAGCACGTACTGCAAAAACATTAATTTCCAGATTGTGGCCGATAAGATTCAGGTTTGAAAACATCCATATAATTAACAACTTTTTCAAAACTATTGAGTACCTCAGGGGACTGTCATAGCTGGATATCGCTTTAATTTTAATCCTGATATTTCAAGACACGTTCGCGTTATATTTCGCAGAAAACACACGCTGTGATGTCACACGTTATTAAACTGAAGAAAGGCACGTCGTCCAAGCCGCCTGCTGGTTTCTCAGTATAGCACTCTTCCTAGACAACTGTTTTTACTTTGATAAAACCACCGATATTTAAGAACGGGGCAACCTTCCAGCAAACGAGTTTAAATCGTCGTTAGTACGAGACAAGCATTATTATCAGCGCGGCAACTTAAAAATTAAAATCTCCGAACAGTAATCCCGTGATCGACGTCTCTATATTTAAAGGCGTAAGGTGTAAACTTTTTGTCCTCAAGTTTCGTGCATGCATCAATAAATTTGTCAATAACGTATATTGGATTGACATATCGTGAACTCAATCTAAGTGTTTCCAAGTTTTTCGAACTACTTGCCCATTCTGGTATGGGAATCGGATTATGTTCTGTTTCTTTGGTATTTAATTGTATCGCTTTTTGTTTAATTGGAGACTTGGAGCATGTATTCGCACCTCGTTAGGGTTCAGTGCTGTGAAAGGCAAAATAGCGAACACTTGTTGTAAGACTAAATCTGAATCTTAGTTACTCGTATACACGAACCCTATTTCGTTACAGTTTCTCATAAACTTGAAGTAGAACTCTATTCGACCACTTCTATTCGATCTTACAATTATTGACTCATTACAAATGGAGTTACAGCAGTCTGTCACTGTGGCAGTTCACTCGGTAACATCTCTAAATTCTCCAATGGCAAGATTATTATTCTATGTATGCATCTACAACGTGGGTACAGCAAATGCGCTAGTATCATAATAAATATTTCTGAGCCTTTCAGAAGTAAAAAACGTTTAATGAATGTGGGGTCTAATCGACAATTTTTACTTTTTTTTTCAAACAATAAATATTGATACATTTGAACTTCAAGATAACAATGCTTCAGAACGAGCTGACAACGCATTCCAAATTGTTGTAACGTTAACTGTTATTTTTAAGATATTTAAGGATTAAAGAGTATCAGCGTTGCTTATCATTAGGATGTGTTGAAATGCAGATTTTTTTTACAAAAAAATCAGTATCTCCTAAACTAACAATGCTTCTAATCGATGTGACTTTATACTACATTTTTGGCTGGAAATAACTTGAGAAATCTTTGTACGGTCGGGTTTCTCGTCGGCCAACGATGTATAATAATTCCTTTGGCTAACGCGATATCTTCTATACAACTAACTAACATAAATATAACTAACATAACACGTAGTAATAGTATCCTCAACATAATCAAACCTCTACATGTTATTTCACCGTCCTCGTGCACCCAGTTTTTCACCGGAATCAAAGGTGTAAATAAATCTCCAATTAGGACGGTTCAAAGCACACAGGCGCGTGTCGCCATCTGTCAAGTGTCTGCGCAGGAGTGCTAATTAATTGGGTGACATGCTGGTTAGCTGGAGATAGTTCTAGGATGTGATGGTGATGAATCCAAGCGGCTGAGCTCTAATCTGTCTTTAACGCCTTTGGATGGCTTTAGAAGATCAGTAAAGTTGATTATGTATAGCTTGAATTAAAACAGTGGTGGTGGTAGATTCTTCGACGTTCAAATTTCAAAAACTATTACCAATTAAATAAATACAAAATTCAAATACATTGTCAAAAAGACACTAATATATTTAAGGTATTATAAAATTAATTATTATATCATGGGCACATGTGTACGGATTTTGGAAATAATTCCGATCTGCATTGGCGATCCCTAGTTTCAAACAGCGTATCTACTGTGTTAGAAAATTTAGTATTGTGTATTTTAGATGTATGTACCTTGTCAGCAGGGTTTTTTCCAAACCGGTGGTATATTCTTCGACATTGGTAAGTGCTTGTTAGCCTAAATTGAATCATCATCATTTTTAACTTAACCCTTTCTATTTCCAAATCTTGAAGCAAAGTAAATGTCACTATTAATTTCAAAAATTTCAATGAGATTCATAATACAATTTTAAAATAACAATTTCGAGCGCAATTATTTAATATTTGAAACGAAATCAAATTGGTCATGGATATTGAAATTAATTGATTGTGTTATTGGATTGTTTTGTTATTATTACCGTTACGTGACATCAGTACATTGACTTTCACTATTTATTATTTATTTTTAACTTTATTTATATTTTTTTATTTGTTAATTGTTTGATTTTTTTTATGTTTACGGACATGCTTAATATGTAATTTTGAAATTACTATTAATTATTATTATTGTTAGTTTTTTTTTTCTTTCTTTTTGTTTTGTATAAAATGTATTAAATATGGAAATTTGGTATTAGATATTATGATTGATTTAATTGAAGCACAAGTACGTTTATAAAATTATTTTTTATTTAAGTGTAGCAATTTTGAAATTTGCACGTCATACTGTGACAAAAATGTGTGAAACTATCTTGTCCCTCATGTCATCATAACACACCATGTTTTTATGCAAATAAATGATTATGATTATGATTATGCACATTAATTTATCCTGTCTAAGTACCTATACAAAAAATTACAAGTGATACTAATTCATATAATTGTTATCTTTTTCAGACGGAAAAGCGACAATAATACGTATGGCATTATAACACTTGTAACTTTTGTGTTATGGGGTTTGCCTCAGTGATTTTCAAGCATTGCAGTAGATGGTGCCCTGATACTTTTCTACCTTGCTACTCCACAACCACAACACAACATAAGGTTTGCTAACTTTAGATAAAAGGAGTCTGGTTCATTGATACGGACCTCAGGAATGTAAAGCCGGAATTGATGGATACTTACATGATATCGTCAATCTAAGATCTTATTAAGTGAACTTAATCTTACCTGGTGCTTTTCAAGGTTCAGTTTAGTTTACATATCCATTTTAGATTCGAGCTTTTTTTTATAGTAACGATATTTCTTTGTACATTCGTTTCATGCGTTTTATTTTATTTGGCATAAGTGTTGTTTCAAACTTCACAAGCATAGTAGTCATAACCCATCAGCGATTTCCATTACATAGTACCCCTGTTTCCCGTCTTCATAGAAGATTTCTCAAAGCACTAAAACTATCTAGATAAATAGAGTCTTCATCGTTAGTGGACAGCTCATGACAAACTGCTAGTGCCTGTGACAAGCGCGTGCAACAGAGACAGATGTATCTAACCCATCATCGGAGCGAGTGGGACGCACGACGCCGAGGGTATAAAAACCCAAGCCGTTGATTTCATAATTTATTTGTTACACATTTGTCGTTGCGTGAAGATCGAGAAAGATACATGGGCTTTTTGTAGACGAATGTGGTGTACGCATCATATGTGATTTGAGTTATAATTTATGGCGTTCAAACTACGGATGTCGCACACGGCGTCATAAACATCCATTCATTCATAAACCTCATTACGGGTAATGGATAAGTGACCACATTGAGTGTCATGGCGTTAAATATAGCCACAGCACACGTTTTTAAATTGAGCGGATATAAATCGTTGATGGTACGAGGTGCGATCATACTCACAATACACGTTAAATTGACTATTTCATTTGCTAAGCAGATGCTTTCGATAAACCGCAACTCGTTCGTCGCTCGCTTTTTAACTACAAAGTAAATACTGGACAGAAATTAACAGTAAAATTCAAAATTGAAACGTCCATTTGAAATTAGAATGCGAATTTCGTTTTCTAATTCGCATGCGTAAATCAATTTCAGTTTCTCACCGGCCAGTTCCGAAATCAATCATGTGCGTATTAAGCGAGTTTCGGCCGCGACGCGTCGGCCGTATTTCAAGCCGAGATGCTGGTTTCGCAATACAAAATGTCGTATGTGTGGTTGGAAATATATGGCACATACGTCGTTTTAAACTGGCAGGGTATACGCCGCTTTATCAATGCATCGTCGCGCTGATTTCGATGAGTTATATCCAATTATTGCTCTTGTTAATGCCCTTGTCACGGCGCATTCCCTGTGTCGCTCAGGCCGTTTGTTTTCTTTTTAATTTGTCTATGCCACCCTAGGTGGTGTACAATGTTGGTTACATGGACACATATTTTTTACATAGCGCTAGACCATTTAAACAGACACTAGAAATGACTTTTGCTTTGACTGCACTCTTTTTAGGAACTCCAGTTGTAGCGACACGAAAATGAGAAAAGTCGTTTTTATTGTTTTTATTACTTTCACCTGCGTCTTAAAGTCTCTTGATGTTTTGGCTTAGACAAAGAGTATTTCCAAATTCAACTAAAATACTATACGTTATTTTTTTCCCGTTTGGATAAGTCATGCTTATACGCCTCACACTTGAAACAGAAAGTTGAACGTCCTCTCAATTCTGACAGTTTACGTCGAGCCCGACTTGGGATAAAATATAGCTCATGTTCAGACGACGGGGGGGTGCAAGGGTGAATGGGGGGAGAGGGCGGCCGCAAATAGCGCGCATCTTCGAACAAAACAATGCCAGAATGATATGAGTGCAGTGCTGCCGCGGAAAAGCAAAAAGACGTATGTGTCTATAAAAATTATATGTTTTCACGTCGTTCTACGGATTGAGCTGAGGCATATGTGTTGTTTGTAATGTCCTCTTATAGACTTCTTTTTTGGATTGGATTTTCAGAAAATATTTGGATAGAAGCTAAAGTCATCATAATCTGATGAATGCAAGCTATCATGGTATCCCAATTGTTATGTTAAGTACTTATATTGAGAAATGCTTCAAACAGTATAAGTTATTTTTACTTCAGAATGCCCTTTGAGTCTTATTTGAAGTTCCCTGATGAAAATGAAGCAAGAAACAACTAACGAGACAAAGAGACATGAACGCCTCTGTCCAAACCAACTATATATAATAACCGCATACAGACACACGGACGGACGAGCGACAGCCGCGAGACGTACTATAAATAAATAATGCGCCAACATTTTATTATTATCATAGCGCGGGCACGTGCGGGAACATTCCAGACTAAACTGGCAGCTTGTACTGTACTGAAATACTTCGCCGCCAATCTGACAGGCGAAAGTCCAACGCCCATTTCAAAAAGGAATCTGTCATTACGACATTCACAATGGCCAAAATTTAAAACCTCAAACTCAAACAGATTTATTCCTATGTTCCAATTCGGCGACATTCTTTTGTTTCTCAAATACGTAACCTGTATACGTAGAGTTCAATGGCATTCCTTTTATGATTATTTAAATTCGATTCACCATTAAAAGGCAATCAAATCTCAAAAACAAACAATCATTAGATAATCTGATTACCATAAACAAATACATTAATCACGGTTGATTATTTATAGCTGCCTGCAATAAACTAAAATTCCAATTTCGAATTCATTCTAAATTTGAATATTTCAATTGGAACTGTACCCGATCTATTTGCGAATGCGAACGCTAGCGGTAGTCGCCTCATTGATTATTATTTTAACGGACAATTAAAATTTGATGTCCACTTCTGCTCCGTTCATCTTCGACTTGCTTCGTATTAGTGCTGCGGCTTCCCATTTAAACAACCGCAGCAGCATCCCCAAACAAATTAACCTCAACTTTATACTCTTTCACTCTTAAGTTTATATTCGAAGAGAACCCACAGAATGTATGATCTTCATTGGCTGCAAGTGCTAAACACGAGTGTCCAGACTAAGCGTCAATAAAAATGGTCGTAAAATTCTTTACGTTCACACCAAACTAAACCCTAACTGCTGGTTTTTATGGTCGTATATCACCCGCATTACACCCCTCATTTAATATCCAAGTGAGAAACGTGTGAAATAAAAATCATGCGTATGCACACATTCGTTAAGAATTGACACTTATTAAAGGAGATAATTTTTTTAATTGGTATGACGACATCTCTTTATTCAGCCCTATTTACGCCGGCCACATTACTCGTAAGATTGTATTTGATTTGGAATTTCTCTTTATTATCATGATTGACATCGTTAACGTTCATTATAACAGCTATTTGCGATATAACACCTTTTTTGACGCCTATTTAAAAACAAAACTTGTATGTAAATCATACTGGCTGGCAAACCGTTCCGAATTCGAATTACCCGATTCTGCTTCGGAATGGAGCTGCGATTGGCCGCCGGGCGCGTGACCAATCGCTAATTAGAAAATGTGTTCAAAGATGTGCTTTTACGGAAGTCGAACGTTCCGTAATTAAAGATTTAAAATTCGAATTGGAATTTTCGATTTCGAACGCGCTATTTCCACTTCTGGTGTTACTGTGTCGGCTTTTATGGCGATTTTTTCTTCTTAATTTTATGACGTGAAGAGGAAGCGGTAGCTATGGAGTTTGATTGGGTTTTTTTTGGACGGATTGTAATTAAGTGTAATAAAATCATATCGATTAGCGCCTGTGTGCTCGGATGAGTCGTGGAATTCTTGCTTTCACTCTTAATTAAAAACCTGACGGAATCAATGACTTTGTTGTTCCATTGAGAAATTAACCTGTGAGAACTCATAAACAACTACATTGATCTTCAACGCCGTCTTTAGAGCTATATATCTGTTTATCTAGATAACTTCTTTCATAAGAGTGTGAACGAGGATAACTTATCTACAGATACCTGAGAAACGTTTTATCATTATTACTTTTGAAGATTCTTATAAAATGTTCTGTGGCGCTGTTTAGCACATTGAAGTGCACGTAATCTTAGTGGTGGTCAACGTGGTTACATCGAATGAATCGAATGACTCACCGTGAAACTTATTCACAATAAACGTCATACTAACATCGAAATGCCACAAAGAAAACCAATATGAAGTCTAGTGCAAGAATGTGATTTTTCAGATTTGATTGGTCCAATACAATAGTGTTTATTAAAAATTACTCGTATGTAGTATAAAAAGAGCTCTCTTAAAACAATATTAGGAACTCAATACGTATTATGTAGACGATGTTGTCATCTGATAGACAACATCGTCTACATTGATACGTATTTACATAAGGTTCCCAAAAACCCCCTAAACCTGGGGTCAGGCCAGTAAACGTCTCCGCGGGGCGTCACGCGGGGTGGTTACGGCTACGGGAAGTTGCGGCGTGTAAGGGAAGCGCTTGCATGTAATGCTCGGATTGTGGGTAAACGTGTTTTTGATGCTGGTATCAATTTGAGAGTTTTCCTGAGGAGACTGCGGGGGGCTTTGTCAAAGAAACGGCGATTAAATAGGTTGTTGCATGTTATTTAGCTATATAAATACATATATGGTGTTTGATTTAAGCATGTCTTCTTCAATCTGAATTTTAGACATTTAAATAAAATATCACCATCATGAGATACAAAAAGTTTCATCAAAATTATTTGATCCAGCAATTTTAGGTGAGTGAGTACCAAACCAAAATGCGGCATACCATCGAAGTACTGGGTGGACAAATTTCGACGACACGGAGACCAGGAATGGATGAGACGGACACAAGATCGTCAAGAGTGGAAGAAAATGGAAGAGGCCTACATCCAAGATTGGATTAATAAAAGGCCTACATGATGATGATGATGACCAAAATGCATCTTAGTTCTACTTTTTACTATTTTACTTAGTTTTGGGGCTCAAAGATACAACAGGATCTCTAGATTAACAACAACTTAATTTCAAAAATGCCCTTAAAATTCCCAAATTTAAAAATCCTCAAACAATCACCACCAATAAAGCTGTCAACAGCAACAATAACAATCCCAACAATACTATTTTATAAATCGGCATGAAAACCGTGCAATAATTCACAAATCTTTCCCATTAATAAGGGAAATCAATTTACTCCGGTATATGAAGACATCGGCTCCCGCTGTGGAGTGGATCGAGCTCGTCAAGGCGCAGCGGGGACCATCACATTTCTACTTATTTCTACTCCAAACAAACTTAAATCGACACTCGTTCCCTCGTAGTCAAAAACTTCAAAGCGCTAGGACTTAACTGTAGGAGGCTAAGGGGCTGTTTCACCACCTATTGATTAATTTTAACCGACGGATAAATGTGATGCCGTCTTCGTCTATTCAAACAAAACAAACAGAGACGGCAACACATTTATCCGTCATTTTACAAGGAAACTGGAAAAACCATCGATTTTCATTCTAATTTATAATGAATGAAGATTTCTATCTTAAGGGTGTATCCAAAACTGATCTTTTTTTCAAAGTATTTACTTACTCAAATAAAAACAAAAAGTACAAGAAATATTTATTTCCATGTACAGTGGGCTGCAAAAGTGCATGGACAAAGCAAAACAAAAATCCTATGAAGGTAAAATGAGTGCCAGTAGCTACCATATAAGCCGTACTAGTTCAACCGGATCTTACTAGATGGCGTTGTAATTATCATTCAATGAAAAAAAACTTTCGCTCGGAATCTTCTTTCTTCTTCACAATTAATATTAATTTATAAGTATTGTAATAATTCGTCATGTCAATGTTTAACAATTATTTTGCTTTTTGTAGTTTTTCGGAATCTGTAACATTGATACAGACACGCAGAACATTGCCAAGTATGAAATCTAACAAAAACATTTTTCTTAACCTCAAGCCGGGGGGGATCGAACCCTATTTACTCTGGCCAGCCAATGTATCCGTTAGCATCTTCGCCCGCTCTCTTAGCCACTCGGCTATGGAGACATTATAGCAACTGGTGAAACTAATAATCTTATATTTTACTTAATCTTTGCATCCTTGTCTAGTTAATGCGTATAGATAAGATACAGATAGATAGATTATGTTTGTTGCCGATTGTTGGACTACCGTAATTTAACTTCAGAGATTTATTGAAGACTGCTGTATTTATGCGCTACTTAAGGTTGAATGTTGAATAATATACTTGGATATGCTTACACGCCTCGTTTGCTAAACTGAGGGTAATTTTTATAATGACTTCACAAATCGTTAGATTTCTTGTCAATCACCTTGTGTGAGTATCCAAATTATCAAGTTCTCGAAAATATTTTACTATGATTCGATTAACAACGTTTTTGAAAGCAAAAATTATTGTTCTCTGGGAACAAGAAAACTTATAAAGAAAATAGCTCGAGATATGAGCATAACGGTAAGATTTTACATATATTAATATTTCTTAGTGCAATGTTGCTTACAAATTGCACTATTCATGATCTAATGTTAAGTATTTATTATTTTGTTTTTTTTTTTTACAGAGAAACACAGTCAACTTTGCCATTCGACATTTAAATTTCGATTGGGAAAACGAAATCGTTATATTTACCGACGGAAAGTGTCGGATAAGAATGGACGTAAAAATTTGTAAAGTCAAAAAATAATTTGGACACTGAGGTAAACAGAACATGGGAACTGATGCGAAATAGTGATATTATGTTTCAATATATTATGGTTTCGAGCATGAAAACTCGACTTCAAGAAGTGATAGATAGTGTAACGGCTATCCTCTCCGTTACTAAGAAACAAATTGACTTTGTAACTTAAATTGTTAATATTTCCCGATACCATTATTTTGTTATTAATCTGTTATGAACGAACCTTTAAAATTTATTAATAATCCAGTTACCAATGTTTACTTATTGTTATTCTTATAGTGAATGATTCACCATCTGATCTCACATAGGTATTGCTTTTGAAGTTGTGTTAGAAGGGTTATTAGAAATTGAGATAAAAGAGAAAGATATAAATTGCTAAATATATGCATGTTGGTTATTTTTCAGTTAGAAGCACAATTAATAATGTTACAATTAATGTTAAGTAAACTGTTACTTGACATTTAGTGCAGACCGGGTTAATATCTAGCCATTATGTTAGTAGTTATAAGTGTATAAAATTGAATGCAATTTAGTTTTCAATTCTTTATGAGTACTTATTTGTTCCCTATTTTTTAAGTGTAAATTGTTTTTTTTTTTGCTATTTTTGAAACACAACACACTATGTTTTGAAGTTACTCGAACATAAATTATCGCCAAGTAAGTGTTCAATACTTCATACTGAACATAAATTACATAATTAATATTATGCATTCATTAATTATATGTTAACCCGGTCTCCAATTTAAAGATCTAGTTGCTAATAATATTATTTCTTTTTATTGTGGTGATGCTTCAATCTTCTTTCCAATAAATTTTGGAAACGAATACTTAAGCTAAGAATACCTCAATAATTTTTTAGATGGCTATAGGGAATGAGCACATAGACGGTGCTGCCAACTGGTGCCATAAATTTTGACTTGATAAGTTTCTTTTACTGTTCGCATAGTGTCTCTTCTGTCGCACAAGTACTGCCGCCTATAGTTTCTGCACGTTCCCTTACATCGGTGAAAACGAAATAATATTAATGATTGAGAAATTGCTCTTTTATGTTTTAAATAAAATGTTTGATATCAAAAGGTTGTATTATTTTATTTTCTGATCAAAGATATTTTTTAATTAAACAGATAAATAAATACATATTTAAAAAAAAAAAAAAAAACAATAAATAAAAAACAAAAATAACACACTGGCCTGGGATTCGAACCATAAACCAACTCCACATACCAGTACTTGACTCATGCGTATAACCGTTAAGCCACAGCTGCTAATAGAAGATCATTCGAAATAGCAGTTTAGTTTGGTATATAAACTAGATGCAGATAACGGCCACTACGCTGCATCAATTCACAACGCCATCTAGTTAATTCTCATCGAAACATGAACACAAACGATCAAACACTGCTCATGCGATTATCGCCCCGAGATGTCCATGCACTTTTGCAGCCCACTGTACATCTCTCCCAAACTGTATAACAGTTTGCTGGCAGAAATTTTATTTCTCTCATTCACTATTATTGATGCTTTGTACTTTAGATATTATGTAGAGTGTAAAAAAAATCTAATACTTAGTAAAGTAGCTTACTATTCGTAAAATACTTTATATCATACATATCATACTATGTAATTGTTTTCATCAGTAGCTATTATTACTTATGAAAGTTTGTGGACGACAGATTCTTATGGACAAAAACATAATTGAAGGACAACACTTAATACATAACGAAATATTCCAGGCTTGTTTTATTTGAAGTCTTAATGTGGTTGAAATACCGATACGGAATTCGATTATTGTTTTCCAAATTGCACAAAGCGTAATGATGTTATTCTTATAAAGGAAATAATTACGCTGAGCGCAATGATAATAAATTACGTCCCGTTTACGACTAATTTATTAATAGAAATTTTGCGAGTGAGCCTTAGGTCATCGTAAATAAGTTAGCGCGCCGCGGCCAATGGGCAGCAATAAAATTTGTCTGTGTCCGTCCATTGGTCAGCTTCCAGCCAATAAGCGCGCGTTCCAGATTTGAAAGCGACGGTTTACGACCGCCAGCCGTCTTTTTGCTGTTTTGGCGCCAAAATTGATATGTGTAAGTAACCGAGGCGTTTTGGGCTGTTGGGATCGCCATGGTTGCGCTAAATTCGCTAACAGATGTTGCTCGTAAATTTTGTAGCTTTAACCGCGTGAAGGTGAGAACGTAAGGTCTAGACGTTATGACCCAGCGGTGCTTTGAACTGGCGAGGATTTCTCTGTTTCCCCGTCACTTGTATTGTACAAGTTTAGGCTAGGAAGGAGTACCATCTGATTTTTACTGCAGAAAGTTTTCTATGCCATCTTGCCGCTGGCGTTAGTATAGTACCTACTTATTATCTATCAACTGATGCATGTGTGGGTCGTAATACTGTGTGCCAGTTTTATTACTGAGATACTATATGTATGCGTTTATTATTTGTGTAACTAGTACCCACGCTAATGTATTTTGTTCTCATTACGTGAACCTAACGGTTAGGAAGAACCTAACTCTTATAGGTATCTAGGCAACGCAAGAAACTGCTGAAGGTAAACTTATTCTGATACTCAATCACGCTTAAACTGCTGAAGGGATTTTAATGAATTTAGGACACAAATAGTTTTCATTTGGATAAACACAGTAAATATATATTTTTCCTGGTAAATTGCATAATTCAACGTAGCGCAAAGTCGCGAGCAAGAAATAGTTACAAAAAAAAAGCTGCATTTCATTTCTTGAACTTCAATTTCAGGTATTACTACGAATCACAGAATTGATTGAATCGTAAAACTTTTAAATATAACCATTAATCTCGACACACACGGACCCTTCTAATTGAACGCGTTTACTGTTTGACGGACAGCTTAAGAATTCACAACGTAATAAAACAGTCAGACAGACAGACAGACGGCTGACTAACGAGCATGCGTGCACGTCGCAGCGCATACGCATGCTACGAGTACCGGCCTATGTTAGATTAGGAATCGATATTAACATACATACAATCACACCTCCTTTCCAGCAAAGGTAGAGACTATTTGTGTCCTCCTGCTACGATCCTGACATCTTTCGCTTCCACAACACACATTAGTGTTTTCATACATTCATTTGCATGTGTCTTTGCGTGCATGCTTGATAACACATTTGATCAATCTATCTATCTCATCAACGTATCAGCATTGCTATACTGCGAGGTAATGCTGCCAGTGTCTTTGGTTCCATGCCGCGGGGGAACCATTTGTTAATTTTATCTAGTTGTAATTTAGTTAGTTCTATCTAATACATTGAAGATATTGGGTGTTTAAGTGCAAATATTGTTTTACTTTTCGTTGCAATCCGTAATTAGATATCTACTCTTTATTAGGGTCATTACCTTTAATACCTTAAGCAACTTACCTCTCTCAAAAATTAGGGATAGCATTTCAGAGAGGTAATGCGTACGTTTTGGGTGTATACATTTTGCGGAAAGTGCACCTTTTGGAAAAGTGGGTTTTACAAACTTAAACCTCATGTAAGTGGTGTAAAAGAGTCGGTGCTTTGTTTGGACGAAGATATACATACTATCATAGGATCATTTTTTTTTAAACTGACTAGTAAATGACCCCTATCTTACCTGATGCTAAGTGCAGATAAGGCCAAAGATGTAGATAATTGGTACAGTAGGTAATAGACTATTCACTCAGGCTTTGCATAACCCTAAACTATTTAATTCAATTTTTAGAAATATAGCTCCATCGATACTATCTATGATTTTGCCAATGACGAGGTTGAGAAAGACACTATCGGTAGGCCGTTGTTCGGTAGCTTCGGTGTGCGGAACTCTAAACTGTATTTCGGAAAAACAAATAGCAGAAGCGAAAACCATTCCTAAGCATTATGAAAGATGACCGAAGATCTACCGTTATAAGAAATTCCGTACTAAGTGAATCCATGAATCAATTGCAAATGACGACCATTGGAATTCCGCATGCGATAAAACAGTCAGACAGACAGACGGCGGCCGAACAGCGCACGTCGGTGCCGGGAACTGCTTATGCGCGGGCGCACCTGCATTAGGATTCGGAGTAACCACACTATTGGTGAATAATGATCGATTCAGATTACAGGATATGATAATAGTGATCGTTTCTAGAACTGTCCATGTCACGTTACAAGTAATTGAGTAGCTAACGACATACTCTGGAGTGCCCTTGCCATCGTCAACGTGCTGGCTGTTCTAGAGAATGGTATCGCATGTGACCACGGCAAGAGACCCAAGGTAATGACGCTTATTCTCCGGAGGCAGGGCAGATGTCTCGTTTACTATGCGACCTCCGTAGATACCGTGGCATCTTCTCACGTTGCCACCACTTCCACGCGAGCAGGTTTTGTATTACGAAATTCGATTGTCGAACTTCACACTAATAATATTAAACAGAAGCGTGAAAGGAAAGAGGCGTGGCGATACGAACTTCTAATTTCGAATTTCGCAGTAGCCCGACCACTGTTGCTGAACACCTCAAACGGCGCAAATATGCCTGTATAGGGCTGACTTACTTATTTGCAACGTTCGTAGAAACTCTGGCTATGGGGACCAGAAGCGGGGGATCTCGCAAAAGAGATTTCTTCTCGCCTGGTAAAAACGACTGGCGACCAGAAGGCAGGCAGCTATTTCCGCCAAGGATTCAGACTAGCTTCAACGCGGAAATGCTGCCTGCCTCCTGGGAACTATGGCCACCCGACGGTGGTATTTTGAAAGATATTTTTATTTGTATTTAGTGTTAGATTTAGTTTCTATTTTGGCTTGTTGCTGAGCCAGTATCCGATTTGCAACCGTAATGGCACACTCTACCTTTATCCTTGGTGTCGTCTATATGTAGGTAATAATATTGATGTGCCTTGTGTTGTTATAATACTTAATTTTTTTTTCTTTATTTATTATACACAAAGCTAAGGTTTTTTTAGTTTAATCAATGGAATAACATTATCCCGTGTATCCAATATCCCACTAATCTCACTCATATTATAAACGTGGAAGTTTGTGTGGATGCATGGACGTCTGGATGTTTGTTACTCTTTCATTCTAAAACGGTTTCACGGATTATGATGAAATTTGGCACACGGATCCTTTATAACCTGGATTAAAATATAGAATACTTTTTATACTGGAAAATGCAGTACAAACAAATTCTTCGCAGACGCAGTCGCCGGCAACAGCTAATGTGTAAACAAATCTCTCTCTCAAAATCACATACCTAATAATCTAAAATAGTTCCATTTTACCAAACTACGTCCCTGAACTAAAACTTTATTCCTTTCTGCAATCCCATCGCCATGGAATCATGGGTCCCTTGTCCAAGGAATCCTTTAAACCGTCCGGGACGAATCCGTGACGAATTGACGGGGTGAGGCCCCTTTTTATTATTTTTCCCGGGTTATTGTTACTCCTACATTATTCATAGCACGTCGCTAATCTGTTTGGATAGTCCATTTTGACTTGTGTAATGAATGTTTATTAGCTAAGTTGATTTTGTTATAGTTTTAGTTGCTTCACGCGAGAAACGTCAAACTCTCAGATGCCGAAAAAGTATAAAGCACTAGGTAGCTCTTCCCCAAGAGTTCGTTGCCGTGGAAGAATAAAAAATTTACCAGATTTCTTACCAGCGGCATTCGGAAAATCTCTTCTTCGAGCACTTCTATGATCCTCAAGGAATATGTCTGCGAAAAATCTCTAGATCCAGTAGTTTAGGATGTGCGGCTATCAATCAGTCAAGTTACTATTATGGAACTCTAGTTTTAGCCCTCGGCTGCGTCCGCATTAGAAATACCTTCACGCTCGAAGTTTACATAGAAATACTCTAAAAAAGATTACGGTAACATTTTTAAAGCATAACGTTCGTGACAACGCCATCTATTAATTGTAGACGAAGTTAACGCGTCATCTCAAAGACGAAAAATACGAATAAGTTTGTTCTCGAGTCTTGGATGTTTAATATGTATTTAAGTATGTATCTATCTACACAAGTATCCGTTGCCTAGTACCCATAACATAAGCTTTGGACTAGGTCAATTGGTGTCAATATCTTGAAAGCTGAGATACTTCAACGTTCTTGGACAGCGCCTGCTGTCCTTGAAAGTTAAAATATTATCTCACTGGAACGCACTACCCGGATATTAAGTGTCCTATCCCAAGTTTCATCTAGTTTTTGGCCGATTGAGTAACAAACATCCAAATATCAACATCCAAGCATCATACAAACTTTCTCATTTAAAATGTTATTAGGTAGGATTAAATAACTCCGGTAATCTATGTCTATAAAATAGCATTTTGACTGACTGACAGTAAAAGCAGAGGCTTATCTACTAGAGCTAGAGCCTTGAAATCTAGCAGATAAAAATATGCCTTTAGTAACAATGAGCTGCACTAATAGAAGATATTTTGAAATTATAATGGGATAATTAACTAGGTTCGGTTCCAGAAAGACGTGGCATTTTATTGTCTTCACTTGATGTTCACATCCGGTTCTGCTGGGTAGTCCTCTTTAAGGTTGATATGTCCAATGTATCTTAGGTTTCTTGCCACCTTCCAACGGAAGAGTAATCCAAAAGTCAGGCAACAAATTATATGGAGAACATCTTTTTGGTCTAAAAATTTCATGTGATTAAATACTTTTTGAGAATTAAGCTGCAATACATACTATTGTAGACTTGCCAAGAGTCTAGTCCTAGGAGTCCTAGCCTTACTTTTCTTAATACAAATGCAAAAATACTTCGGGTATCGAATAACCGAATCCGCCATCTAGGAAACCCTCCGAAACACCTGTTTAAATTTAATTCCAATTTGGAAGCAATTATTCGCCCCCGGCTTCCCCCAATCGTCCATCAAACGTCAATGGCAGACTATAAAAAATAAATAAAATATCAGATTGTCGCGAGGAGACTCAGGTCTTTGGTACAGATTAGCGCGCGGGGCGCCATAAAGAAACAATTTCCTCCCCGGCCTCCCCGCCGGGAGCTTACGCGGAGACATGATAAAAATGCGTTATTCCTTTTCTAAATTCTCTAGGTGATGTTCGAAGTTTATTCTTTTTGAAAGCTGCCAGTGTTTTGGTAAATCAATTTCGTGTTACGAAGATATTGTTTTTTTTTACGAACATGAGAGTTCGTTGAGTTTATAAGATAGTGTAGAAATGAAATGAGGGCGCTACTTTTTCGTGATTGTAGAATTTTAGCGTAAAATGGTTTACTCGTAATTATGCCAACATTTGAGAAAAATTATAAACCCTCTTTCTTCCATTTTGTACGTTTTACTATCAAAAATTGGACAATATCTTTTAACAATTTAAAGAACCGCTTGTGCGCTTCGTATAGTCAAACCTAAATCATCAAAAATGGATTTATTGATAATATTGTCTTCTGGCAGATCTTCATTTGTTTATTATGACTTTTCAGTCTGATTTTTTCTTATTAAGTGAACGGTTACCGTCTCGTGATGGTTGAAAGTAAACTGCCACATATAATTTAAAACAGAACATTTTATTGTTTAATCCGTTCAGAAAATAATGTTATAAAATTAATCACATTGACATACAAGATGGACGTACACCAAATAGCATATTAATACATTTACAAGTTAGATTTATGAAAATAAGTTTCGAAACATCATAAGAAACCTACTTCGTTATTCTAAAACCTAACTTAGACAAATTCCAACTACACAGATTTGTTAAAAAACTCATATACAGACAAAAAATAACTAACCATAGATTAAAATATACCCCGAGTCAACATTAGGACGAAGTCGCGCTTAAATTAATTAAGTATGGCTTGTATTAACAATCTGGGAAATAATAATATATAACACAAACAAAACAATCAGTCTCAACGCGCCAAATATCCCTTAAGCAATATTAAACAAAACCAAGAACGGCGTATAGATGGCAGCACTGAACAACAAACGTCAAACTGAACTGACAAGGGAACGGCTACGTGGTCAATATTTTAGTATCTGTACCTCAATTGTCAGTGTCATCGAGATTGCATAATATAATAATGATGTAACGAATGTCCTATTTCCCACATTCGCGAATGATTAAAGGCTTTTTTATTTCGCGCAAAATTGTGCAATCCCTATCTCAGATTCTAATCGTTTTTCATGATACATAAGAAATACTATTGTTTTGATCCAACTAGTGACGTTAATAATTGAAAACTACGATACCTCGTAAAACTAATTTTACTAAATTTTAACTTAGTTTCAAGCAGTTATTGATTGATCGTAATATAATAACCGAAATAACCATAATAGATTTATACATATAAGTATGAATTGTTTTCAGTGGCAGATATATCAGCGCAATCTTTTTGCGAACGCGAAAATTCGTCACATCATTATAAATGGCGAAAACGAACATTTAATGTGACTACGCTACGAAATTGCCTTCTGACATCAATACATCTGTTTCTCGATGGCTCTATAAATGATCAGAATGGATCTCGATCAAGAATTATCGATAAATATCGACCGTGTAGCATTGGCTTGACAGTTTAATTTGACGTTTGCAAACACCAGTGCTGCCATCTATACGCTCCAAATTCCGACATGTAACCTTTGCCTTCAAACCGTGAACGAGAAGAAACGTTTAAAAAAACCTTACTTTTATGTGTTTAAGAAGACCGTTAACTATTTGGAAATGATTGAACACGACTAATTTTGTTAAGCATCTAGTTATCTAGTAGTAACGCGTACATTTATCCATCCGTTTATCTGACGGATAGCTTCGTGGCATGTCAGACGAATTGCGAGAGCGAGACAGTAGATCCACAGATTAAATAAAGCAGCTATATTCACCAGCCGTTTCACCGCCGGCGGTCTAAGTAGCAGTGGAGTGTCAACTGCCAAAAAGAATAAAATCACTACGTGTGAATAATATCGGTGAGAAAGTACTGTATTGTATAGTAACGGATCACTGGTAGAGTAACATAATGTCCAACGCTATAATTTTACGTCTCACTTTTTTTAATGGATCTCCCTCCAATAAAAAAAAAAACCGCAAAATCGGGTTACTTTGGCCCCGAAGGCCTTGGTCATTGGGATATTTTTGGTTTTAGCTGAATGCCCACGTTTTTATGGTTTATATTAGACTCTATTATATGTTGTTTCCTATGGGCCAAAGGTACCCTTCATTAGATCTAACTACCCTGACTTTACGGTATATTTCAAAATAAGGTCATTAGAAAAACCTTTAAATATATTCATATATTTTTTCATAAACTTAAAAGTTTTTGATAGTGATAAAATAATACGTTAAAATTTCCACCATTATTTAAAAAAATTGTTTCGATAAATAATCATTTATGGTTGCATTTGGACATCTTCCTTCTCGCTCTCGCATTGCCCGTTTCTCACAAAGCCAACCGACAAGATGAAAGCCGCTCACACTTAACAAAATTGCTCTATACCGCCTTACGGACAGACTCACAGAGTTAGTTGACGATAGAAATACAAACCCAAAGTCATCATGATCGTCTTCAGCCTCTATACGTCCCAGATAATTAATAAATTTACTCTAAATTACACTATATTTGTTGAGAATACTTTACTAATGCAAAACCATCGGATCTCATATCAAATAAATCCTGAAAACATGGATTTTTAATAATTTGTCTACATTTCTCTAGTAGTTTGTTTTGATACTGTCACTTGAGCAAGTTAGATGACATAGTTTTAGAAAATAAAATAAATATTAAAACCCTTAAAAAAATCACTAGCTAATGATTTTCTAGGCCCCATTGCTTAGAAGACCAACATAAAAACTTTTAGCTAGGCATCTGATAGACCCAATAGGTTTGTTTCATCCTTGCATATAGCGTAACATCAAAGTTAGACAAGGACGAGCAAACCTATTCCCATATCAGACTAGCACAGGTGCGTACCTCCCATCGTCAAACAACCCTGAAGGCCTATTCTCGTCATCGAGATCAATGTCTGGAGTTTGAAATACCGTAGAGATTGATCCCGATTGGGCCGAGAAGAGGCCTCTGAAGCCACGTCCGCCAATCCGCGGTCAAGCCTTATTACCTAGCGTATACTGCATTAGTATCTTCTCACTAACTATACAGTGCTATGCCCATACCGCTATTACGTATATGTGAACTATCCAGACAACACTAGCATCTACCCAGTAAAATAATTTAAAACCCTTAAGTAAACCTTACTCTCACTTAGGCAAGTTAAAATTGTATCTTTTACGTATACTTCGTTTTCCAATAGTTTTTTTTTAATACATCTAATTACGTTCTTTATTCTAAGCTCTGAAACACGTAGCTAGCCTGATGGTCCATATTGTTTTGGTGATACAAGCGAGGTCTATGTCACATTGCCGGAACCGATCCTGTTAGGGAACAACAGTTTGCTTCGTGCGGCGCGGTGTGGCCATATTGTCGTTCTGGATATTGCCAAAACAATATGGCGTGCCAACAGGCCCCGGAGTGCCCAGGCGCAAGGTATCGCAACAGCAGCCAGCCAGCGTACTCTACGCCTGCTTGTCAGTTAATCACTAAGTTATTAGTATACACATATTACAATCAACGTTATACGTATGTTTTTTAAATCGTATACATAAATTTCGGTGCAAAATTTCCGAATGCAACGTAAAAATCCAAAAGAAGACATCCGCGCATAACAAACTGAATGCCGCTCGTCGAGAATCGCACCCGAATTCACCCCTCCACTGTGACGTGTGCAAATTTTGATAGTGTTCTTTATTTAAAATTGATTTCTAATGTAATCGTACAGTGAAAAGAGGTTGGCCAATTGCAAAAACGAAGATTTGTTCTAAGGAACTTAAACTAGGGCTTTCCGGGAGCGTCTCTCGACGCTCACGGAGGCCGTGCGTACAATTACAAGCGAGGGAGGCGGAGAGAATCTAACTAAAATGCGAGCACCCCCTTACGTACTTCGTTTTTGCAATGGCCAAACTAAGAGCAGGGGTGCACGAGGTAGCTCGTGGTAGAGCTGGGTGCTAACTGGGGATCGCGCCTCTGAATGAGATGGGGTTTGCTATTGTAGGGGGTACTCACGACGTCGGGGGTGGAGGCGCCGTCGTGGCTGCTGTCGGCGGCTGAGCGCTCGCCGTTCGCGTCCGGCGGCCGCGCCGACTCCCGCTCGTCTATCACCAGGTCGATGGGCATCTTGCCCTTCAGACAGCTGATGTAGCGATGGCAGAAGTTGTCGCAGAGCTCGTGCACCTGCGCAAACAGCGAAGGTGTACTTGCAGCTTTAGCCAAAGGGATAGCATCTGGGCTACTCCTGCAGTTTTTACAAGGAACCATCTATATACTACTTCACATCAATTCAGACCAGTTTGAGACGCAAGAATGTCAACATCTTCGGCTTCCACACAAGTCCGCAGGATTCCTCGCAATGCTTTCCTTCATCAATAAGCTCGTGACAAATTTCAAAACGCCTTAATTACTGACGTAATTTATAGATGGCTCCCTAGTATTTACAGGTCATCTGCAGGTTTATTCGTAGTGTAACTGCAGTGTTACATAGCCTGTCCTCAAGACCGCAACTAAATGTCAATTAAATTGAATTACTTATCAATCGCTACTAGACCTAATCATAAAGTATGGTATTGCTTTTTCGACTTGGACAACGAATATCACGTGCAGCAGTAGTTCTGAAATGACTAGGAATTGATAATTGAGAGACAGCAGCGGTCCTGAGGATTTGCTTGTATTAACCATAGGTAGCGGCCATGATTGTTTTTCTGGTGCTACCATTGAACTCTCGTTAAACCTGAAAAGTACCAGTCCTTTTATCTCTATTGAATGTTACGGAACATGTTCCGCAACATTGAAAATCATTTACAAAATCTGAAAGACACAACATAACTATTACAAAATTCTTCAGAAGCAGTCAAACTTCGATTGATTGATTAGTGAAAATGAAAAGGTAATTCCAACGTCACATTGTTTACAAAGCTAACTTACATAAATGTTTCATTAACATATTTCTTTGACTAAATAATTACTTTAGCAAGCGCGTGTAAGGCAGGAGGAGTGACATCTAAATTTCCTTGAGCGATGCTCATGAATTCACAACTGAACTGACTACGAAGTCTGACTGCGACCTTTAAACTACTATCAGCATACAAAGATGAAGAAAAAATCCAACAATAGAAACAAAGGGAATACATTTGGACGCTCGCGAGCCAACTGTCGCTTACTAGTAAAAACTCCAAATGAATCGTAAAAACGGCACGAAACTCCTTTTTACCGTTTTTTCTACTCTATCCCATCACCGGCCCCCGGCGGGTATTAATTCCCAACGCTCGCTGTATACATTTTCATAGGCATAATTAGCTTAGAAATTAACATGAAGCAATAAAACGACTAACGAAATTTTTAGACAGCATTTACACGGTGAAATGTAATAAAACGCTGGCAGGTGGAGCTCGCGTTTGCAGAGGAAAAAAAATATCGATCTCGAAAAAGGAACACGCCACGGCGTCTTGGCGGATTTCGAAAATAGAACTGAGCGCCGGAAGCGGAAACGGTGCTCCCGCCGTTGACAGCTAATTATGTCTTCGGGATACTAATTTCCTAATCGACAGGTTTTTGTAAATTATACATTCGGGCTCGCACGCGCCGCTGTGTGGCCGGGCTGCAGTTTGTTTATCATAATTTGAATTTTACAGCCAACCGTTGAAATCCATATTTATGACTGTGAGAATTTTATTGACACTACAACGGATAAATGCTACTGCGCGCTTTGCGCCGGCCGGGCCGCGCTGTCAATGTCAAAATCTTGATTGAGAGTGCTTTCATAAGCTCGCGGATGACAGAGTAAACACACTGTTCAAAATAAAATCAAACATTTTCGAGCCTAATCCCGCGTTTGTGACCGACGCCGATACTATTTTCGATTTAAGTGACAGCGACTAAGATTTGACATCGTAACTCTTCGGGGATTCAAATTTGGAACTGTTTTCTCGGTGAGTTGGTAAACGCTGGAACGATGGGCCGTGGTTAGATTAAACTGAACCGTGTTTCGTTACGTCCAGGATCTGAAGTCGTTAGCATCCTTTAACTCGATACGTCGTTATTTATTAACAGGTAATGCTTTTAATGAGATATTACGGCATTCCGACAGTCGGGTTCGAGGCGATTATCGTTTCGAACATCAAACTCTTTCCAGAAATTTAAATTTGGAATGAGCGACTCACGGATTGAGATATGGGGTGTTTCTGAACGAATACTTTTTATTTAAATTTGGAATGAAATGTGATATAATGGCCGCCCGTTGACGTATAGACGTTCTCTATTCGAATTTCTATCGGTCGTTTGAACTTGGGCTTTAAGTTTGATGTTTTTTATTCTTTACAGCCAGTTATTTAAGCAACATGTTTTACGGATAATCCCTGGTTAGGTTAATTCAACTTTAAGTTTTGCATGCTGTTATTTTTAATTAAATGAGTTTATAGTTACTTTAGAAGTAATTACCTAGATGTTGCTCTTAACCTAACTCAGACCAATCTAAGGCTACTTTTCTTCGAGCTAACCGGCTTTTATCACGTTTTTGACATTTGGCTACTTTGTAGGCTATACGGTGCGATCCGTGCCAGGGCCGCTAAAAGGGTCCGCTATATGCCATTTCCTTTGCTAATGCGACGGGTGACGGTTGGCACCAGATTAATTCGAGATGGAAATCGCCGCAAATATTTAACCCGTATTTTTAGAACCATTTTCATTTAATAACTTACAGTTAACAGATTTAAAGAATTCATTTTGAACCTACTTTTTCAGCCTTTAACAGTATTCTTGAAAGAAAACGAACATTATTATCTCCATGCTAGCATGCTACTTAATATAATTTTTGGTCGCTACTATACTAGCGTCATCTGGTGAAAACTAATCAACAATATTTGCTAAGTAGAATCGAATGAAAAACTTTGACAATAATTGTGTACCAACCTACAAAAGTTGAGGTTAGCTATTGAAAAATAAAAATGAAAACCATTCGTAAGATACCTAAGTAAAAAATAGAAAAAGTTCTCCTTTGGCTTTTGTGGTTATTTTAGCCCACTTCACAAATTAAATAGGTAGCTGTAAAAACCCGAACACAATTGCAAATATTTATACTTCAATAATCAAACGTTTACTCCCAAAGAAAGCTCTCCAATATGGCCCAATATAAATTGCCAATATTTATGTAAATGGCAGCCATATTGCATAACACGGTTCGGGTCGGCTCGGATTCTTTCGGGGCTTTTTTTTTAAATCAAAATAAACAACCGGTCTCGGGCCGCATTCAAATGAACTCCGGTTGGCACCTTAGTTTAGTTTTAAGTTAAAGAGACTTCGCATTTTGATGGTGAAATGTAATCGTTGATAATTTAATTTAAAGTTTTCTACATGTTTGATAGACAGTTTGTCCTAATTTTTATTTGGGCCTATTCTTTAAAATTTTAACGAAAATCAGAAAATTACCGCTGTTTTGTACGGCTATAATCATGTTAATTAATTTACAACAATCTCTACATTGTTTTTAATCACGAAACGGTCACACTCATCGTGTTGTAGACAAAGCATTAGAGGGGCTTAATAAAAAGTTATAAAACCGCATGCATCGTAAACGGGGTCCCGGGTTCGAGCCCAGCCCGTAAACTAACAAATCTGACCCGAGCCGTAAATCACTTAGCCACGTCGCTACAGATAACGTTTACGACTTAGAAACAAAATATGAAAAAACAACATCCTTGTGTTGTTTGTTACTTTTTAATAACGAACTTTTTACAAAAAAAGTTACACAGTGCTCAATTAAAAATAGCGTGTTCAAACTTAAATTACGCGTTCCAAATTCAAATTTTAACTAACAAGCATTAAATTATTTATTACTATGTTCCGAATTTGAAATCTTTAAAAATAAGGTTTTTTATAGCGCTCACATTACCGCAGGAATCCAAGCGTCTACATCACATAACGTAATTAGGGAACAGTCAGTGGGCACATAAAAAAACCTTGTGACGACCAATAGCAGGGACGCGACGGAAAAGAACTTAGGCACGGAGGCATGCGACCGCCGGCGGCCATATTTAAAATATCAAAAACATAAATCAAAAACGTTATTGGATATTATAATGTAAACATGATTTCGTTCGTTAAATCCAGCATCGGTCGTGTTTCAGATTGCGATGTTTCCCGAACTCATTACAAATCATTAAAGCCTATGACATTTTTTTAGAGTAAGACTCTCCTTATGGCACCGCTCATAAAATGTTTTATCAAAAAAGCGAAGTAATTACAGCAAAGTGGAGAAAAAAACGGTGCACTTAACCAGAGCTCATTGTGCGCGGGCCGGGCTCGTTTGTATTTTATTTTTAATTATTAGTTTTAAGATCAAAAAGCTTCACCTGTGGACGCGAGTAGTGGAGCGGAAATGGATCGAACTAACGGCGTGTTTTTTATCCTTGCTCTACAAAAACCGGAGACGAGATACAAACCGACGTGTATGGGATATGAGCAGCGAGCAAAAAACATTTTTTCGATAACGGAGACAGGTATAGTGGATCTAGGAGCCTTTTGGTCTGTTTTGTTTCTTGCTGCAGTTTAAATCGAAGTGCGCTCGCTCGCCGCCGCGGGCCGCTATTTTGAATTTCGAACGCGTATTTTTATTTTTTTAAATGGCCTTTATCTCTCCCTCCGGCCAGTGATTCGTACAGAGGTATCGCATTACAGGTTATCTCGTTACAGCTTTTTGTATTAGTGCTTTTTCTTCACCAAATTTACCGGTTTTCTAACGCGTTCAATGCCGGCGCCGGATATTTATGGAATCCGCTATGGGAGCGACCGAGGAGGTATCTCGTTTCTAGAGATCATTCGTCTCGATATAGACGTTAGTCAAACTTGTTTCGAAGAATCGTGACCATAATATTGACAAGACGAACCCCGCACGGGAACGGTTACAGTCCAAGAGAGATTTAAATCGTATGCTTCTAATTAATTCCATTACGCGCAGATTGTCCGTTTCGACGGTGGACAGCAAAAAACGTCCTGCGTTTACCGTTACAATTTCGAGCGGGACGCAAGAAACCGGCCGCGAAAAGCCGACAACACCCGAACCGCGGCCTCATTCAGCGAACGCAGCGAACATCTGACCGGCTCGGGTTCGATATAGTTTTCCAAATTTGAAATTCGAATGTTTAAAACAGAAGGTGTCGCGACCGGTTGCGAGATCGATACCCGTATCGCGACTCAGAATCGGACCCCGAGATAATCGAAACGATATTATGTTCGGACAATGTTAGGTGATATTTTTGAAACAGGTTCCAGTATCGATGGGCCGGTCGAAATGCATTCCACTTTGGTGAAATAATAACTTTTTTACTTACTTTTTCTAATTCTAATAGGTGAAACCGTAGCACTTGTATCGCCTGCACCATCTGGAAGGAAGAAGGTAGAGATTAAACACAAATAATACTAACGTACCTAACTACAGGTCGATGTATCGTGTTCGGCTCGTCTCGGGCGACACAAAGCGGCCATCGACAATAGGCGTCGAGATGCGCGATACATCGATATTTAATCGATTCAGCCGTGACCATGGCAACCGGAGTAGACATGACATAAGAAGGCTTTTTTAAATACATCAGGGACGTTTCAAACAATTGTTTGCTTTTGCACCTTTGCTTTTAAGGCTTAAAAAAATATACATAATGTGTATTCTAGTGCCTTTCTTACTAATGTTACAAATGAAAAAAAAATGTAAAGATATTTAGAGATGTTTGGAAATTTAATTAAAAATTAAGGGGGTTCCAACTAATATAAAATAACACCACAATTTATAGGTACGGCTGTTTATGCCGCAAATTTTGGCATACCTACAAATTGTACGAAACCCTCGGTGGGCGAGTCAGACTAACAACTTCGCCGGTTTTTTAGTCTACCAGAGCTTTCGGAAAGATCATTGCTATTGATTTGTTTTTGCCCTTTAAAGAGTGTTTGTATTGCATTGTAACCACGTCCCCGAGCTCCGAAATTGGTATCCTTTTAAGTATGCATCACGCAACCAATCAGTAATAACAACTACAGGTACATTCGTACCTTTTCCCATTGTAATAAGGTCTTTATATAATAAGTACCTACTTAAACAATCCGATGGTATCATCTCACATTGTCCGACTATTCGATATTATCTCTATCGATAACGTATCTCGAATTCAGTTTGATGCATTTATAATAGCACCCTGATTTATTTCAGATTCAGTTTCGGAACTTTAAAAGTAATTAGCGTTTTTTTGATCATTAACTTTAACTTCGATAAAAGCAATTACATCTGATTCAGCTTAACAGTCCCATAAATCATTTTTATACGGGTTTAATTGCTTGTTTGTCTTTGGTTTATAACTCAGAAAGTGATATAAAAGTGTCTGAAGTACGAAAATTTTCATACAACGTGGTAAAGTACAGAGTTAAAGTTCGTATGTGTTAAGATATTACCTTAACCTATTTTACTTATGGAAATATCCACATGGAACGGAGTTTGATGTTAAGTATTTTTATGATACATTTTGGCTGCCACTTTTTGCGGGGGGAAGAGGCGGAGATAGTGTGTTCCCTGAACACTACAATTTGGCCGTTTTCAAGTCTAGGGTGAACGAGCATTTACTAGGCAAGCGTGCTCCATCGTAGGCCTCATCTTCGCTTTCCATCAGGCGTGATTGTGGTCAAACGCAAGCCTATATTTATTATATAAAAAAATTAGTATAGGATGAGACCAATGTGATTTAAAAGAAACACCTCTGTATACATCCAGCTAATCAAATCACTTCAAACACCTCATTCGCGATATCCTTGATCTTGATTGGCTGATATCTTCATAATCATCCAATACCAACAACTACATCCATCCCCCTAACCTTTTGAATATCCAACGCATTGGCATCGCTACCAGACGATAGTGACATCTGCAGAGCATATCATGAGCTCCGTGGCATTAGGAGACTGGCCTGTGCCATATTTAGAGCTCTGACGTTGTGTGGTGTGGTGCTACGTGAAAATACCAGGTTTGTGATTGTGAACTGGGACTATTGCAAGAATCCTACATAGCAGACCATGGTTAAAAATTGGATTATTGTTAACTTCTTTAAAAATGTGAGAGCTAACGCTTTCGGCTAAGCTTCTGTACAGTAAAATTACATAAAGATTACCACTGACAGATGGTTTGCCTTCATTTCATATTCAACTTTAACGACCTATAAATAAAGCCAATTTTAGAATACTGTTACCCACGTTTGCAAATTTTGTAATAGCTACTTTATTTGTATGGTGTTAAAGTTGGAAATGAAATGAAGGCAAGCTATCTTTCAGTGGTAAACTAAAAGTAAACGTATTGTAATGATCATCGTCTTAAAACAAAATTTTCTTTATGTAGCTATATTAAGCACACTACCAAACTGCGCTTATAGTTTCTGATTAAAACAAGTTTTAACCGGCTTTTATGCACTCGTTCAGTAAGTTTTTTACTGCAAGTAAGGAAAACGAGGAATTTGGTCACTTCATGATAAGTGATCTCATGCCTGAATACTTAAGCTTACTGTCACCGTCAAACGGTATTAGCGGTAGAAAGAGATGGCGATTGCGAGCGCGTTAAGCCCAATTTAGACCATCAAGAAAAGATGTGCAAGTTGCATTACATTACGGGACCGCAAAACGAACAAGTTCGAAGTGGTCAATCGAACGCCGCAATACAATGCAATTTGCATCATTTTTCTAGCAGAATCTAAACCTTTTGACAATATGGCCGCTGTAACATCAAAGGAATCGCAGAAGCGTTTTGCTGTCGTTTTGCGCAGTCTTGTTTTACAAGTCACAGGCAATATCAATTAAATCCATATTCCTAGCAAGCAGCGCCACCCTCCTTCTGTTTATTCAGTCTCTCGTTGACACAGGCGCGTTAACAGATAAAAATATGTTTTAACTCTGTGTACACTTGCTCCTGTTTGCTTTGGGGACTAGGGATCCATGACGCTGCAGCGTTCTTCAGTGAAAGGGCGTTGCGCTTTAACACTTATAAAGTCCTGGTACAGTCAACCAATTTGATTCCTGGGCCACTATAGAACCATGTCTAAACGAATCAATTGGTTTATCTACGACATTGATTATTGGGTGATGTATGTCATGATGACAAATTCGATCTTTGCGAACGTGTGTCAACGATATTGAAATGGAAAGGAGTTTGCTTGTTTATTACTAACTGAAATTGATACTGGCCGTCTGTCAAAACTTCTTTTTCCTCTCATGCCATAGAGCGAAAACGTTTATAAACTCTTTTCGTTTATTGAATTGTATCCGGAAAGTTGGTATCGCTTTGACTCCCACTGACGTTGTAATTGTCTAGTACCTAGTTAATGCGACAAGGTTCGACTGTACCTTTTGATGGTTACTGTTGTTTCGCATAGGCCACCTTTTGGCGGTGCTGTTCGAGTAGTAACATTAGCTTTTTATGCTATTTTTAAAGTTTTCAAAGACGTTTTCTGATTTGTTGGCATTGTTTTTTCCTGCCAAGAATTGCATTGGTATTAAATTCCAACTTCCAAATTGCAATTGCAAATTCCAATTGGTATAGACAATATTTTAACTGTGTAAGAGCGTTGCACTTCTTGTTGATTTTACTGATGCTTCCCATAAACCCCCATCTTGAGGGTAAGTTTACGGAGTTTAGTAGAGTAGTTACCACGTTATAACGTTTTAAGCTTTCGCGATTCTCACTCATAACTAATATCTCTCGGGACTGAATCACAAATTATTTATTGCAGAAAATAACCTCGACGTTTCGATCACTGCCACTGCAATTTGCTACTACGTTATACCAGAATTGAACACATTTAGTGCGAGATGTCAACCTCGTTTTGACATTAAAATTTGCTGACTTGACTCGCTATCAACTTGCACATCCATAGATGATATACAGGGTTATTTTTAATTCACTGACATCCTCTTAACCCTGAATTCCTATCACTCAAACAAATGTTTTTTGTTTTACGACTTTTTAAAATGAAGCACTTTTTTTCCCATACAAATACACAGAGTATCGTAAAAATAAGAGGCAGAATCAAATTTTCAAAACGTTATTACACCAAAAATATTAAGTTATGACAAAAGCCGTAAAACAAAAAACATTTGTTTAAGTGGTAGGAGTTTAGGGTTAAAAGGATGCTAGTGAATTACAAATAACCCTGTATAAGGTTTAAAAAATTTCCAGAAAAGATGTTGTATATCAAAAAAATGATCGTTGTTTCCAGCTCATTTACGTCATGTAAAATTAACACAGCTGATGCAGTATTTTCTCGTCCCAAATCTTCAGTTTTAAGATTTTTGAGCCAAGCTTTCGTGTATACACAATTTTGCCTACTCAGCTGTTCCACCCGGAATGTATCTGGGCTAATTCCAGAGATATTTGCTGACCCCATAAATTCAAACAAATCGTAATCCTAAACCCACAAACTAATGACCTCCGTGTTTGCTAGCTACTGCTTGACAGTCTAACAGAGCTCAAAAAGCTGTCAGAGACAAACACAGATGCGACGTGTTCAAACACGGCCCGTGACCGATCCGGCGGATCGGTACAATGTTGAATTTGGTGTGTTGGTTTTAATATCATACCAGAATGTTTGAATACTGAGCTGGTTGTCATATGCTCGAGCATAGACGCACTTGCAAGTTAGAAATGTACCCGAGGCGTTGAAGCGTTGCACTGTTTCATCATCATCGTCGTCAACCAAAAAACATCAACTGGTAGTAAGCCTATCTTAAGGAACGCTACGATGGCCAACTGCATAAATGGGACTTCTACGGCCTACACCAGGTCATGTGAAGTGCTTATTATGTTTGCACTTGCGTTAACCACTTGGCTTTAGGCACGATAACTTGCTGATTGCATACGCGAATGAAAAGCTGAGCATTTGCACGTGCTCTGTCACTAAGAATCTGATCTTGTAATTCCAGAAAATGAAACATCCTTGACTGACTTGAATGACGCGTGGTGTTGACACCTTAAAATAGCTCTGCTTTAGGTGCAGTTAGATATTTTTCAAAGATGTCTACGAACGCTTCACTGCGTACTTTTTTAAGCTTAAATAGTTCGTGGGAGTGAGCACTCTTATAAGTACCCTCATCAGCCTTGGGTTTCGTGTCGTCGCCTGCTTGAGGCACTTCTCAAGCTTAACTAGTGAATTGTTTACAAGCAAAACGAGGAAAAACACGCAGCTTATTGAGACGATCAACAAGCTTTGTTTGTGCGCGTGAGCTTAACGGTGACGTCACGCGGCACCTTGCAGGCGCCCGCGCACCACAATAGTCCTTTGGGCGCAACGATTAAGCTCGAACAATACCAAAACTGTCAGTTGCATACAAACGGTTGCTAACAGGAATAGCTCCGGGGAGGCATATGGAGACAAAAGAATAACCGCGCATTTTTTAATTTTAATTCAATTAGAACAATTTACCCCGTCTTTTAATTAAGACATTGAAAACTTAACGAAAGCCTTTCGAAATACGTTAACGGTTCGATATCTCTACATAGTTGTTTACGTGGCAATTTTGGGAGTCGCTCAGCGAGCTACGGAGAGGGCTATGCTCGGTGTTTCTCTACGGTTCACGGTGGACGCCAACCACTTCCAAGTTCCAACCGTAATGATTGGGTCAATCAATGAGGGAGGCCTATATGGAGCAGTAAACGTCCAACGGCTAAAATGATGATGATGAATTTTGAGAATCTGTCGCGCCGCTGCAAACTAACCCGGTGGTGCCACATGTCGTTCGTAGGGCAAAAACAATTTACCTATTTTTCGTGTAAGTTTACCGAGGGCCCGGATGTCGCTCCGTGTGTTTGGGCTCCTTATCTGGCGATGCATGAATGACGCTTATCAGCGTGCAGGTAAGACATCTTAGTTTATGGCGCTCCGTCGAGCTACTGTTTTTTAAAGTCGGTGGTTAAGTTTGTCTACGATAGCCGGTTAAGCTGAGGCTGAGCGCTTTATCACGTCGCCTGTGGTTCTTGGTTCACTCTCCTTGCCGACGTAGGATGCGCGCGAGTCGATGCAGCGGCGCAGGCTCGGTGCGTCACCGCGCAGACTCAACCGCAGTAATTTCCCTAACAAAGTCAAATACTCAGCGCGTCGCCCCCGCTGCCCAGCGATTCGTAATGCCTAAGATTTTATTTGTTAAAAATCGGTTAAGTATCCGTGTCGAACTGCGTCGGTGGGTGGCCGCCATCTTGGTTTTATTATTTCACTTTTTGTCCCGGCTAGCCGCGGGAGGCGCACGGTGCGATTCAGCTTTTTATGAGTGACAATATATATTTTTTCATTCTTATTACTCTATTTTGTTATTCCGAGAAATATATCTCGTTTACCTGTGGTTAATTTTAGACAGCTTTTTAACTAATCAAATCGTAAATTATTTGGACGCTCGAAGTGAACTATAAAAAGTTCACTACTTTATGGCGTATTAAACTGATCCTTCGTGTTTAATTTATCTCCTCAGTTTGAGGGTTCTAATAAAATTAAATAATACTTACTAATGAGTCGACTTCGGGGTCCGCTATATAATAAGGTTTCTCTTGGCGTATCTGTGGACATAGAAAAAGGTGTGTGAATAAATTTGCGATTTTGTATAACGTATGTTTTTAAATTTTTATGGTGAAGTAATTTTTGGATTTATAATGCGTTAGGCGGCGAGCGTGGCCGGGGCGTAATACTAGCTGCGTAATAAAATGCTCGCTCGCTTGGCTGCGCGTGAGCACGCCACAGACTATCCGCGCAGAGGCGACCACATGAATAAGGTAATTCACCCATTCAAAACGGTTTTCACATTTAACGGGTCTCAAAACATTTCATTATCAACGACCAAAAGGATACAGGTTACCACATGTGTTACGTTTCTCGAAAAAAAGGTAAAACTTAAATGCTAATATATAAAAATCTCGTGTCACGGTGTTTGTTATCGAACTACTCCGAGACGGCTTAACCGATTTTTATGAAACTTTTTTTCTCTAAGTATATTCGGTTCGGTTGGTCTGAGAATAGGTCGTAGGCTACTATTCATCGCAGGCGGAGTCGCGGGTAATAGCTAGTAACGAATAAATAAATAAATCATGGAACTCTTGACGCCAAATTGATCTAGTCCTAAACTGAGCAAAGCTTAGTATAAGCTTACTGTAGGTAGGTAGTATACCTACTAGATAACAGATAAACATACTTATATGGATAAACAAGCTGTTGCCCGCGATTCAGTCTGCAAAGAATAGGTTTATAAAAAGTACTTACCTAAGACCTACCAAATATAGACAAATAAATCATAAAAATTGGGATGATTTGAATAACAAACACCGCGACACGAGATTTTTATGTATAAGAAGATACATATTTAAATTCATATTACACCCAAGACTCGAGTACAAACATTCGTATTTTTCACACAAATCCCCGCCCGAGGATCGAACCCGGGACCTCAAGCTTCGTCAGCACTTAAGCTATCCGGTCGTCGTATAGTCGGATCGTGGGTCACTTGAGAGTAAATCTGATAAAATGGACATTTTATAAAAAAACATCCACGATCGACATGAAATCATTATGTACCTCTCAGATATCACGCAGTGCGGTTTACGATGTATAAATAAAACCCCACAATAAACTAACTTTGGCATTAAAAATATTTTCAATTTATTTAAATAGTTTTGTTCCAATTAATCAGACACTAATCAATTTGGCGCAGCAGGGCAGAATGCAATAAATGCCTGTGCTTCTTAACGTCAAATAAAAAAAAACAGCTGACATCAGACAGGCGGCTGGACCGTTCGAATGCAATTTGAATTTTTTTTTCTGTATTGACTTGAAAACGCATTAGTGGCCAGACTTTACAAGCTGTAAGAATACCTATCATACCTAATATTAAAATACAAAAGTACCTAGTTTAAAAAAGGATTTTTTTTTAAATTGATCCCTCTGCTTTTGTCAACAAAGTTAGCTGACTGTGTAGACACAAGACACGTTTTTGTAACTTTACACTGTAATTTAGTACCTACGCGAATCATCTGCGCTGTTTAATCGTCTTTTATACTTAAGAAACACTTTTTTTGACATTGAACCTCTTGACCGGATATGAGATGCTATCATACAGCCGTGGACGGATTTTTTTAAATGTTATTGACGCTACCTTGAACCTTCTTAGAAAAACGTTACGCGTTTGACCTGGCGCTATGAATATAAAAAAACACGTTGACAAATTTTTAATGCGATAGCTAGCACTTCTTAAGCTTTTATTAAAATTTATAACGTGTTTTTTTTTCACTTGGCAATCGCCATTTGAATCGTGGACTCTTTTTTAATCTGTGTGAGATCATATTAACCTCTGTGCAGTTTTAAGGTGTAAAATACATAAATATCAAAACAAAAGAGCATATATCCGTTGAAGGCGTTTAACTTGAAAGCTACACGAATTTTCACATCATAAAGTTTCCCAAACTGTTGGTCCGGAGTTCGCACAGTGGTTCGGAGGCGCGGACAAAACAATCAAAATTAAATGGACAAAAACCTGAACCCACACAATAAAGCTATTAACATATAACACGAGTATTTGAATTAAATATATCTAATGCTTTGCATTTTACGACGGCGGCTGCGTGCGCGCACGGAGGGTTTGTTAACTGATTTCTGTACTAAATGATTTTAATTAGCGACGTGTATTTTTTTACGATCCTAACGCTCGTAAAAACTTACACTGCGCAGGGTTTTTTTTTAATACTAATGATACCTAATGCTAAGTCTCCGTAGCGAATAGTTATTATATGTTATTACATACAAGGTATTACAAAATAAATCCGGATTATTCCAGATTATATTTAAGCACTGGCTTCGATTATTGACACTCTCCTTGAAAAAAAAAAATTATCGATGTTTGCAAATGTTTCAGCGCACCGTCTCGGCTGGCATACCTACGTCCCATTGCATGGTACGTACGTACCATGCAATGGGACGGGCCTCCTCTCAAAATGAGAGGGCTTGGTCGTTGTGGATTGGGAACTTTACATACACCATTTAATTTACCGTAAAGTTCATATAATTAAGAATTTTCAAATGTTTCAGCACATTTAGCCAATATTCAAAGTACAACACGTCACAGACGTGATGTCATCTTCAATGAAAACTTATAGAGAACAATCAGTACATGTGTGTCCCTATGGGATTGCTACACCACGAGAAGAAATATTTTGGATTCATTTCGTGATTTGTATAGGTAAATTCACAATTGTTGCAATGAAAATTCAAGCATGTTTGTGACATTCCCTGTGAAAATTTATTTGGTGCCCATGCACCTTCAGTTCTCGTTTAATTGTAGAGAAAAGTAAATAAAACACAATATTTTTTATCCAAAATACTCAATAATTTACTTGTGTGCCCGAAAGACAACAATAATTCGGGCCTCTAAATTACGTACAGATATTTCAGTCGATTAAGTTGTCCTTCTTGCATCGATGTTTTAACAATTATAACATCATATTTAACTAAGACTTTTCATAAAAGATGCATGCATTTTGCTAGAAATTGTCGTATAAATTACGTCCGTATTACATTACGATAAGGTATAAAATCCTCCGACCTTTCGATAAGCGGATGGCATTAAAATGTATGAACTCGATTAAGATCTCTCGAGTCATAAATGTCATCTAAGAATTATTGATTATGGGGAATAATTGACGTTTCTGTTCGATTTTTGAAATTCTTTTTAAAATATGTTGCATTTTTTTGACCAGACACTAAATAGAAACGGTTTTTTAGCAAACCATGATCTTTTATAACGCTGAAGAGTTGAAATTAAATGAGGACGTCACTTTATCGTATTAGTCATGTTTTTAACATAAAACGCTTGGAAATAGTGGTTCAATCAAATAGGTAGATTTTTTTGACAACTGAAATAATACACATCGAAAAATGGTATAGAAACCATAATAACGGGGGTTCTAATGGTGAACGCAAGTTAGTTCGCTCCCGCCCACTACGTAATAGCTATGATTCTTGTCGTTATCATTATTTCTATGTTATAACCTGTTTTAGGTATGTCACAGTCGGGCTTCGTAACATTATTAAAAAAAAATCTTACGTTTGCAGTGATTTGAGATATGCATAGTGGTTAGGCTGTCACTGTTTGGGGTAAAAAAATTAAGAATTTTAAGATTCAAATTTTTTTTATTCTGTGATAAAGCTTTTGGGATTATTCCCACAAAGAAAAGTAAAACAAAACCGATAGATCAGAAGATAAGTTCGGACAGCGCTACAGAGCAGGTGGTTTCAGATCAACGATAACGTTTCTTTTCTCTCCTAGAATTTTAACGATTCTTTGATTTTTATTAGATACTGGGTTAATGACACAATTTTACAACGAACGTTTACTATTGATGTATTGAAATATTTGAAGTGTTTCTTCACTAACTTATTCAACTAATTTTGTAAAAATATTATATTATACAAAAGCTTTTAGAGAGCTTTTGTATAATGCTGCCAACTCTTGACGACGGAATAGTGAAAAAATCATATCATACCATTAGCTAGGATCTAATTTGTGTAGGCAGGCCCAGTATTATGCCACCAGGCGGCTTCGTGGCACGCTGTTGTTTATATGTAAGTAGGTACTTAAAAGTCCCCAAAATTGGCCTCCAATCTAACCAATCGAAAATTCACAACCGAAATTACGTGAAACACATAACCCTCCCCCGCCCGCGGCGAGGAAGTCCGTCATTTGGAGGGGCAGCGACCCGTGGAGCCCCCACTTTTTACCTCGAATTAAATGCTAATAAGGTGCCCGATCGGCTGATACCGCGTCTTGGGTGGAAATGGTCAATTTTAAGTATTTTTTCAATGTTTTTTTAACGCCAAAAGCTTTTTGTGGACCTGTTCTGATTCCAACTTGATCCTCGCCGAGATTTCAAAGTTTTATTTACGTGCGCTTTCAATTCAAAGAAGCGGTAACATACAATTTGTATCGAATATATCTGTTAGATATTCCGTGTGGTTCCATAGCGCTTAATGTTATCATTATATTTGATATCTCCATAAAAACCACGCGTCGCTGACAAAATGGTAGCCGTCGATCGGGACGCGAAACACTGCTATCTGTATCGAGGCGTTTTTACACGAGTTCAACTAACGCGTCCCGTCGATTAAACTCCTAAACTATTTCTAAAGCCTTTATTTCCCATTCCTCATGTCTCAGAAAATAAACAGCCGTAACTTTTGACTCGTCCCTAAAATCATTGTGCCACGACAATCGTCGTTCTCTATTCATTTCACTTACCTGAATCTTTTATGCTCGCTTTGTGCACTTTCGGTCGAAATACTGTATTGTTTGTGTAATTGAATAAATGCCTTCGTGTAAGCTCTTTTGTCCCGGCGAGGGCGCCCGACGCGTGTGTACTACAATCGCCGCGAAATCTTACTATAAGCCATTCTGCTGCGATATTATTACTTTTGGCCGTGAGAATTCGAGCAGATACGATGTTTAAAGGAAAAATTGTCTCTCTGAATGCTGGTGCGGTGCTACCTGAGCGTAAAAAACTACGGAACCTGCTATTAAATTCGTAAGGTCCTCATCGCACGACCGAGGAATCTGAACCGGATCCGATGGAGACTAAACTTTATCGCGCCCAAATTAAAGTGCATAATGAATGAACCGTTTAAAGGGTGCTTATTACCATACGCGGGGGACAAGCGACGGCATCGAAATCGCTACCAAACGTGGTACCCTGTAATTTGTAATAAAAAATCTATTTATAAGATAAAATAAAGCAGCCGAACGCTACCTAAGATGCCGGCTGATCGATCTCGTCAGACTTTTAATAAATCAACCGAGACACGGGATTTTGACGCTTGTCACGCGTAAATATATGATTTAGAATCGCGCGCATTCCGTACAGGCTTTAATGGTAAATTATTCTACAATGCGCAAAGGTCGAGTTTTGTAATTTAGTTAAGTCGCCTCCTATTTAATAACTTTTTATGAAGACGAGCGCAGGTGATTTTTTTGTTTTTCACTCTTATCGAAAAAATGCTGGTCGGTCGAGTCGCTACTGAAGTAGTTCGAAATTTAAAATTATAGTGTATTAATATGACGCGTTCCCGTTACAAAATTTTATTTATCGTGCGCGCGTGCGGCGCGGGCGAGGCGACGACGACGCGAGGACGACGCGACGCGAGCGATCTCACTATCACCTGTTCTGACAACGACGTGCGAATATATTTATATCGTCCACTTTACTACCGGCCATAAAACGACGTAATGAACAAATGTCTTTATGGTATACTTGTAAACGTCAAATATCAGTCATTTCTCCTCGGGGCACACAAAAAATGCCATAAATATTCTTAACAAAATGACTCCTACTGAATATTGTGGCCATAAACGAAGGTCTATAAAATGAGGTTTGGTTGTTTACCTTTTGTTTGACTCAGTGCTGGAATTAAAAGAACTTAGACGTGGGACGCTCCTTTTGTTCGCGCTGCTCGCGGGTCCTGCCGTAAATATGTAAATGATCGAAAATTATTCATAACGGAATGTATTAACGCTTTGCGCTTTGTGTCGTCAAAATGTGCAACGTGTGACGGTGGCTTTATGTCGAACGGGGCTCCAGTTCCACTATTCGCCTTTATGGGGTTGTTATGTTAATGAATAGAAAGGGGATAATGCAATGCTCCGTTTTGTTATTTCTTGTCTGTTTATGATTGTTTGTCTCTTTTATTATCAGAACGGCGAGCCTAATCAGCGGAGTAGGTAAGCATCTAATCCTTAACTTCCTCCAGAGACACTTAACTCGAAGGCAAAAATTTCTAAATGACGCTTCAGTTTTGGCTTGTGTATCGTCATCCCCATTAGAGCGGGACGCCGTTGCGCGTTAGAACGGGTAAAAGCATGAAAGGAACGTTTTTCTTATATTTTTTGCCCCGAAATCCGTGCGTTCACAAATTTTATTTTAATACAAGAAAAGTATTCAAAAGATACGAGGGCAGGTAGACGAGACGGGTATTTGCTTAGTTTCAGTTTTTTTTTATCCCACAAAGAATTCGAGTTGATTTATGGCCGCTGTGTGTGACGATTTGTGACCTGTAATTTTTGATGCAAGGTTTGTCACTAGCGCGTCTTGGTGCTTGATTTATTAATTTACAAATGGCGGAGGCGTCAGGGTTTTGACAGTTGTTGTAACCTGCAATTTTGACCGCCGGACATGTTATTTGGGACGTACGTCTAAATGAGATGAGACCGTTGTGTTGGATCACGGCAATTTCGTCGTTAACTAAGTATCTTTTTGTCCTCGTTTTCGGTAATGATGCATTTTGAATACAAACAAACCCTGAAAATTGCTCATACCATTTAACTTAGATACTTAAATTGAGCAACGAACTTTTTGTTCATTTCATTTTTTCACTTCTTACATGAGATCTATTTCGATACACCCTAAAAAGCCCATTCAAAATCTCGACACGTTTTGACATTCTTGTGACCATCTCCAGTCATCTTGACAGTACGCAATATCTCCGAAGACATTCCTAAGACATTAGTACACTTAAATGCAGTGTAAATCCTCAGTTAACAAAGTCGCACAGTTAACTGGTCCCTAGGGGGTCATTGGGGGGGTCAGTTTTTAGGGCATTAACGCTATCAAAGGGCCGGAGGTATTAGAGGGCGTAATAAAGGTGGTGTAATGACTCACTTCGGGGCAGTCGGTTAAATGCCCTCTCGGTCGTTAAGACGATTACCCGGTCGGTTATTTGAGGTGATGTTAAAAGTTTTTATTGTAGGATAGTTGTATTTAGTGCATTCGCGACATGGTTGTTAATAATTTTGGTAGTGCAGTTGTCAGTTGGTTCATTGACAAAACAAGTCACTGTGATCCTTTTTGCTCAGACAATATCTCAGAGGGCGATGGAGCGCGCTGTTTTGTATTGGCTGCGTTCGAATTAGAAATGAGATTCACAGGAGAACCAAATGTTACTGGCATAGCTCGGAGAGTTGCCAGACTCAAGCAGTGGGCAGGGCACATTGCTCGTAGAATCGACGGCCGATGAGGCTGTGAGGTTCTAGAGTGGCTCTGCATAAGAAGGACCGTCGATCTGGCAAAGGCCGCAGGAACCAATTGGATTCGAACATAATCATTATCATCATCATCCCAGCCTATATACGTCCCACTGCAGGGCACATGCCTCCTCTCAGAATGAGAGAGCTTGGGCCATAGTTCCCACGCGGGCCCAGTGCGGACTGGGAACTTCACACACACCATTGAATTTCTTCGCAGGTGTATGCAAGGTGTCCTCACGATGTTATCCTTTACCGTAAAGCTCATGGTAAATTTGAAATGTAATTTCGCACATAAATTCCGAAAAACTCAGAGATGCGAGCTGGGATTTGACCCTACGACCCTCTGCTTGAGAGGCCATACCATAGGTCAAACCACTAGGCCACCAAGGCTTATAAGAATTCGAACAGCGCAGAATTAATCGCTGTGGAACTCGGGAGGCTTTTGTCCAGCAGTGGCGTCTTTTGGCTGATACACAATTGTAACACTATCAACAATAATCGTTGGCAACACTGACCATAAGGGTATTATTGAATGGTGGGGGAAGCCTATAAAGCTGCCGGCATTCGCCTCTGAACGCCAGTCCGATCACTTGACATTAGATTATATGGGAACCTATCCCCGATTGTTGTAAGACTGAAATTATACTCTGAAGTCTAACTCACTGCTTTGTTTCATTGCAACTCAACATTATAAGTGTATATAACGGTGTGGTATGAAGAAGATGAAGAACTAAAGTCACGGACATAGCTCGAAGAATCGCTAGACTTAAGTGGCAGTGGGCAGGGCACATCGCCCGTAGAACTGACGGCCGATGGGGCCGAAAGGTTCTCGAGTGGCGTCCGCGGACCGGAAGACGTAGTGTAGGTAGGCCTCCAACAAGATGGAGCGACGACCTGGTGAAGGTAGCGGGAACGCATTGGATGCGGATGGCGCAGGGCCGATCTGTTTGGCGAGCCTTGGGGGAGGCCTATGTTCAGCAGTGGACGTCTTTCGGCTGAAATGATGATAACGGTGTGGTGATACAATAATGGTGACATTCTCTGTTTCTGTCGGTTATAAAGGAAATTTAAGAATTTTTTTTTACAAGAGTATGTAAGAATTCCACACCAATAACAACATAAAGAAATGGTGATAGCGGAAAATAAAACAATAATAAACGCAAGGAAAGGTGCTGTTAAAGACAATAATTAATTAGACAGCACGATGTTTTGGAGTTCAATAACATGACCTCATACATCATTGCACAAACTAATCATCTGGAAAATCTTGTGATTCAACCTTTATCCTTTCAAGTAAAGTTTCAATCAAATCCCGGGCCCGCAACTCTAATTTTTCAAAATTCATGTGTGAATCTATCACAAGCTTTATTATGAAGAACAAACATCGTGAGTAAATAAATAAACGGAAGTAAATGTGATGTACTATAAAGAGTTCTTGTACTGTAAACTGATTAGTTATTCTTGCAGTTTTTCTTATGCTAGTAAAGATTTATAGGGCAAGGTGCTGTGATCGTGATAAAGTCAGTTAAAATGTTATCTATGACTATGAAGCCGCTATCGTCAATCTAGGCTTTTAGCTCAAAAAGGTCGTGACAACCCTAAAGGTCTAACTGACAAGGTAATAAAAAATATCAACAACCCTCATCACACCATTCTATACCTTACCAATATCGTATAAAGTCTACATCAGACTAAAGCCAATTCATAAACTATCGCTTAATTTTTACGACGCCTAGTTAAAACAAACCGTTCCATCTATGATTGCTAGTAGATAATGTGTATATGGATGAACTTTATCTCAATGCTGTAAGGCTGATTATTGATCAGTGATAGCAACGTCATGTTTCGCATACTTAATTTAATAGAGTCATGAACGCGAGTTGAATTCTTTGTCGTTTTACTGTTTTATAATTGATTAAGAACGTCATTAAAATATTTATAATTATAAAAATTATTTAATTAAATAGAAACGATTGATAAAAAAGTCTTAAGTCACTCTTTGTTGCGTTCGTATCGACGAACGAATCTGTTAAAAACGCGTACAAATCTCCTGAATCACAACTTTTGTTGTACACAAAACGCGTCTATGAATTTATACGAAGAGATTAAAAACTTTTTTCATCTCACTCCTCAAATGACCCGCGGAACAGAAACATTGTAAAAAAAACGCAGCTGTTTTCTTAAAAAACATCGATCTCAAATTCGTCGGATCGCATTTATTATTGTTACAGTTGATTTAGTCACAACAAACTACAATAGCAATAACTAATAGCAATCAAAATACGTTTGCTATTCAAATTTATTAGACGTTACTACAATAAAAATCTCAAGAGCACTAAGTAAACAAAAATTAAAAAAAATAGCGAATTTTTGTCCCGGCCGCAATCGTTTGACCCAGTGTGCGAAGCGTTACTCTTTGGGAATCGCATTGACTTTGTTGTTAGCTTGTTTTTTTAACACAGTGGTTAAAAAGCGCGTGTCGGAACAAAAATAAAGTCGAGTACGATGAATAAGTGAGTGTTCTGTCACCCTAGTTCTCCCAGCGGGGAATAGAAGCGTAATAGTACCGTTTAATAACTTATAGCGGCGATGTGTTGGCATTGTTTGCGTATTTTTTTTAAAATTAAATTAGTTTAGGGATGGTACCTATAAAACATTTTATAGTTAATTATGAATAAGTTCCAACAATTATTTACAACTACATATAATTAAATTGGATTAGGTACTTTTACCAGGTAAACTGTCTATAAAATCATATTAGATCTACAATATATTAAAATCGGTCTGTTTTCAAGTCCAGGGTGAATGGCATAAATATACTACATAAAGCGACCGGATAGCCTAGTTGTTAAATAACCTGACTACGAAGCTTGAGGTCCCGGGTTCGATTCCCGGTCGGGGCAGATATTTGTGAGAAAAATTCGAATGTTTTGTGCTCGAGTATTGGATGTTTAATATTTAGGTATTAATGTATTTATCTATATAAGTATGTTTATCCGTTCCCTAGTACCCATAGTACAAGCTCGAGTCTGGGAGTAGGTCAATGAGGGTTTTCTATGAGAGGCTATTTGGCGCTAGTATCGTCAGGTCAGTTTGACAACTTTGACATTTGTTGTATGGGTGTAACGTCAAATAGACCTTACGATACTAACGCCATCTAGCGATATTCCACCTGTCAGAAAGCCCCCATTAGTGACACTTGTTTGTCCCATGTTTTTTTTTAATAAACGTGGCAAAAAGTAGCGAAAAATATTACCCACATACGGATAAACACTATACTTATACTTTACGCATAATATCACAATCAAGTGTGTATAGCCGTTATTATCATAGATACCTGGGCGACCGAGCTCTGCTCGGGCAGAAACTCGGTACCAAGCGTTTTCCCAGAGATAAGACCAAGATAGATCAATTTTTCATCCCCGAAAACCCCCAAATACCAAATTTCATCGAAATCGTTGGAACCGTTTCCGAGATCCTGATTATATACACCGGAGGGGTGGGGGGGGGGGGTTGAGAGGGGGGAGGGGATGCGGAGGAGGTAGCGCGGGGGTATTAAAGGGGGGATGAAAATTTCATTGATTTTGCCGTAGGATGCACCGTTTTCAAGATATTTGACAAAAACACCGGAGGGGGTGGGGGGGGGGGGGGGTGAGTCACGTTAAACTATCGTCCGTAAACCGACTTTACAGACAACCGGCTTTTCCTGTTCTGTGCTCCCAATAGGGAACGTGCACATAGACGGTGCTGCCAACTGGTGCCATAAGGGTGCCATCAATTTGAATGTTTTACCTTGATAAGTTTGTTTTACTGTCCGCATAGTGTCTCTTCTGTCGCATTAGTGCTGCCACCTTTAGTTACTGCACGTTCCCTATAATACTTTTTCTAACAAAAAAGTATCTTTTTCTCGCAAAAAAATAACTTTTTCTCACAAAAAAGTAACTTTTTCTCACAAAAGAAGAAACTTGACGTTTTCTCATAAAAAATAAACTTAAAAAAAAAACTAAAAATCTTGAAAAAAAACGTGGTATCGAACCGAGGTCGGCTGGATATTCTAATGCAAACAAAAATAGCCGGAAAACACGAGTAAAAGCGATTTTCTGAAAATGAAACATAGCTAGATCAGTTTTTCATCCCCGAAAACCCCCACATACCAAATTTCATCGAAATCGTTGGAGCCGTTTCCGAGATCCTGATTATATATATATACAGGGTGTTTGGTAGCTAAGTACAAAGCTTTAAGGGGGTGATAGCCGAGGTATTTTTGAACATTTTTAGCCATATATGTCTTAGCCGAAATTTGATATTTTTTTTTTAAATTGAAGACTTAGGAATTTTAGGAAAATACCCAGAATTTGATAGTCACGAGTCAATATTGCCCCAATGAGCGTTAATTTAGAAACCAAATCTTTTATTTCGGATAGTTTAATGTGTATTGGATCAAATGAAATAATTTTTAAGTGTCTTTCTTGCCACAAAAACAAAATGGAGGCATTCCAAATTACTAAAAATGTCTTAGGTTGGAACAGAGTCATTTTTCTGGGCCATAAAAAAAAATTAAAAAAAAATCCTTGAAATGTTCAAACATTTTTAAAAACATGCCTGTTTATTGTTCTTTCTTTTAAGGTATCACTCATTGCCATTGCTTGCTAAATTTGAGATAAAAAGTAAAAACCAAACTCAGGGAGCACTCGCTAAGAATGCACTAGTCTTGAAATTTAACTAGTAAATAGCATGTGAAAAAGACAAGTCTGCGTCATTTTTCTGTGCCATATTTAAAATTTCCAAATTAACGCTCATTGGGGCAATATTGACTCGTGACTATCAAATTCTGGGTATTTTCCTAAAATTTCCAAGTCTTCAATTTAAAAAAAAAAACAAATTTCGGCTAAGACATACAGGGTGTTTGGTAGCTACGTGCAAAGCTTTAAGGGGGGTGATAGCCGAGGTATTTTTGAACATTTTTAGCCATATATGTTTTAGCCGAAATTTGTTTTTTTTTTTAATTGAAGACAGAAAATTTAGGAAAATACCCGGAATTTGATAGCCACGAGTCAATATGGCCCCAAGGAGCGTTAATTTGGAAATTTTAAATATGGCACAGAAAAATGACGCAGACTTGTCTTTTGTCTTAGCGAGTGCTCCCTGAGTTTGTTTTTTTTTTTATCTCAGATTTAGCAAGCAATGCCAATGAGTGATACCTTAAAAGAAAGAACAATAAACAGGCATGTTTCTAAAAATGTTTGAACATTTCAAAGATTTTTTTTTAATTTTTTTTTATGGTCCAGAAAAAAGACTCAGTTCCAACCTAAGACATTTTTCGTAATTTGGAATGCCTCCATTTTGTTTTTGTGGCAAGAAAGACACTTAAAAATTATTTCATTTGGTCCAATACACATTAAACTATCCGAAATATAAGATTTGGTTTCTAAATTAACGCTCATTGGGGCAATATTGACTCGTGACTGTCAAATTCTGGGTATTTTCCTAAAATTTCTAAGTCTTCAATTAAAAAAAAAAAAACAAATTTCGGCTAAGACAAATATAGCTAAAAATGTTCAAAAATACCTTGGCTATCGCCCCCTTAAAGCTTTGCACGTAGCTACCAAACACCCTGTATATATATATATATATATACATATATACAAGAATTGCTCGTTTAAAGGTATTAGAATACGTTACTATCACTTTGATAATTTACCTTGTGTATAATCCTGCATACTTACAAAAAATCTGTAAATAACTGCCTACTATAGATGTCACTTATGCAAATATCAATAAAGATCACATTCCTCAAGCAATTTTCATTTCATACGCCGTGGCCGACTCACGACAAATTTAAAACATTATCCTCACGTTATTCGATCGAAGCCACAAATGACAGGTCGATTGGTTTACTTTGGGAGATATTTATTTTTTGTGCATGCACACCATGTGCACGCTTCAAGTGCGCCATCTTTCCTACAGTTTCATTCATTACAACTGGTCTGCACCGCCCTTTATCTGTTATTTATTAGGACTTTTTAGGATTGAAGAGTGGCAACATTGCGTATCATATGGGAGCGTATCACTGCAGAGTTTCTCTAAAAAAAATTAAATATCTCCCAAACTAAGCCATTGCGAGACTTCATACTACATTTTTGGTTTGAAATAAGTAAACCTAGGAATATGTTTAAATTTTTCGATCAGCCACGATGTTATTTATGTAAGAATATTTTCGCATCACCGTTTGTCAATCTCGCGAACTAATACTTTCCACATTACCACTAATAATCGACACATTGCTCAGAACCCCCGGGGTTGGGGGTTGCGAAGGGGTTCCGAAGGGTTAACGCATTACCGGACATAATCTTGATTGATCTGGCCCGTACAAATAACGTTGGTTTGCGTGACCCCTGTTGTATGTTGTATAGGACAGCGGGGGGGTTGATTGCACTTTTTGGTGCATGCGCGTAGCGTAGAACAGTCGTGTAGGTATAGAGTGTATCGAAATGTGTTTAGCATTTTATCATCATCCGCGCAAGAACTAGTCACCGAAGAATCGCCAGACTCAAGAGGCAGTCAGTGGGCACATCGCTCGTAGAACTGATGGCCGATGACCCAGATAAAGTCGCGGATGGCGCAGGACTAATGTGGTTGGCGAACGTTAGGGGAGGCCTATCGGCTACGTGCACGACGGTGGCGCCGCGTAGCGTTAACAACATTTCCTCCCCATTTACTTCCAATTTTTGCCATGTTGTGCGCTGCGATCGTTTTCTGTACCCTACCGCCCGCTTCGCACACACTTAGCCAATATGTGCAGCAATGTCTTTTGGATGAAATGATGATGATGATTTTAGCTATATAACCTACGTGGAACATTAGGGTGGTAAAGGAACTCCTTGGTCGACTAAACTGCCCCAGCTATCTTTGACACGTAGTGATTCTATTCTCACTCAAAAATGTTCTTTGTGACTGTCTGTCTGTCTGTCACAGGGCTCTATCTCTTGAACCGTAGTATTTTAGCTAGACATTTGAAATTTTCACCGGTTATTACTGTGGCCGCTATACCAACAAATACTAAAAATAAAATAAATTTAAAGAAGCGTGTCATTATCAGCGTTTCGAATGCAGCGCTGGTAAAGGTAACGCCACCTGGTTGTATGCGTGGCCTCAACTCTGGTGGCGTTACCTTTAGCTAGGCGGCAGCTGACAGTTGCTAGGCAACGATTAACAGCCATCTATGTATTTTACTGAACTGGTTCTAAAACATTGTACGGAGGTACAGAACCCTCGATTTACGAGTCTTACTCGCACTTGACCGGTTCTTTCAAAGGTGGGCCAATTTTATTTTTTGTGTTTTGACCTTTTTTCTTTTTTTAGGGTTCTGTAGTCAACTAGGAACCCTTATAGTTTCGCCATGTCTGTCCGTCGGTGTGTCCGCGGCTAAGCTCAGAGACTGTTAGTACTAGAAAACTGTAATTTGGCATGAATATATATATTAGTCACGCCGACAAAGTGGTTAAATAAATAATATTAAAAAAAATTTTTTTAGGGTACCTCCCATAGACTTAAAGTGGGGGTGATTTTTTTTTCTCGACTAACCCTATAGTGTGGGGTATCGTTGGATAGGTCTTTTAAAACCATTGCGGGGTTGCTTACATGATTTTTGTATTCAGTGATTTGTTTGCGAAATATTCAACTTTAAAGTGAAAATTTTCATTTAAATCGACCGTCCCCCCCCCTCTAAAATCTAAACTGTTGGGTGGAAAAATTTGAAAAAATTCAAAATGGTAGCAAATATATTAAAATTACAAGGAAAATTATAGCGGCTAAGATTGCTTGGGAATTATTTGTAGTTTAAGAGTAAATAGTAGCCTAAGGTATTAAAAATACCGTCACTACTTTGAAAAACTCGTATCTCAAATCAGCATGTAAACAAAACTGAACCTTGATACCCGCGTAATAAAGTTCACTTTGCTAGATTAACGATTTTGAGATACGAGCTTTTTTTCAAAGTATTGACGATACCTAACTTGGAAGATTCCGTACACATACGAAATCCTTAGAAAAATATTACTTGATTTTTTCGTAATGGCTACGGAACCCTATCTTGGGCGTGTCCGACACGCTCTTGGCCGGTTTTTTTTAATATGGAATATTTTATGTGACTTCTGCTCAGAGTCACGAGCTTTTTCGACCCTACTAAGAGAAAAAAAAAATAATTCTTACATTAAGTTAGAGTCATAAAGACTATGAAAAATGGTATCACAACAGAAAAAAAACTTAGGACACTTTTGTTCTCCTAGTAGGACCGAAAAAGCTCGGTGATTCTAAGCAAAACGACATAAAATTTTCGAAATAAAAAACTAGTAATGTAAATTAGTTGTTTCATTAAAATAGGAGATCGTCAACGTTTTCCCCACTTCAATCTATATTTAAACGCGATGCGCCTGTTTAAGACCAGCCCCCACCAAGCACAGCCTATCATTGCAAAACCTAGGGGGCAGCACTGGGCTAATTGCTGTGAAATTACAGGGCATGTAAACGATACAGCTTGATCGGCCTGTTAAATATTTAAGGGAAAAATGTTGCCGTCCTCTGTAATTGTATGAAAATTAATAATTTTGTAGGGGTTTTCTTGAATCGTAGTGAAATGGTGGGCGTGAGAGAACGCAAATGGACTTTTTATTTGTAGTTACTATTAGTAGTTAGAGATATGTTTTTTCGCTGAATTTAATAATATTATTATTGTTCACAACAACATTATATTGCGGCTCGTGAACTGTAATCTCTTTACAATTTGTACTAGAGTGACAATTGACGACACGCAAATAGTATAGCATTGTAGTGGTAGAGCCATGTTGTAGCTAGCCGCTGCATCACGAATGGGCCGGCTCGTCCGGGGCAGTACCACCCTCTCACAGAACACCGGCGTGAAGCAGCAGTAATCCTGCTTGCGTTTCGTACGGTCAGTGAGAGTGCCGGGGGCCCAATACCTCACCCCTTCCCTCTCCCCCTCCCCTCCCCCTTACCCCTATTCCCCCTCCTTAAGGGCCGACAACGCACTGGCATCGTGTAAAGCGCTGCGGGTGTCTATGGACAGTGGTGTTCATTTAACATCAGGTGACCCACTAATTCGTTTGTCTGGCCTATCTAACATAAAAAAAAAAAATAAAAAAAATAAAGTGACATTAAAACAATTTTATTTTGCGGCTCCCAGACTATTGTACTGCACTATTTGCTAGGTAAGAAATAGTTGACGGGCCGCAATATAATGTTATTGTGGTTTCTAATTCTAAATAAAATGAAGTATAGGTTAGGTACTTTATGTTCACTATCGAGCTATCGAATGATTAATCTTGAATATAAAGTCCGTAAGTTTTTTCCGAGATAAAACCTATCCTGTGTCCTTAGGGTTTCAAACTATGTATCTCCATACCAAATAATCGGATTTTGGTGATAAATAACTATGAATTAAAAATTTTAAAAACCCCCAACGCAATTTCGTCACGTATGTTTGAACATAAAGTAAATGCCCGTTATGCGTCTAAGATCCCTTCCCCATCTAATAAAACAGCTGATAACATTGAAACGGCTGAATCCATTTTGATGAAACATATCTAAGAACCATCGCCAAGAAAACCTGCTTTCTAATAAAAAACCGCATCCAAATCGGTTCATCCGTTTAAGAGCTATGATGTCACAGGCAGACACACACATAGCGGTCAAACTTATAACAACCCTCTTTTTGTGTCGGGGGTTAATAAAATGGCCTGTCTGAGCTACGGAACCCTAAAAGTGTAAGTATGATGACTTTAAATAAAAGAAATATTATTGTAACACACAAAAGAAGCTTAACATACGCAGCATCCTAAAGTATTATTTTTTACAAAATATTGAATTCCAATGGCAGATGTCCGTTAATCCTTCTTAACAACTGGAAGCGAACAGCCGGGCTAAACTGACCTCTATGCCGTTACACTTACAATCCGAACGGGGCTCAAGTTAAGCTGGTTATATGAATTCATAACATTTTTTTTCTTTTTTTTTTTCGATGACTGTTTGCCTTCGTTCTCATGCCAGATTAAAATAAATAAAAGTTAGTTCTACTTATTAAGAATTCATGGATTATTGAATAATGCAATTTTTTTAAGCGGTCGCAATATTTTAGAGACTTGAGAATTTAAACCGTTAAAGTACTTATAGTTGATCAAAGATTTTTTGATTCAAAGTTGTGCGAAGTAACAATGTAAGTGTCGTCTCTTTCTAGCCAATGTAATGACAAAGAAAGAGACAAAGAAAAAAAGAATTTTAACTTTGAAATTTAACAAGCGTTTATGACGCCATATTTTAAAATAGCACCATTGCTTATACTAAGGTGGGCTTTATTTGAATCCTAAATCCTATCCTAACGCCCTAGGGCGTTACAGAGGAATGCTATGGTCGCCGTAAACGGTTAAATTTCCAAGTTCCTTCCACAGTAAATCAAACCATAAAACTATGTAGAGCTAGTAAACTAAATTCACTAGATTGCTAACTCTTTCGAAATAATTTATCCCGTTTCATCACTGAAATATATCGTCACCTACTTTGAAAAAAGCTCGTTTCTCTAATCGATAAGAAAAACAAAACTGAACCTTAAAGCCCAGTAAGTAAGATTCTTAAGTATGATTATTGGATTTGAGATACGAGCTTTTCAAATGTAGTAATGATATGTTACATGGTTACAGACAATAAAATTAAAGCCTATGGTGCCGTAGGTCGTCAACTTTACCTCCCTCGCGCCTTTATTCGCTTTTTACGGCCGTAGCATGCTGCTTTATTAACTAGGTAGATAAGTAACATTGTTGGCCCAGGGAGTGAAATACTAAAAATAAATATTTTTTACTGCTTTACTTGTAAAATACCGCACGATACATTTATTTTAGACCAGAAATGGTTTATTGTATGAAATTTGGCTCTAGGACTGATTTATTTTAAAACGCCTGCAGATTAAATCAAACTGCAGATTAAATCAATCTACTTTTCGAGCTAAAATCTAACCCAAATATCGTATAAGAATATCTCAATACACTGTAGCGGTAGTTATCGAAAATACCTACACATTTGTAGGTAAAAACACCCCCTAATCCACGTCAGCTGCTTCTGACTGGCCCTCCCTTCACCCAACCCCTATTTACCCGAGACCTGTCGACAAGTACACGCCACTCGACAACAGAGCTCATCTTAAACTGGGCGAGACCAACAAATGTCCGGCGTAACCTGAGCTACTAAACGCGGACCGAGTCCCCGCGTTGTTCTAAAAATGTTCCTATAAAAAGAGGGCGGGTAGGTCAGGTTATACTGGCATTTAGGACCAGGGATTCGACCTGTCAAATACATAATGAGTATTTTTTTTTATTTTTAGCTGCCAGTACGTTTAGGTACGATCGATGGCAGCCAGGTTCGTGCGAATTTCCGTTGCTTGAGGGTGGCTTTTTAATGAGATTATGGTTTTCGAGCATATTGCGGCCAGTATTATTTAGTTGTTTGTGTGCGTTAGTTTAACTATGATGAGGAGCTAGGGTTGTAGCGTCCAAATAAACTTAAAAAAAAGAACATAACAATGATGTAACAGTTTAACTGATAATTAATGACTTTGGTGAACTTTTTAATCGTCTAAGTGATAACAACGAAATTGATTACGTAGGCTTGATATTTAATTTATTGTTTTCGTGTATTATAAAATTTATAAAGCCGTGGTCACTAGCACAGTGTCTCTCTGACTCTATACTACAATAATTGTAATATGACACATAATTTGCAACATACCTACTTGCAATGAACCAGTAGCTAAACTACCAAGAAACTGTTTTTAGCACTTACAACAATAAAAATATACATTGACACGATATTGAAAAAGGACTCGACGTTTATGACGCGCCAATCGCATCGCATCTCAGGGCTCAAGTAATTTGTTGTGCTGTACTAACCTCATTAAAAAAGATTGTTTTGTACAGCCCTACGTCCAAATTCAATCATGACCGTTTACCATTTAAAAATGGAAGGTGCCGTGCGAGACGGGGTTATGTGTGGACGCGTGGGTGCGAGCGGGAGGGAAGTCGCGACGTGTCGCAAGGTATGCAGCGGTCCTCGTAATTACCACTGCGTACAGGATGATGTGGAACTGATAGTGACATAAACTTTTACCTAGTTGCTTCTGTGTCTTTCGGGGCTTTAAAAAAATGGGTGACAAACCAGAGGTCATAATCGTCTGACGGAACTCGCAATCGCATTCATCATCTATTTTTAACGCCATCTTACATGGCGCCATCTTGTACATAGTTTAACAGAGAAACGATAAATGTGATTACAAATTCCAACGCGATGGACAATAAGCGTACAGCTCTACGTATTCGGTCAGAATTGATCCGACACCTAATTGGCTACGTGCATGACGGTGGCGCCGCGTAGCGTTGACAATATTTCCTCCGAATTTACTTCCAATTTTTGCCCTGTTGTGCGCTGCGATCGTTTTCTGTACCCCCACCACCCGCTTCGCACATAGCCAATAGAGTGGCAAACGATCAAGTGGGTGCCCTAAGGATAGGCAAGCACCCCGCCCATAGACACCTGCAACTCCAAAGGGATTGGAGATGCGTTGCTTAGAGGGCTAAGATTGACGTCATGTGCAAGCTGCTTGGCAGCATTAGTGAGTAATAGTTATTTGTTATACAAGGGGGGAAAGTTGTATTTTACCAGCGAGTGTTCATTTGAAACAAGAGCTATCGAAAGGATTCTATGATTGACCACGAGCGAAGCGAGTGGTTCAAAAATAGAATCCTTTCGATAGTGAGTGTTTCAACACACGAGACGTAAAATAACTTTTCACCCGTGTATAACACAAAACTTTTCACCTCACTACAGCGAGGAAAATAATTAGAAAAACATGCGAATATTTAATTGAAAAGTTTTGACTTAAGTTTTTTTTTATTATTTCGGATGCGTTTTGTTCGCACATCGACTTACTTGGACTGTCATAACATTTTATCCGTTTTTACAACAAGAATGAAGGTTAATGTTGAATGCTGATATTTATGATTTAAAATAAAGTTGTAAGACTGTATTTAGTGTTTTTTACTCGATGCAATTCATTAATTGTGATTTTAAAAATTCAGCACTTAACGTTTTACGTTTCGTTAGCTGTCAAATATCACGTAAGCTGCCCTCAAATGTCAAAACTCTTTCTTCACATGTGGATAAAAAACGATTTTCTCAATAGATGTCAAACAAACAAAAAGGGCTTTCCGAGCTAGTGAGGTGAAAAGTCTTTAGTCCAGTTTGAGATTGCATAAGTGTTTTTTTGCCATAATTAATGCTTAACTCAGCTAATCGTCAATATAGCAATTTGACTGTCATGTAATTCTATTTAAATTCAAATGCAAATAATTTATCAGCAAAACGCCGCTAATAAGCAGGACTCTCAAGAGACTACGTATTTGCAGCTTTTGCTGTAGAAACCTTAGGTACGTGGAGCCCGGACGCTCAAACTTTTTGGCCAAATAAAGCATAAATTGTTCGAAATTACTCGTGACCATAATGCTGGTGCATTTCTCGCCCAACGTACTGGCATGTATTGGCATCTCAAACCAGCGCGGAAATGCTGCCAGCCTTATGCACTCTTCCACAGGGACAGGACTTAGGTGAAATGTGTATGTTATTATAGATAGGTCATTTTTAGGTTAGTTATTTTTACTATTTATTTCAACTAATAATTTATTGTTAATTATAGGTACAGTCGACAAAACCGAGGCCTGTCCAGTTTCAAAGCAAATTTGCTTGCAGCCGTTGAAGTTCATTGGTATGGATTGGTATGGACAGATGTCTAGCCACTGTAAGCAAAATGGACATTTAAGGTGTCAAGGCGACCTTTTTGTCGATGGTACATGTGAAGTTGGAAAATCATATTGAAAGAACCGCTATAATTCCCCGCTTTGGTGATTCGCGTAGACATATCGCTGCTGAAATAGCGTGTTTGAAATTAATGATCAAAATAAAGCATCCTCTATGTGCAGGCGCGCAGCTAGTGTATTTATGTCATTATTAACCGGTGCGAATTAATACTCATTTGGCGTCCACTTTTGTCGCGTTTGTTGTGCACAAAAACCGCCATACCGGCCGAGAAGCCGCACGGCCAAAAACGGACCGCTAATCGCTCTTATTGTCCTCCTCTCTATAAATAAAAATACTTACTTTGATAGTAACGGACTTTCAATTCGATCCGCCAAACTTTTGTAGAAAGTTAAAAAAAACACAAGGTACAACCCTAGTCACTGTCACTACCAAAAACCGGAAGCAACGAAAAGAAAACCCCTGACTCAACTAACCGTGAAAAAAAATTCAATGTATCAACCCTTGAGCGCGGCGAAAACTGGCTGACCAATCACGACGAGGGGCTGTCGCATTGGCTTATTCAAATGTCGAACCCTCGAATTTAAATTTCAAACGTTCGAGTAAATCGTTCCAATTTTTCGGAATTCGAACATAATCCCGCCGCTTGAATAATTCCAGTTGAGCCCAGTTGGCCTGCAATGCTAACTGTGGTTTTACGGGCCTAGGTACGCGAGTGATGAAAGAGCGTAATGATTAGTTCATCGGCATATTAAAGCCGTTTTAAGTGGACAAAAACGCGACGTGAGTCGGTCGGCGTGTCAGCACTAATTGAGTGGCGCACGCTATCGCATGGTGTAACCGGGCTTGTCTCCGACTGCAAATTCCCCTACAATTCGATATTATTTTCTTTTGTGACCTGGATTTCGTAATGTATTCAGCCAGTGTAAAGCACACGTTTGCTGTTATTGGCCGGCCTCATCAAGAATTAGGTCGTGTTTTGGAGTTTCGGCTCAGTGACTTGCGCTCAAAAATTATTTCAGCTGGCATTGATCACAACAAGAAGAATTCATACCACAGTTGGTATAACTAGGATTTTCATATTTTTTGTCTCTGGCCACTTTTATTTTTCTAACTACAGAATAAAAAACGTTTCTGCATGACGTAACCTTGTACCGGTGTTTCAGTAATTCTATTATCTTCGTTCCATTTTAAAACTTGCGCAACCCGTCCTGTTCCCGCATCGCTCTATCAATGGCGCTATCTCTTTCACTAATTAACTAAAATGGCATTCGGGACTGTGTTAATTGTAATAGTGTTTTTGAACTTGGATGAGTAAACACAAAATTAGATGTATCTATTACATGAGGCAGAAAATAAAATTATGTCAAGCGCTTGGGCTTTTTACCGTCGAATATCGTTCCGTGATAGCTAGAAGAAGTTAACATTAGTTTCAGTTTTAGCTAGAAATCAACTTATATATAAATGTACAACGTTTTGGTTTTGTTTTTACATTTATAACTCAAAAAAACCATAACAAAGTAAATCGCAAAGACAAACACTTAACTTTAACTCCACAAGTTTTAAGTGAAACCGAATTTAAAAAGAATTCGCAGCAAAAACTCGGATGGGACGATAAAACGAAATCGCCGATGCGTTATCGAGAAAAAACGGAGCGAGCGAGACAAAAACCGATGTGTCGCTGTCCCGCTCCAACATGCATGCGCCGGCGCAGCTGCGCTCCGCCATTTTTTTTTCAAATTGGATCAGAGTGACAAAGGAGGTTAAATTGCGCGCCTAAATCCTATGACAATTGATTGTGATATTGTCAGCGACAGATGTAAACAAGTAACTATTGTAAGAGTATCGGAGTCAGCGATGCCGTTTGGCGGTTTTTGAGCCGGTACCATTTATTCACACGTTAGTTAATAGAACAGATCCTTAACTACCCTTCCGATAATTAAAATGGCCAATGACTTTCTGGCAGTTTCATTTACTTTCATAAAAGTGCAGAGAGCTTTGTCTGCAAATAAAATAGTTTATCGGTACCCTTAGGAGATACGTCATTATGCAGAATAGAAGACATTAGGTAGTGGAAATCCTAGTTGTAAACTGTGTACCAAATTTCATCCAAATCAATTCAGGTGCAGGTGTGAACTTTTGCATTTACAATATACTAGTCTAAACCCACGGCTTCACTCACGTGACCATTAGATCCAGCAGTTAATTTTTTTTATTAAAAAATTAGAATATTTTTTGCTGTCATAAGTTACGTAACTAAGTATTATACTGAATTGTAATTGCGGTTCTTTTAACGATGTATGATATGTTAACTTAATTATCTTTAATAATAATAAAAAAACAGAAATTCCGCAATTCACTCAATAACCACCCGTGGATGCTCCCGGTTACATTGTTGTCTTGATTTACGCTATGCGAGCCACATGAACACCCGGGCAGTGGTGCCAGATCTACGGAAAAGTCTGTAGATCTACGGATTTTAGGCCTTGTGCCCAGACCTACGGAAATACTTGGCTAATCTACGGAATTTCAGACTAACCTCATTTTTCTTAAATGGAATGGAATTTCGCCAGATTTACATGAGAAATGGAAAAGGGTAAAGGCAACAAAGGAACATTATTTTAAAGTTGTTTAATTCAAATATGTATTCATATAAAGAGGATGGACAGCAAAAGCAGACTGGTGACAGTGAATAAAAACATATTTAGGATAGATTATAGAAGACTTCTATTGTTTTTCCTTGTATTTCACTAATGATTTAGAAATAAGAGTCTGGCCAACGTGACAGCTGTCACTTGCGATTGCAAACCGCATGCAAAAGTTAGTACTTACAAAATTGTGCTAAAATCATATTATTCATGCATATCCTAACTATATTTATTTTAACGACCGCTTTAGCCTAGTTGGTAGTGACCCTACCTACGAAGCAAGAGGTCCTGGGTTCAAATCCCGGTAAGGGCATTTATTTGTGTGATGAGCACGAATATTTGTTCCCGAGTTATGGATGTTTTCTATGTATTTAAGTATTTATTTATCTATATAAGTATGTTTATCGTCGTCTAGTACCCATAGTACAAGCTTTGCTTAGTTTGGGACTAGGTAGATTTGTGTAAGATTGTCCCCTAATATTTATTTAATATATTTATATATTTATATATAATATTATAAACGCGAAAGTAACTCTGTCTGTCTGTCTCGCTTTCACGCTAAAACTACAGAACCGATTTAAATGAAATTTGGTACACAGATAGTCTAGAGCCTGAGAAAGGACATAGGCTATATAATCATCACGCTAACACCAATAGGACCGGAGCGGAGCGGAAGAATGTTTCAAAATCGGGGGTTTTTGAAGTAAAACTTGGGAGTACGGTGGTGAATGTGAACGCGGGGGCGGGTAATTTTTTTATATCTAAGGAAACTAAGGAGAGCCATAAGTGATGAAAAAGCAAATTGGGTAAAAAAATAAGCTGCCCAAATTACTAATCGCGAGCAAAAGCTAGTTACGTTTGTTTGCGCTCTATCGCGTGGTTGGTATATCACGCTCCCGCGCATAGATAATGCGCGCGCTCGTCTGTGGCTACGTTTTTTCCGACGGCGCCTCTGGCCTGTAATTAAAATTAATCGCCAAGTTCTTGCATTATTGTAAAATAATTGGGTAGCTTTACTAACTTCCATTCGTTCAGATCTTGTCGCATATACTGAAGAAATAAGAATGAGAATTAAAATTATAGCGCAAACATACCGTATTTTTTATAAAATTCTTACTTCATAATTATTAATGGTTCAGGTTTAATATCTGTAACGGCATTCTAAGAAGAATTACCTTTTGCTTGTGACTGAATGCGTTTTATTGTAGAAAATAAGACTGGTTCGTGATTTGTAATAAGATCAGAGTAAATTTAATACATACATGTATTCAATTCCATTGTACCATTGACAGATAATGCCGATTCGTAAGTGGACGTCCCACATGTCAACATTTTGAATTTGTGTGGGAGTAACACTTGATCCTATTCTGGGTCAATATTTCACTTCGTTTAAAATTACTACTTTAAATTACAATGTAAATAGTGAATTTGTGCAAAATTGTTTATAACACTCTAATTTATCGTATGACAACACTTTTACGTCGTTAAAGTGTTTTAATCAAAATTTAAGTGATAAAATAGTATTTAAATTTAACCTAAATTTCATCATAGCTTTTTTTTTTCAATTAAAAATGCAGCAATATTTTCACAGACTTGGCGCTAACTACCGCGCTCGCGTTCTTATGTGCGCGCTGAGTCGAGATTGATTCGTTATTATAGCTAGCATGCATCGATTCGTTCGCATGCCGGCATAAAGACTTGGCCCAATTTCGTAGATCACTTCACTTCTAAATACTTTTTCAATCGTTCTAATTTTCTAGTGCTTCAATTCACTATACTGTTGACAAAGTGGTCGTGGCAGACGGTTGAGGATTGGAAGGTAACTTACATGAAGATTCCATTGAAAAAAAGTATGATGTTTCCTCCTTGTCTTCCACATCGCAGTGTTAGAATTCGGAGTTAATATTTGGCAATAGAGATAGAGTAGAGACCGCGTTAAAGTCATAGTAGCCTAGTAGTTTGACCTATAGTTTCTCAAGCAGAGGTTCGTGAATCCTCTGACTTTTGCATGTAAAAAATACAATTAGCATTACTGTGAAGGAAAATACCATTTCACGTTGGTGTGGACTGGGTCCACTTGGGAACTACGGACTAAGCCCTCTTACATCTTTACATTCTAAGAGGTCTGAGCCCGTATACGTCGCACTGTAGGTAAATAGGTCGAAATGATGAACAGAGAGCGCTGCTGGTGCTCACTCTAACATCAAGTTCCTTAAGGGCTTATTACACTTGGCTAAATTTAGGATGCTAAATGATTTAGAATCCTAATTTAGGAATGTGTAATCACGTTTAGCACAGTAAGGATCCTAAAAAGTATCCTAATTAGAAGCGAGGATGGTTTCTGACAAGCTGAATGATTTAGCATCCTAGTTAGGAAAGGTGTAATAATATTTAGTGCTGTTAGTAGCCGCGCACACCTGACGACGAGCGGACGTGTCTTATTTCTGAATTACAGGTGTCACCAAATTTAATAATTCGTCAAACGCTTTTGTATCCATTCTTAAATAACATCTGAAATCTTCAGGTTCTAAAATATTGGTTATATTTGCTCCTACGGCCAAGGCTACTCCAAGGCCAATTTTTGGATTTTTGGACAATACTGGCGGCATTGCATCCGACACGTCCGACACCGATAAGCTTGAAATGCTAACTGATTCAGTGACTAATTTAGGATAAGTGTAATCAGAAGCGTCATTCCTATCCCCTCTCTTGCAGACTAGTTAGGATGACTAAATTTAACCAAGTGTATTAAGAAGAGTGATAAGTCCGTCCTACTGTAAGACCAGGCACTACACAGCAAACGCTAGTCGTACGTGCGTTTAACAGGTCCTGCTACTGGGAAAAGTTGTCCTCCACAATTTTACAAGCTTCTACCTCGATGTTCGAAAGTACATTTTTAATTAATTAAGAGACTAGTCATTTACACCAGCACATTCGACATGGTCAATAAATCACAATTATTTTTGTTAACTTGGCTCTGTTTTTACACACCACCATTATCACGCCTATAATTCAGTGACAACAGAATGGTGCTGTTAAAACTTACTAATAAGTCTTATTTCATTGACGAGTCAATTAACAACCATTAATGTAATTAAAAAATGCAAATACATTATTATAGAATCGACATGCACTTTTCAACTGTATTTATATCATGTACTTGTGTGAACTGAGCTAAAAAATGACACGCAATGGGAATAATGCCTTTGAAAAAGCTCTGCCATAGACAATCCCAGCTGTAGCTGCTAATGTTGCCAGGTCACGAGAAATGTTGCCTGGATTAAAAAATGTTTTAAACTATTTGTTTTTTTCTACATCATAAATGACAACGTTTGTAAAGATGTTTAGATATTCGGATAACGGATTTGGATGAAACTTGACGTACACTTCCGTGGGATAATATTTTAAACTTAAATAAAGAATAGAAGGTGCTGTCCAAGAATGCCAAGCTAGCTTTTACGAAGATGCATTAACTTCATCTGCAATAGATGGCGTTGTGCTTTTAAAATTTTACCGTAACCTTTTTCAGGCCAAACTCTAGGTTGTATTTATCCTCTTTCCTCTTTTAATATTAATGTATCATCTACACTAATATTATAAAGAGGAAAGATTTGTATTTTTGTATGTAACGAATAAACTTAAAAACTACTGGTCCGATTTCAAAATTATTTTGCCGTTAGAAAGCTACATTATCAATCACTTAGTGACATAGGCTACTTTTAACCGCGGGAAAATACCTTTTCCTACGGGAAAATTAATTTATCGCGGGCGAAGCTGCGGACGGAAGGCTAGTGTGAAAATAATGGGATCAAACCATAGACCTCACAAGCTCCGTTCAGTTCTAACCACTACGCTACCAGGTCGCCGACGACATCTGGATGATGAGGTAATTTTCATGAGCCGATACCACAAGTCGCGGTTTGTTGTGACTTTCTCGTATTTCATTGTTTATAAGATTTTACACAAACCAGATGCACTATTGAAGCACATATCGTAATTACCATTACGCATAACAAAAAGCATGTGAATCGACTCACCCGTCCAATTATCATTCTTGCAATTATTTTTTAATTACTTGTCATTATGAAGGGTTTTATATAATACCGTCTCGATAGCAATTATGCCAGCCGCAACTCAGCGTTTAACGTTTCATAAATTAGTCAAAGAGTGTTGAAGAAAAACTGGCTTAAGCAAATAAGGTGGACATAAAAATTGCAGCAAATGTTTTAATTTATTGGCTCATAGCTTCTTTTTTAATTTTAAACACATTTATAAATTCCGAACTGGCGCAGCTCTGTACAACATTTCTACTCTATCAAAGGTGACTTATTAGGATTTGTTAGTAGCTACCGTTTCAGTCTTTGATTACTAGATATTGATCAAGGAACTTCTGCAGATTCTATATCAAACTTAAATTTATGTCAAATTTTCGTCTTTGATCAAATCTCGGAGGAATATGTCGTATGAATGGAATACCTTTGCAAAGGCCATCTGATCTGACAGCTGTCACGCCAATGCAATTATTTACAAGGAATACAAATTATTGCTCGGATGACAGCTGTGAACGGTTCATCATTAAAAACAAATGCAGTAGCCCTATTCTGAACCCAACGCTAATTACAAGTCGGTTGTGACATTGACACTACACCTCCATCTTAGTTCGCAACTGTTGTATGTTTATCAAAAAGAGTGGCCGGCTCCTAGCTGTTACCATCTGCGCCCATCGCCTCAAAGACCTGCTTATTATGACTACAGCAGTCATATTATGACTCATTTTTAAATCTACACCTAATGACAACAAAAAGCGTAATTCAGTGTCAACGCTCTTGGGCCTGTCAGCGAGTGACGCCGCATCGACACAAGCACTATATCAATCATCCCACAATCGCTACCCACTTAAATAAATTTATAACATATTAAGCACGTCGAAAATAAACACTTTACCGTTTATGATTTATACCCGTGACGAGTTACGAGCGACACTACCAAATTTTATCTCGATGCAACCGATAATTTTTATTGAAGTAATTAAAACGATTAGTGTACGCGTAACTAAACGTGATAAATGGTTTATTAACAATGTTATCACGGCGATTTGAGTCACCGCTGTTACTGATTTTGTTATTTATGTCACGCTTCCTCAAGCCACAATAAATAATACCGGTCAGTTCTATGACTTCCACTTATCTCGCGCGGGTCATAGGCTACAGTTTACAATATAACAGCTATAAATACAATTTACTTCCAATAATTACCACACACTGAAGTCTTTGACTGATAACGAATCAATAACATACCTACGTACTTAAGTTGAATATCGTATCATTCCCCGCAACAAAGTCACTTCCGCCAGAATTGATATTAAAACCTTTTTTGCTGAGTGAAGACGTCAGTTTCCGAGTCCAACCGCAACGTCAACGCCTATTGTGTTTTTTAAAAAATAAAACCGACTGCGGTATTAAAATTGACAAAATTACACGGCCCTTGATTGCTGGTTGTATACAGATTACCCGTTTTACGAAAACGATTGTAAAATTACTCTATTTGTACACGGAGTTTTATTGTTATTCAAATAATACGTGTTAGGTCGATTCGGCTTGTCATGGTATTACCGGCCCGTAATGAAATATTGGATAAATACTATGTTCGAGCCGGCTTTCTACGTTAAACAACTGTATAAATTTCAACTTTCATGTTTTTTTGGGATAAAATTTTTGCCTTCTGCGAAACCTGGCCGTTAAGGCGACAGTTTTGCCCGCGCCAAGAAAAAAAAAACGAAAAAAGTAAATATTTCATGAGGCAACACTGGATTCACTGCGCCGTAGAGGAGCGCAAGTTATGATAATTAAAATAAAAACGTAACGGATCGATTATAACCCACTGATACGAAAGTTAATTTACTCGACGATAAAATTTGCGTACAAACAAGCATAGAGTCAATCGACGCGATTACAGAAGGCAAACAACGCGACCGAGACGTGAACAATCGATACTGAAACGCCTACGAACCAATTCAAGAGATTTACCGTTACTAATTACGCTTTAGAATTATTAAAGGCATTACTGTAAGAAATTGCTGCTACTGATTTACGAGCCGCCATTTTGCGCGACATTTTAATATGCGAATGCGTTCGCGCGCTTTTTTGTTTTTTTTTTTATCCTGATGGGCCGGCAGGTGCGATCGTACAAAGTTATTCCAGCCAGTGTTCTCGCGAGTAATTTCGGACACTGAATGGGTTTTGTGTATGGAATGGAAATTGGGGAAGCATGGATTTTTATTACGGGCCCTCTGTGCTGCGGCGTTTTTTCGCGAAAAATGAAATCAAATTATCGGACGCGATACTCGGCACGTGGAATTATTTAAACTGCCGATCCTTTGTCTCAAAATGACACTGTGACGCTTTTTGGTTTAGTTCTAAACCACGTTATCCTATTATATACTACCTAATAATAACACATATAAATAAGAAAGTTTGTTAATATGTTCTGATGTTTGCGAGTCAATCACACAATAACGGCTGCACAGATTTAGACGACACATGGCGTCCAAAACTATCTGGATTTAGTCATGCGATAAGTACTTAACATCCCGGTAATGAGTTCCCGCGGGATAATATTTTTACTTTAAACAAGCATAGAGGGCGCTGTCCAAGAATGTACAAGTAGGTACTTCGGCTTTCAAGATAGATGGCGTTGTCCGAGAGACATTTATACTTTATAAATGTTGCCATAATAATTTTTCACGGATTTCTAACACGAGCAAAGCCATGGGTTACAGCTTACTTGAAAATAAAGAAAGAACTTTCTGGAAACTTGATAGTTACCAATTACTTGCGCAATCGCATAAAGTAACTGCACCGTCTCGCTATAAGATTAAGATGTCGCCATTAAAAAAACCATAAAAGTCCATTGTTTAACATACTAATGAGAACTCTATTAACATTTGGAAACAATGAGATCCACCATCTTTATGTTTTTGCTATAAAAGCTCACCATAGTAAAATATTTCATTAATATCATGCAAGCCCATTCATAGTCTTCTAAGTTATGGTCACACGATATATCGGGTGGTAGAATATTCTTTGGCCTAATTCAATGTTTGTTTGAATTTGTAAACGTCACCCACACGCACCAGTTGTAATAAAAGAAACTGTAAAAAAGATGGCGCACTAGAAGTGTGCCATCTTTCTTACAATTTAATTCACTACAACTGGTGCATGACACGCCCACGTATCTGGTCTGCGCCAGCCTTAAATGTATCAGAAGAGTCGCGACCCAAAGCAGACAGAAGAGACGGGGCGGAGACGCGGCCTGCGAACAGACTACGCGGACTGCGACGCGCCCTCGTCCCACGTCTCTTCTGTGTGACAGAATAATCGACCTATGCTTATTGTATAGTCGACCAAGAAATTCCTTTATCATCTTAGGGTTCAATGTCATTTGTAAAGTTTAAAACATCAATAGTACATTATTGTCGTCGCCTGGAAGTAGGCAATTGCTGGCTGAGTATGAGTATTAAACGGACGAGCTTGCGAGTCCGTTTAACTAATACGAAGCCAGCAATTGCTATTCCAGCCGAGACTAATATAAAGCTTTTCTCAAAAATAAGGCCTCTCAATATTAAGTTTAGTCAGAGGAAAAATGAAAAACTGGTTTGAATTGGATTAATTGGGTTATGAGCGGGTTGTCATTGATGGTTTTGTTATATTTTCTTTTCTTTTTTTTGTTTGTTAGTGTCCTTATAGAAAAAAGGCAAAGGTCTCAGAACCATGCAGCTTAGTTTATTTTAGGGCCACCGGAGACCGAAGCGTTTCCGTTGCCGCCACGCGCGCGCCCTGCGCTTCGGTCTGTGGATGCCCTGAATGTACAAATATGTTTAGTTTTTAGTATTATGTTGTTTTGTGTGTGGCCTTCCGTGAGTTTACTGCGCTGTGGCCCGGCGGAAGACCAGCGCTGGTTTTAACTAGCAACATGCTGAGTCGGGTCCCTTTTGTGACAGCATTAATGTGTACATAGCTCTATCTATCTATCTGTCTATGTCTATTGTATTCTTATTTTTGCCTGTGTACGTGTTATTGTTGTTATAAATAAATGTTTTTCTTTCTTTCTTTCTTTCTTTCTTTCAAAAATGATGAAGGAAAAAAAATAGAATAAACTTTTATTAACTTAAATAGGTACGAAGAATTGCAAATCACTTAAAATTAAATGACATTAAACGCTTTCCCGCCTTTTTTCATTAAAAAAAAAAACTGCAGGTGTATTTTTCTACCGAAAACACCACAAGCTGTTTCAAACACAATACAAAAAGTCTGGAGTTCCAATAAAACAACTGATACCGGTCATTTGTGTTGGCTGTATATGTATACGAATAGTGCCAACTTATTACCATGGCCGTTTTAACTTTTTAAAAAATTTGAGACTCGACTATAATGGAATTTGTATGCGACATTGTTGTCGAGTTTATCGAGCCTGCAATGTTTTTAACTTTTTAATTTTTTTACTGACCATAAACTATGCACTTCACGTTCTGATATGTTTTTTTTTTTTTTTTTTATGTTAGATAGGCCAGACAAACGAACTAGTGGGTCACCTGATGTTAAATGAACACCACTGTCCATAGACACCCGCAGCGCTTTACACGATGCCAGTGCGTTGTCGGCCCTAAAGGAGAGGGAATAGGGGAGGGGGGAGAGGGAAGGGGTGAGGTATTGGGCCCCCGGCACTCTCACTGACCGTACGAAACGCAAGCAGGATTACTGCTGCTTCACGCCGGTGTTCTGTGAGAGGGTGGTACTGCCCCGGACGAGCCGGCCCATTCATGATGCAGCGGCTAGCTACAACATGGCTCTACCACTACAAAATCTATGTAAAGAATAATGTCAACTTTTACGGATATTTTTGAGAAAAGGCTGTTATCATTTACTGCTCAATGTGACAATCAGCTTTAAGCTCCAACGCACAGACAGTGGAGACGTGGCGGTGCGGTGGCGATGACGATTGTAATATTCTAACTTGTATGAACGGTTGTGCGGTACCATACCGCGAACTCGTTCATACAAGTTAGAATATTACAAACGTCACCGCCACGCCTTCGTTGTCTGTGTGTTTGGAGCTTTATTGTTCTTAATAAATAAAGGATTTCTCACACTGGATGCGTTCTGCGGTCGCGGTCAGGTCAAATGAAACGCAGCCCGCATTATGTATGAACAACATTGTCGGTCTCTATATATATTGTATAGATATGCGATCTGACCGTGCGGTCCGTGTGGTTAGATCGCACGCACGCGCTATACAGGGTTATTTGTAATTAACTAGCATCCCTTTAACCCTAAACTCCTACCAATTAAACAAATGTTTTTTGTTTTACGGCTTTTGTCATAACTTAATATTTTTGGTGTAATAACGTTTTGAAAATTTGAGATTTCCTCTTATTTTTACGATACTCTGTGTATTTGTATGGGAAAAAAAGTGCTTCATTTTAAAACAAAAATCATTTGTTTGAGTGATAGGAATTCAGGGTTAAGAGGATGTCAGTGAATTAAAAATAACCCTGTATACAGGGTAATTTTTTAATCAGTTCACAAATTTTGATACGTGATTCAGTATCGATGATAGATCACGATTATCTATTCAAGATTTTTTTTTTAGATTTTGAAATTTGGGTTGTTCATCCAATAATTGGTCGAGTTACTATGAAAAACAAAAAAATAAGTGATCAATATTATAACGAAAAATACTGAAATTTGTTATTTTAACGACACTGAATCACATATTAAAATTTGTGCACTTAATAAAAAATTACCCTGTATACAGGGTTATTTTTAATTCACTGACATCCTCTTAACCCTGAATTCCTATCACTCAAACAAATGTTTTTTGTTTTACGACTTTTTGAAATAAAGCACTTTTTTTTCCATACAAATACACAGAGTATCGTAAAAATAGGAGGCAGAATCAAATTTTCAAAACGTTATTACACCAAAAATATTAAGTTATGACAAAAGCCGTAAAACAAAAAACATTTGTTTAAGTGATAGGAGTTTAGGGTTAAAAGGATGCTAGTGAATTACAAATAACCCTGTAGAGACCGACAATGTTGTTCATGCATAAAGCGGGCTGCGTTCAATTTGACCTGACCGCGACCGCAGAACGCATCCAGTGTGACAAATCCTTTATTCTGTAACAGGAACTGTCAAAAGAAATGGTAAAGCACTTACTTGGTCCCCTATAGAAGGCGATATAGGTAGGGTTCGTGCGGTACTGACCTGTTTGCTGAAGACAGCGATGTCTTCGTTGAAGGACTCTGATGAGCAGACGTCGCCGCCGGCCACGCCGGGGTCCCGCGGCGTGCACGTCGCCAGCTCGCACTTCTCGAAGATCAGCGCCAGCAGCGGGAACAAGGGATGCCTGGAACAGTGGGGTTCGGTGACAATGCTGGCACGAATGACACGGATTCATAACGTAGAGATAAACTACGATAGCATGGCCCGCCCCTCCAAATTACTATTTCAATGTGTTATGTCACATCCTTACGAAAGAGTGTGTATGTAGTAGTCTGCTTTTGTTTGACGGCTGTCTCAGCACGCACACATGCGTTGAAAGTTTTGGTGATGCTTCATAAACACTTTCACAAATACATTGAAGACTTCTTGAATTTTGGGGGGGCGGGCCATGTTATATTAGTTTATCTCTAACCGCGTATTGACTGACATATTCTGCGTATTGTACAACAGTGAGGTAGACCTAGGACTCCCATACAACAAACTTGATTTTCTTGCTCGTTTTTGCTCGATTGATAACGGCAACAGGTACCTAGACGCTTGAAATATTCACAGAATATTTTAATATTATTCACTTTAAAAATAAATAATTAAATTAAAATAAAACAAATATTTAAGGGGGGCTCCCATACAACAAACGTGATTTTTTTGCCGTTTTTATAGATTTTGTTTCAAAATCAATTTCTTACAAGTATCTTTTTTGTCAAAATTATTAACTCTATAAAGACAATTTCGAGAGCAATGTTATAAATTTAAACAATGGGGTAATTGAGTGAGCGAGATGAGATGCAGATTATGAGGACGTGGGCTGATACCATCGGCGGCGCGCGCGCCGGTGACAGCGGAGACACGTAACATTTGACATGTCCATTTTACAAAAATAAAATTATATAAATAGTGAAATAATACGGATTACTCACGTCTCAAAACGAGTTTCACTCGACATGTTTCGGGCTATTCCGTAGCTCTTGGAGATAAATATCCGAATTTCGCTCACAGTTATAATATGAACATCTATGTCAGGGGTCACCAATTAATTTCGCTCCTTAGATTATTTATGCACTAGATGGAGCGTCAGTAGCAAACATTGCGATACAAAACGTCCACAAATCCATTTGACAGCTTCATATTATGGTCGCGTTACGTCATTCCGGTTGTCACTATGTGCGTGCTTAATGATACCAGTTAATTTCACATTCCCCAAAATATGGGGAAAGTGAAGCTGATTGGGGAATGTGTGGGGAGAACTTCAATTCGAGGAAAATGAGGGAATTTTAAGTATGAACACAAATACGCGACATTTGACATCAAATTTCTGCTAGTCTTGATTAATTTCCTACAATTTTATTATTCGCAACAGCTCTAAACTAAGTCACTCGGCCCACATAATTTTTCATTCCCCACACGTGGGGAATTTCGACAATGCGTTTGGGGATTTTAGCATATTACTATTGGCAACCCTGCAAATGACGCAAATGACATATAAGCCAACTGTTGGCTTATATTTTTACGGGACGTTTCCATGCCACCAAAGCTCTATCTAGTGCATAAATAATCTAAGTTTCGCTCGGGGTCCGTTTTAAGAAATGAAATGACCATCGCGGTCCACACACAACTTGAAAAAAAATTATTAAACATGTAATTAGGTACGGAAATAACAAAGGTATTTGAAGTAAGTTTCAAGTCTTTCTCGCTTGTTAGCTCGTTAGTTCGCTCGGCCGTTTTCGAATTGATGTCAACAAAGATAATAAGGGTATACATTTTTTGGTAGTGCAAGTTGCTGTGTTCTCGCGGTCCGCACAAAATGGGTGGGCTGTCCGGATGCAGACCGCGGTCCGCCATTTGGTAACCCCTGATCTATGTTTTAATCGCGACACTAATTTTATTTTTTATTTTTTTTTTAGGAGGACGTTTCTCAAAGAAATATAAGATTTTGAAAAACGAAAAAGTTCGCAATTCATGGCTATAGTAGTGGAGACGACGTGGTGCTGTTGGTATCTACTCGGTGTGCGTAACCAAAAGATGGGGTCATGAGTTGACCGAGCTGATTAGTCTGATCAACGATGAGATTGGTGTGTGATGCTATCTGACACCACCCTAATTATTTTTTAGGCATTATTGTAACTACTACAAACCGGTTAACTTAAAAAACCGCTTTCAAAAACACCCAAAAACTAAAAAGCAAAAAAAAATTAAACCGACTACAAACAAAAAGCATGAAAATATCTTTCTACTGATTTCTTTGAAGTCGGGTGGCTCAGCACGACCGCCCCTTTTTTTGTAGTTGGTTAAAAAAACTTTTTTATGTCACCAAAAACAATGAAAATTTCATCTTCTACAGCTGATTGACATTGTACCTTAGTAAAGGACTTTCTTGGCCTACCGAACAACCTTATCTCAGTAAGCCATCAGTGACCCTACTACGAGTAGCTTCTAAACATTTACCGTGCAAAGGCTGTTGGGTCGAAATTACCTATTATTACCTACAGTATGAATAAAGAGTGCTACTTTATAAATAACAGGCCCATATAATTGTCATAAAAATAAAGTGTAATGTACATATAAACAAAACTTATAAAAATCGGACTTAAGTACGGTGAATTTTCTAATTAAAATTCTTAAAATCAAATGAAAACTTTACGACTACACTTGTTAGAAGTTAATAGCCGTTTTCTATCTAACTTTTATGAAGATATATAAATATTACCATAATAGTTGCGTGTACAGTAAAAACTGTTACGCGTCTCAGCACAAACACACAAAAACACGGCAAAGCAAATAAAATATAGTACTGGCAACACTAAAAGAAAGCCATTAAAAATAAAAAAATAAGACTGACCTTTTAAAAACAATACAGGCTGCGTTTACAAGCGGAAGGAATTAAAAAAAAATCATTGTTTATGGCTGGCCAGTGAGATATATAACTGGCTGGATGCACCGGACCGTTGGCTTATGAATACGTAATTCCATAAAGTCACTGTTTATATTTTTATTACTTTAAGATAAGTAAGAATTATGAAAAGTTACTAATCCGGATAGATCTCTATTAAAAAAATAAAAATACAGTATTTGCGGTATTCACGTTATTATAGAGCAAAATAAAAACGGCTTCCACATTTTTTAGCGTATAGTATGCAGGTCGACCGTACTCACTTGACAAAATGTCTTTGACACTCACTTAAACACAGTGTGGTGGCAGTATGATTTTTTTTAGATTGGTTGTGATAGGTAGCGTTCAAAAAGTTGAACACCTTAACGACTGTATAAAACATTTGTACATAAGTTTTCTATTGTTACAAGAAGATTAACTAAATCGGCATTTTTATTTTTTCTTGTAACCAATTAATTACTTAATTAAGAAATTGTTAATAGGGAGTTAAAATTCTTCACTTCTCGTTAAACTTGTCCGATTTTTTTCGTTTTTTTATTTACTGTAAAGGCTTAAAAAAGTGCGTAACCAAACGGACTAATTTTAACACCCTATTAACAATTTCTTAATTGGTTACAAGGAAAAATAGAAATGCCCAAATTACAGCAGAACTTTTTCCAGTTAGATCTCTCGTTGTCTCTCTCTCTCTCATATTAAATTCAAAACCGATCTTCACAACCCGCTGACACTCAGGCCGCACCTCCCTGACAAGTTTTAGTCAGATAAAACTAAACTCCTTACTCAAGCGTCTAAGGTCGCGCCTTGCTGCCGATACCATCTTTATTTGACTGTCAATTCAAAGGGCAAAAACTGAGTCAAAAGGAATAGCGCCTTTTGTATTAAACTAGCTAATGCCCGCGACTTAATCTGTTACACTTACTTATTTACTTTTATTTTACTTGTACTTATGCTAAATTTGAAGAGTCTAGTGATTTAACTTTGAAAAAAGACCGTGTGCAATCTTTATGGCTGGGTACTGTACCGAGATAGGGTCTCATTTTGAATTTGTATAAATCCTATTTGTTCCTTAGTCCGTGGCATTTTTCAAAATTCCTGACATTGGTATGTTTACTGATATATTTACCTACTTGCAGGTCCAATTTAAAGAGACTAATAACCCCTTGAGCGTCCTAGGCAGACACGTGTGTGCCTAAACTAACTGTCAAAATCTTTGATCAATTATAACTGTAGATCCACAGTCGCGCGCCCGAAAATGTCCGAGCCAAATGAGCGCCACTTTGATAAAAGTGGCCTTCTTTTTTCTCAGTACGTTGCGTGAAATTGTCAAGTTTAGCTGTCAAGTGTCAACCGAAATTCGACTGTAATAAAGTAAAGACTAGGTTCAAATTTCTGTGTAGGTGATGATTTTAATTGTTATGCAAACAAATAAAAAAGTTCGGACATTCTTTGAAGGGGATTTTGTTCCGCAATGTGTATCTTCAGTTATAATTGATCAAAGGTCAAAATTTGCTAATTTTTGTTTTTAGTTTCGATCACCTTTTAACATAGGGTACATAGAAAAAATTACCCAAAAAAGTCCCCGATCGCGCGACGGGATAATCATAGTCTTTTTTAATATGAATCTGACCCGTGTTAGATGGACCCCTATGTCACATGATGAAAAGTCCAGATGAAGGTAAATCTCAATAGTTCAGTAAGTATCTTTATCATCATCATTATCATCATCAACCCAGCCTATACATATACGTCCCACTGCGTGGCATTGGCCTCCTCAGAATGAAAGGGCTTGGGCCGTTGTTCCCACGAGGGCCCAGTGTGGATTGGGAACTTCACACGCACTACTGAATTTCTTTGCACGTACGGTCCTTTATTTTGTTGTTTCTGAGGCCGTATTGGCAAACGCACGGGCGCTTGCCATCGCTTTCAGCATCTCTTTCTGTCATTACCTTGTACCGTTTGACAGAAAGAAATAGTGAATGCGAAAGTAAACGTCCGCGCGTCGAATCGCCTCAGAATAATAATCGTAATCGGCCAAACAGAATGACTGATGACTTGACCAGAAAGCCAGTCAATCATTATGGTCTTTGATTTTCCATCAATGATGATGATGATGACGACGTCGACGTCACAAAGAAGTAAATAAATATAATACCGTTATCATCAAAATACAACAATCAAATCAATTTCGCTATTTATCTGCTTTATAAATTAAAGTACGGCACTCTATCTGCGCCTGGGCAGCTATTAATGTCACTGATAGCGCCGAAGCTGAAATACGATAGCCATCAACATCCTAACATGTCATATTATTTATATTAAGTGTACTAAGTCATATTTTGACAGGTTGTTGACTTACTACTTGCTTACGGTAGCATTGGAACTTTCGATGTCGATTTCTATTTAACCATAACTTTTAACTATAGAAAACAAACTTGCCACCTTAAATTATTTGGAGATAATGATGGGGAGCGTGTAAATGCTCATTAAAAATCTCTGAAAAAATCTCGAACTGTATGAATTCGAACTGTAAAAATTTGAATCGCTACTCAAGTGGCAGTGGGCAGGCAAGGCATATTGCTCGAAGAACTGATGGCCGACAAGGCTCTTGAATGGCATCCACGGACCGGAAGATAAAGTCAAGGTAGGTCTCCAAGATGGAGCGACGACCTGGTTAAGGTTGCGGAAACGAGTTGGATGCGGAGTGGTCTGTTTGGCGAACTTTGGGGGAGGTCTTTATTCAATAGTAGACGCCTTTCGGCTAAACGATGATGATGGTGATATATGAATTTGTTATTCCATACATAAATACTTTATTATTTACAATTGCAGGTACGCCAAAATGTAGCTGTTTATGTAGACGTTAGAGCAGTTAGAGCAAAAAATACTTATGTAAGTTTGTTCTTTGGTAACATATTATTTGGTGTTGGTACATCTAACTTGAAAGATTGACCCCCTGTTTCTTCATCCATTGATCAAATTTATTTGACGGATAAATGTGATGCCGTGTCTGTTTGTTTGATTCGAATAGACGGAGACGGCATCACATTTTTCCGTCAGTGTATATTAATCAATTGCTGGTGAAACAGCCCCTGAACTTCTTAATCGTTCCGACGACAAATAAAAATGAGCACCAACATTTTCAAAAAGAACATCCGACAGAACATAAAATTATCCTAACAAAAGTAACAATAAATTTCAGCCTGACACCGAGCTTGGTGACAGTCTGATTCCCAACAACAAATTTGATGGAACTATAATAATAAAGCTTGATTAAGATAATGACGTCCGCGATACGAATGATAACCTCACCCAGTTTACAGCGTGAACTGTTATCAATTCAGATCCATAACTAAATCAATATCAGTTAATAACTGATACGACGTCAGCTGCAAATGTTTTATGTGGAAAAGATTTTAGAACAGCAGATGATCAAGAAGAAACCTCGAAGAATGAGACAAAACTGATAAAATGCAGAATAACCATAAACCATGCTACCCATAAAAATAAAACAGGACAATACGTCCAAGTTTCAAAAGATAATTAGAAATGATTTGATTGATATCGCCAGTGAGATCCAGAACTAGTGGTTAGAAGCTTTCATTGAACTGTGGAATTTCATTCTTTCATTTTCAGAGAGCAATTTGCTAAATTACTGAGTTTCAGTACTATTTGAGGCCCCAGTTCATATATCGCGTCGCATATACGTAGTAAAAAGATAAGAAAAAAGCAATCTTTTCTACCCAACTCACCCTTAAGTAAGTTTTAACTCTATCTTTACATGAATAAATTGAGGAAAGCTTAGTTTTACCAATAAAATTTTCCTACGTGAAAAAGTAAAAGTAGGAAAGAATTTAGAAGTATTAAAGACGATTAAATGGGAATTGTAATACTTGGGTCACATCGTGACTCACATCATGATGTGACCCAAGTATTACAATTGGTCATATCTCATGAGATTATGACCAACACGAACTTCTCTAGCTTTATAGTTCCTTTAAAGGCCGGCAAAAGATTGGTGACTCTCTTTGAGTTGTTGATATTTATGGGCGGTGGTGATCATTTCCCATCAGATGACCCGCTTGCTCGTTTTCCTCCCTCTCATAATAAAAAAAAAATGCACGGAAAGATACAGGGATGCCGAAGATTAACGTATATAAATGAAACGACGTGGTTGAAGAAACTTTGAGAATGGTTGGGAATGAGCTCATGATTGCTTTTCTGGCAAGGTGTTGATTAAGTACGAATTGAAATGATAATCGACACGGTGTCACCGAAAGAATTACTCGTAGCCCCAACTTGGGCGCCAGTTTGGGTGAAATACATTTGAAAGGGCCAAGCGTGTGCGTTTTTAGCTGTCTACTGTGTATTGCCATTTGGAAAGTTGGCGTAGTGATCGAATCAAAATATCAAATATCAACCTAAACTTAGGTACTCCCAAATAAACATGCTTAAATACATATATAGCTGACTGGGGTCTCATTGTAAATCCCTAACATCGTTTGTCCTGATGTAATATTTGTCCTAATGATCCTAACACTTTTTTTCTCGGAAACCGTGAATTTTTCAGGAATTATTTTGTGATTATCCTCTAGAACTCTATAGGTTAGGTTAGGTTAGGTTTGTTTTATAAAAATCCACAACAATTAATAGATTTTAAATAAAAAGAGTTAGGACAAACGACCATTAGGACAAACATTACATCAGGACAAATAATCATTAGGGATTTAGATATATGTAGAGCCTTTTGGAAGTAGTAATAGAATCACACGTTACCACCGGACTCACCCGTATATGGCGTCCTTGTCCCGCTTGTGGATGAGCGGCTCGCCGGGCAGCGCGTGCGCGGGCGCCGCGGGGGGCGGGTAGTGCACCGCGGGGAGGTGGGGGTGCGTCAGCCTGTGCTCGTGGTACATCGCGCCCCCCTCCATGTAACCACCTCCGTGGAGGCCTTCGTCGTACTGTAAACAAAGGGATTATTTACAATTTTATATCATCATCATCATCATCTCAAAAGCCTAGGCCTCTCAAGCAGAGGGTCGTGAGTTCAAGCCGTTTTGCACTCTGAGTTTCTTTGGAATTTATGTGTGAAATTACATTTGTTTGTTTGTACTCGAGACTTGGGTGTTCAATATGTATTTGAGTATGCACGAGTATTTATCTATTTAATTATTATCCTTTGCCTAGTAACCATGAGGCGCAAGCCACACATCAGAGATGTGGGACGGGGGCGCGTCGCAATCGCGGCGCCCCTTGTATCAGTTTTCATACTAAATGTATAGGCGTCGCGATCCAAAGCAGACAGAAGAGACGGGACGGAGACGCGGTCTGCGACGCGCCCCCGTCCCACGTCTCTTCTGTGTGGCTTGCGCCTATCACGTGCTTTGCTTACTTTAGGACTATGTTAATAGGTAAGTGTTAATTGGGTCATTCTACTTTTCATTGACCAGTATTTTTTTGTAGTGTGCACTTCAAATATTTTTTTTACAAAAACGGTAAAGCGCTTGGTTTTATCATTAAAGATTTAAATAGGCACATAATTAAGCTTACATTTAAAATTATCACTACGTATAAAAATTAATCATTATTATCTATAAAGTAGGTAACGCAGTGGACATGCATGTCCCCGCCATTTGTATGGAAATTGATGTATTTTCCGCTGAGCTACCAATTTTTTCCACAAATTTCTTTGAATTTAAAGTTTTTTTGCTTTAAAAAATTAAATTTAGTTATTTCAGTTTGTATATAAGTCATTTACACTTGAAAAAATCACCAAGTATGCCTTATATTTCACAAAAGATTAATGGTTCCTTAAAAGTAGAATGGCCCAATTATCCCGTGATTTTTATTTATTTATTTCCGAGGATAACATCCATGAGCCAGGTACAGAGATAGGATTCTTTTATTACTTATATCGTGTATCCCTATTGGCATTCGAACCCGTGGTCTAGCTAGGCTATCCAAAGCAATCCACATCATAATATACTCGTAGTTACGTTATGCTATGGTTGTTTTGTAATTGATAGAAATGTGTAGTGTTGGTAGATAAATGTGTCATGTAAGTTTTATGTGTGGTGGACGGTAGTGGGCATGAAAATATGTGTCGCGCATATTGTTCATGTTTATGTAAGAAAAGCCGCACATTATAAAACAAACCAACTTAAGTATCGTTAGTAAAGTAAGAATACTGACAATCTACTAAAATTTTGTCAGAACACTGTTACTACATATTTGTAGCACTTTTCTACCACTCTGTTACCATGCAATATGACAAATATTACATAAATAGGTACTACGCATCATTTTTCGATTCCTATAATCAATAATTATCTGTGATATAAGGCTGATTGCGAATCATCCATCATTTCACTCAAATAACCGCAGAAAATGACAGTGTAAACGGAAAGCATTTTTTTTTATTTGGTAAAAGTTTACGTGCGCAAAATTTGAAAATGAGCCAAATAATAAGGAAAGGTATTCGTTCCCGTAGTCTGTATTTCCAGACAGATACAACCTGGGTATCTTCAAGGCTAGAGTGAATAGGCTGTTACTGAACCAGTGAGGTACACCTTTGGCCTCATCTGCACTTTTCATCAGGTGAGTTAGTGGTCAATCACGGGTCAGTTCATTGTATAAAAAAACATAGTGTGCTCTCTTTCTCCGTCTCTCTCAGTCTGTCCGTCTATCCGCATGTCACCCCACTATGTTCCTACTAATAAATTAACCATGAGGCGTACAGATAATAATTTCGTGTGACCAAAAATACCCTGAAGTTTAATGAACTCTATTTAAACTCCAAATTGTTCATTAAAATTCCCTAAAAACGACCATTTCGCGAATAATCAAGTCATCGTGCCTAAAGACGGCGTTACGAATCAGAATAAACCCGATCCATTCACCTCTCATTCTATTTAAGTGCTCAAAAAAGGGACAAAACAAAATCCTTTTACACCTTACACTCTTACAATTAAAAAGTTTTAAGTTGCCCAAAAAGAACGAAAGGGCTTTGAATATTCATTAAAATAGCCAAGTCATCGGCCGATGGCTATCTGACATCAATTTAAACTTGCTTAAGCTTTTAAAATATATTCCCGAGAGATTACCAAGGTAAAAGTATATTTGACAGGCCTCTTAGTGTGCCCTTTTGTCTTTAAAACAATTATTTATAATGAATAGAGATCTCTATTCCGTAAATACATGTTGTGTGTTAAAAACATGTCTTTCGCATTAATTAAGTTTATTTTTGAATACAATAGAGTTGTACAAGCTCGTTTTATTCCACAAAATAGAGATATGTATCATCTTAAAATGTTCCAAACCGCGCCGAACGTGTAAGTATTATATGAATAGACCCAACGATTTTGAAGAGCGGGTCCGCTATCAAATACAGTGACTGTGCAATTCGGACCGATCGATACGGCCGTCATTACCGCGCCTAAAACGTTAGTAGACATTTTTGTTGTGGTAGGCATGACAAACATGCCCCAATAAATGCGTGTTCGAAAAACGCCTGGATAACTTTTTAAACGTCCAACCACTGACACTGGCTGGTTTTGCTTATAGCCGCGAAAAAAAAAGTCTGACACATATTCCGCCAGTTTGTTGTTTCTGAAGATGAGGACTAATTTCAAATTTAGATCTAGTTAACGACCGAGGTATTTTCTTCGCAGAGAAATAAACTATCTTTTTAAATCGTTGGTAGTTTTAATGGCATCCTGCAGTGTTTTGATATGATTCCAGTATATTTCCAGCCAGTGCTCAGTCGATAAGCTATTTAAGTACTAGGTATTGTTGCCAACTGCCTACTTAACAGGTAAACAATGCACTAACTGTACCGTCAGAATGTTAATTTTATATTATAACACAATATTTGCAAAATATAAAAGGTGACATATTTGTATAAGTAGACATTGTTATAAGATATATTAAGCTCAAAACAACACTTCCTTGCAAATAACTCAACCTCATAAAACCAATCATTCAATCAAGGATTTTATAAGTTTACTACTGACCTCTTAACATCACTTTTTTAAGTTTAGGTAGGTACCCAAAGAATACCCAACGGGATCCAACTAAGCCTCTACTGTCTCTGTCGGTCTGTCACATCACAAGGTTGTATATTTTGAACTGTATTAATAATAGACAGTCAAAATCTTTCGTTGGCGAACCCGACTCGCACTTGACCGGTTTTTAGAAGCTTTTATTTAACTTGTCCTTTGATCAATTATAACTGTAGATCCACAGTCGCGCGCCCGAAAATGTCCGAGCCAAATGAGCGCCACTTTGATAAAAGTGGCCTTCTTTTTTTCTCAGTACGTTGCGTGAAATTGTCAAGTTTAGCTGTCAAGTGTCAACCGAAATTCGACTGTAATGAAGTAAAGACTAGGTTCAAATTTCTGTGTAGGTGATGATTTTAATTGTTATGCAAACAAATAAAAAAGTTCGGACACTTTTTGAAGGGGATTTTGTTCGGCAATGTGTATCTTCAGTTATAATTGATCAAAGAACTTGTCCCGTTTTTTTGGCTAAAATATTGGAATTTGAATCTAACCCACTCCCAGTTGTCGGCTTGACTTTTTCACCCGACTGTCGAAGGAGAGTTATGTTTTTCGAGTGTATTTATGTATGTATGTATGTATCATTCTTTGGCACGCCTGCAGCCTAAACGGCTCAATGGATTTTGAAGTGTGAGGTGTCATTAGATTGGTCTCAGTTCAGCGAGTGACATATGATATATATTTTCCCGGAATTCCCATGGGAACGGGAATTATACAGGCGGGTTTTTTCATCTAGTATTGAAATTAAAGGTATGGTATTGGTGAAATTCTTTAGACTATCTCCAATATTTTTTTTCTTTCTTTTTCTTGTGACGGTGGAAGCATTCTACACTTCCAGTAAACACGTACACGTAGATATAGTTAAGATTAAGATGTTTAGTTTTATTTTTTTTTAACTAAGGGACCCCATACATCCCTGTATTTGTTTTTTAATTTTATATTGTAGTTTATATGTTTATTTTTGTGGGAAAAGATGACTTTCTGCCAAGTTTCTTGCGGCGCATTCTTCTTGGCAATGATGGTCCTTACGAAAGCGCTGGTTGTTTTAAAAAAGTGACATGTAAAAGATCCCTTTACGGCCTACTTGCAGAATAAACGTTTTGGTTTTGATTTTAACTTTTTATTCGTTTTATTACCTACAATTACAAAACACTTTCAGCTTCATTGTAATTGGCTACGAACTTTTTTACAATAAAAAAAAATATTTTTTTTTTGCTGACGCTCCGACGCAGGCGCAGCTTTTATGGCGCATTCAGAGCGTCACTTTATTAGTACATTGGCGATGTTAAGAGCACTGTAATTGTTTCAGAAGCATGGTCCTATCGCACTAAACATAAACATTTCTTGATACACTTAGATTTATTTATATTCTGCCATTTGTTAATAATATATTATAAAATACTTTATATAGTGCGTTGACTTATTTGTAATTTATAGTCTCGGGTCGTATAAACGTCGGATTTACATTATTTTATGACGTTTATAGTGCTATTAAAATTGTATAGGCAAAACCCATTCACATGCGTTTACTGAACAATGCCAGTTCTGCATCTTTTTTCTTAGGCCTGCACACAGGGCTTTTCTACACGATTCGTAGATATCTACGTTAAGTTTTTTTTTATTTGCGTCAACTTCGATAAATGATTTTGCATATGAATAGAAACCACGAGTAGGTACCTGATAATTACAATTTTTACCTAATCTAAAATTTTTTTTTTCATTCATGATTAAAATTGAGTCACAAAATGTCAGTGTCAAATATAAAATAAATAAATAAATATCACGGGACAATTAACACCAATTGACCTAGTCCCAAAGTAAGCTTAGCAAAGCTTGTGTTATGGGTACTAGGCAACGGATAAACATACTTATATAGATAGATACATACTTAAATACATATTAAACACCCAAGACCCGAGAACAAACATTCGTATTTTTCATACAAATATCTGCCCCGACACGGGAATCGAACCCGGGACCTCAAGCTTCATAGTCAGGGTCTCTAACCACTAGGCCATCTGGTCGTCGAGTAATAAATAGGAAATATGAGTGTTGACATCGACAGGACAGCTTAGTTTAGTTGTACTAATGTACCGCACATAGTTAATTTAATTTAGTTTTGATTATCTTTTTAGCACCAAGAGTTAGGACACTAGTTTCTCAGAAAAACTAACTTCAATTGACCAGTTGACTTGAGTGTCCCCTTGATTAAAGGAATGAAAAAAAAACAGTGTAAAAGGTCTCGCTGAACATTTTAAAACTTTGTCAAAATAATCTGTTATACTGTGAAGTTTCAAATATAGTAATTGCAATATGTCGTATCTCGTATTGTCGTGTGTTGTATGTATGTATGTATATTGTAATAATAAAAATATGTAGGGTGAATGATCTGAGCATTTACTAGGCAAGCGTGCTCCGTAGGCCTCATCTTCGCTTTCCATCAGGCGTGGTTGTGTTCAAACGCAAGCCTATATTCTATAAAGAAAATAAAAAATGTCACGTTATTGAGAGTGACAAAGTACTAAAGTGTTTAGCGACCGTACTAACAAATTGCAGTCACCGGCCGTTCCGAAGTTTCTGTATATTGACAATGTGAACCATTATAGTCTAAGATCCGAACCTACATCGACCTTCACCGAGCTGATAATAAAATGAAACATATTTTATAATAAATTTGGTAAATAAATAAAAAATATAAAATATATTAAAAATGGGTTGACTAAAAAAATCCTGGACAGACTATTTTTAATTATTTAAAAAAAATGTATTTTTAATTAAATGCTGCAACATCAAGAAATAAGAAAATTTTATCCTGACTTAAATTAAAGTACATATAAAACGTATCAGAATGTGCAGCCGTTGGGTTGCCTATTATTTACCCGGACGAACTACTGGGATGCCAGGTATAAACAGGTATGTCGACGCCACTTACTTTCACTTGATTGGATAATAGAAAAAAAATTATATCATCATAATATAATATATTATATTTCGTTATTATCTTGATGTTGCAACATTTAATTAAAATATATATTTATAAATAATTAAAAATATTCTGTCCAGGATTTTTTTAGTCAACCCATTTTTAATATATTTTCTAATATACCAAATTTATTATAAAATATGTTTCATTCTATTATCAGCTCGGTGAAGGTCGATGTAGGTTCGGATCTTCTACTAATACGAAAACAGAATAGGGATGTTGACACCACCAATCAACTGACGTACTTTTTAGGGTTCCGTAGTCAACTAGGAACCCTTATAGTTTCGCCATGTCTGTCCGTCTGTCCGTCCGCGGCTATGCTCAGAGACTGTTAGTACTAGAAAGCTGTAATTTGGCATGAATATATATATCAGTGGCTCCGACAAAGTGATTAAATAAAAAAAACAAAAAAATTTTTTTTAGGGTTCCTCCCATAGACGTAAAGTGGGGGTGATTTTTTTTTCTCGACTAACCCTATAGTGTGTGGAATCATTGGATAGGTATTTGAAAATAAATAGAGGTTTGCTAAAACCATTTTTTGATAAAGTGAATGTTTTCGGAGATATTCACTCCAAAAGTTCAAAATAATGTGTCCCCCCCTCTAACTTTTGAACCGCACGTCTAAAAAATATGAAAAAAATCACGTAAGTTAAACTTAATAAAAACTTTCTAGGAAAATTATTTTCAACTTAATCAGTTGAGCAGTTTTTAAGTTTTTGAAAAAAAAAAATCTAAACTAGGATTGTAATTTAACCGTCATTGCAAGCATTTTTTTTCTTTAAGTACCTATAACGGCACGCTAACAGTATCTTCTTTCAAATAAAAAAAATATATTACATCTGAAAAACAATCAACATACATACATACTAGTTCTAGTAGACTGCAGTAGATTAGTTACCCAATTCGCCGATAGATGGCGCTGTACCGCCGACGTTGGGACCAAAACAACCACATTAATAAAGTATGCAAAGATTTTTTCGTACCTGCTACGGAACCCTATCTTGGGCGTGTCCGACACGCTCTTGGCCGGTTTTTTTTATTATGAGCTATCAAAACACAATTCTCCCATAGAGTTTGAATGGCAATAGCAACTTATGACGTCACTTGTTCGCCAACTCAATCAACTATTTATTTATTTGTTTTCAAGCAACAGAAAACTAATTTTGCAATTAGTCGAAAGTTAATCTGGTTTTCAGGGATAAAATAAAGCGTGTTTTACTGGAGTCTTGTCTTCGAATTAATTCTTAATGGCGTCAACATATAGAAAGTATAGCAATTTGTTCCTATGGTCAACATTGTCAAAAATCAAAAACTTCACAGTTCTGCAATGTGTTCGGTTAGCCAACCTTGACCTAGTGGTTAGAGAACCTGACTATGAAGCTTGAGGTCCCCGATTCCCGGTCGGGGCAGATATTTGTGTGAAAAATACGAATGTTTGTGCTCGAGTCTTGGATGTTTAATATGTATTTATCTATAGAAGTATGTTTATCCGTTTCTACTACCCATATTACAAGCTTTGCTTAGTTTAGGACTAGGTGAATTGGTGTCAATGTTCCCAAGATTTATTTATTTACTTTTGACTAAGTACTTACACTTTAAGAGATGTTACTTTACGTGAAATGGTAATTAAGAAATATATTTCTATGTTTTTTCTTAAACGATTAAATTTAAATAATGAGAAGATGTTTAATACTTTTAGTCCATTAAATTTTGTTATTTCTCATATGACGTTATGCGAAAAAATTTAGGATTTAGGCGGGAAAATTTTGTAGAAGGTATTGTAAATGGCCAGTATTATAGTAAAGTGTTTCCGTAAGATAATCGAAGAGGTATTCACGTTACTTAGAACGTACCAAAGATGTTTTCCTAATTTTTGCCAAAAACTAAAATGCAGTTTTTTAATGTGTTACGCTTAAAAGTACTTCAAGAGCGACTGCTGTCCGCTTTAAATGTTGGCACCTAATTTGTTAGCACCATATCTATGACTCTACAAATAAATATGAGGCAAACTAGAACACTATAAAAATGAAGTCCGAGCATCAATTAAAATTACATACCTGCAAGATTAGTACCTATAATATATCAATTCTATTAAAATTGCATCAAACCTCACATTACCGTTTCAAATTGTATACAAGGTATTTCTACTGCATTCATCAAATATGCAATCTAAAATTACACACATACCCGTAGCAACTAATGAAAGGTAAAATTAAATAATTACTAAAAACTCACAATCATACGCTGTAATAATTCACTATTACCCATTTACTAGGACCTTTTATACAGCCATTATACGACTATAACTAAGGGACAGTAGGTAGTAATCTAGACCCTACCGTTTGCTCCCTAGGTTATGGGATATTAAGCAAATTATGGACTAGGAAGGTAGAGCCTTACATTGATTTAATGGAGCTATTAAATTGCTACTATTGCACCTGTAGTCATATAGTGCAGGTGGTTTGAAATGCGGTTTTAGGAGGCGTTTTTTTAAAGGTGTTTTGGTTATTATTATAATTAATAGGCATTTTTATTGCATTCGAATCCTTTAAATGTTTGCTTTTAATTAGCTGTATAGCTGTCGTATTATTTACAAAAGAATTGAAATAATTAAGTATACAGGGTTATTTGTAATTCACTAGCATCCTTTAAACCCTAAACTCCTACCACTTAAACAAACGTTTTTTGTTTTACGGCTTTTGTCATAACTTAATATTTTTGGTGTAATAACGTTTTGAAAATTTGAGATTTCCTCTTATTTTTACGATACTCTGTGTATTTGTATGGGAAAAAAAGTGCTTCATTTTAAAAAGTCGTAGAACAAAAAACATTTGTTTGAGTGATAGGAATTCAGGGTTAAGAGGATGTCAGTGAATTACAAATAACCCTGTATAGCGAAAGTTTATGAGTTTGTGTGTGCGAGCGTATGTGTTGGTTACTTCTTCATGCTAAAATAGATGGTTTGGATGAAATTTAGTATGTACATAGATTGCTTTTAAGCTACTTTTTGCCCCGATATTCATGTATTCATGTAATATTCACGTCATTTAAGTAAATGCTATTTAAATTTTGCACGGATGTGCGTCATACAACGTATATGAAGACCACGATGCCATTTTTGGGAATTCCCGTAGGAACTTAGTAAAATACCGGAATTTCAATTCAATAATAAATTGACATCAATTGGGTGCTAGACATATAGGTTAATACATACTTAAATACATATTAAACATCCAAAACTTGAGCATAAACATCCGTATTTTTCATACAAATATCTGCCCCGACCGGGGATCGAACGCAGGACCTCAAGTTTCGTAGTCAGGTACTCTAACCACTGGACTATCCGGCCGTCTGGTCGTCGATCTAATGGTTTATGCGAGCGTAGGTTAATAAACATATATATTTCAGTTGCCATGGTAACACTTGAATAAGTTTAAACAGAGGATTACACTAAATAAAGAAGAATACATCGTCATCATCATCATCATCCCAGCCTATATACGTCCCACTGCAGGGCACAGGCCTCCTCTCAGAATGAGAGGGCTTGAGCCGTAGTTCCCACGCGAACCCAGTGCGGATTGGGAACTTCACACATACCATTGAATTTCTTCTCAGGTGTGTGCAGGTTTCCTCGCGATGTTTTCCTTCACCCTAAAGCTCATAGTAAATTTCAATTATAATTTCGCACAGAAATTCCGAAAAACTCAAGAGGTTCGTGCCCGGATTCGAACCCACGACCCTCTGCTTGAGAGGCAATAGGTCAAACCACTAGGCCACCACGGATTTTTTTTTAAATACAATACAAGAAGAATGCTATTTATAAGAAATCCAACACTATTATGACGATTAAGTATCTACACAATGGTATAGCGTAACAAGGCGCATTATACAACGATTTAATAACAAATCGTATGCGATAATTTCAACTCTAATACCGCATAGATAATAAAATAATTCTAGTAATTATGTGGTTAGCCTAGGATGGTACACTCAGCCCGATTAAGACTTCACAGAACACTCACGGCAATAAAAATAATGGCGTGTGCGCATATATTATACTGCGGCCTAATCGCTTCGCACACTCTGGCTAAATATAGCTACACATTTATGTCCTTAGCGAACCTGTCCTTTCTCACATTGCTGGAAATGTCATAAAGACTATAAAAACTAAACTATAAGATACACAAACGATGCACAATTACCACCATGTCTACTACTTACAAAATGTCAACTGAGGTTGTAAATTCTAGAGATACGTATGACTTAGGCAAATAATCTAGCTTACTCTCTAGTATTGGATGACGCTGGAGGTCAAATCGCCTTGTCCCATCCCTTTCTAACTAGTGCCACGGGAACGAGATGCATTGAAGTCATAAAATGGCAACCGTAACAGCTTTGAGCTGGTCAAGTTACCAACCTGTATTTAATTTTCTCAATAATATCAGTATAACCAGGTAAGTCATAAACACGAGCTATCACTGCATCCTTCACCGACTGTATTCGTTAGGTAAATCTAATCAAATGAGGATAATAATATTGTCAACAATACTCCGGCCTTCAGTACCGTAATCATGGTAAAATTACATTTAAGTACCTGTATAACGAGCTACATGACATTTAAACGATCATAGGTCATAATAAGAACTTCAATAATGCTTCTACACTCATCATCATTCCAGTCTATACACGTCCCACTGGAGGGCACAGGCCTCCTCTCAGAATGAGAGGGCTTGGGCCCAGTGCGGATTGGGTACTTCCCACACACCATTGAATTTCTTCGCAGGTGGGTGCAGGTTTCCTCACGGTGTTTTCCTTCACCGTAACGCTTCTACACTGCAAATGGAAAAAATCTTACTTTATTTATTTATTTATTTATTTATTTATTATGAAACAAACAGTCATATACAAATATTCATTACAGGTTAACTTAGTAATATGTAGACCTATAGTTTCCAAAAAATATCTAAGTTAATACACAACGAATTGCGGAATAAGTTATAACCTAATAGAGTACCTAATAATACACATAATACTTCTGTTGAATTTAGTTACTAACATTTGCCGTTACAAAATATTTCTACTTACTAAATGCACTTTTTATTGAGTTTGATGTACAGTTAAATATATCTATATCAATCAATTTAATATTTTTATTATAAAGTGCACAGACGCGCTTCACAAACATATTCTTTGCATAGCATGTATTACTCATTGGAACAGAAAATAGATGCTTGTCACGACATTGTCGTTGTCTCATACGTGGTATTTTGAACTGAATATCTTGAAGTAGGCTAGGGGCATCGAGAAGATTGTTCACAATTTTGTATAATAGAACAGAGTCAATACAGTCTCTCCGACACTCAAGGGATTGTAATTTATGGCGATTTAGAGATTCTGCATAATCTTTATATTCCTTACCACTTTTAAAATCAAGGTATTTTAAAAAAATTTTTTGAAGTTTTTCGATCCTATTTATATGCACATGATAATAAGGTTTCCATACGGAGCATGCAAACTCAAGCCGACTACGTACATAACTATTATATAGTATCTTGAGCGTCAACGGGTTTCTAAAGGGTTTACTAACTCGCAAAATCATACCTAATTGCTTAAAAGATTTGCTCAAAATGTGGTCAAGATGTGGCACAAATGACAATTTATCGTCCATAATGATACCTAGATCACGGATCTCTTTCACTCTAATCAAATCCTTATTGCATAACTTGTAGCTGAAGAGAGGCAATTTCTTTTTTCTTGAAAAAGTAATTATGTTACATTTATCTGCATTTAAAAATAGATTGTTCTCTGTACAAAAGATTTCAAAATTGACAAGATCACTTTGTAATAACTCACAATCAGCATAACAACGAATAACCCTGTAGATTTTTGCATCATCTGCATAAAGAAGTAAATTGGAGTGGGAAAATGATTTTACGATATCGTTTATGTACAATGTAAATAATAATGGGCCCAAATGGGACCCCTGAGGGACACCAGAACTAATTTTTTTACTGACAGAAGTAAACCCTGCGACCACTACTGATTGTGTACGATTTTCCACATACGATTTTACCCAGCGAAACAAATCCCCGTGTATACCGAGTTCCCAAAGCTTGACCAATAAGGTATGATGACAAATTTTATCAAAAGCTTTCGCGAAATCGGTATACACAGCGTCCACAGAGAAACCATCATCCATAGCTTTCAGTACAAAGCTGGTAAAAGTCAATAAATTGGTATCAACTGAGCGACCTTTATAAAAACCGTGTTGATTGGGCACAATGTGATGCCGTACCACACTAGCTAATTGATCAGTCACAATTTTTTCAAGAAGTTTACCAAACTGACATAATTTGGATACCGGCCGATACTTCTCAATATTACGACTAATGGTACCTTTAGGAACCGGAGTAATCAATGCTTGTTTCCAAACTGTTGGAACACAACCTTCATTAATAGATTTTTTAAACAATATAGCAATTGGTTCTGCTAGGGAAGAAGAGCAATTTTTAATAAATAATGGATGTATCCCATCAGGCCCAGCACCTTTATTAATATTAATAGACTTTAGGTATTTTTTTACAATGTTTTCATTAATCTCAATTGAGTTGATATCTATTAATGGATTAGTTGAAACAGGTAAATTGTTAATATTAGACGAATTCACATCGTATATTTCAAAAACAGAATGAAAATGGTCATTAAATAAATTACAAATTTGTTCCCCATCTGATGTGACAATATCTTTATATTGCATAGTCTGAGGTAACCCATTATTAGAAAAAATTGATTTAACATAAGTCCAAAAGAATTTAGGAATTTACGTATTTCATTTATATTTATGTACAAATGATTTTTTTTATATGACATAGGCTTGCGTTTGATCATAACCTGAATTGCTCTTTATCTAACATAACCGTTCTCAAAAGGTTTTGCAAGGACTCCGCAAAACTGCTAACCGGGTTCATATCGGGTTGCATGATTGTTAAAGGTCATAATGTATTGTTATTCATAACTCTTTTTACTCTGAATCTAATAATTGTACAGAATCGTTATAAAACAAACCTATCCTAACCTATAGATCTACAGGTGACCATTTAAAATTTTCTGAAAAAAAATTCGGTCTCGACGGGTTTTTTTTATGACAAATATTACATTATGACTAAAATTTTTATGCCATTAGACACGCTCCCCTGCTGACCATAAGCAATATCAATGCTTATAGGTGCAGTGAGGTTGAAAGTACACCTTCCATAATAAAAATGTATTATGTGAAAGAATCTTTGATCAATTATAACTGTAGATCCACAGTCGCGCGCCCGAAAATGTCAGAGCCAAATGAGCGCCACTTTGATAAAAGTGGCCTTCTTTTTTTCAGTACGTTGCGTGAAATTGTCAAGTTTAGCTGTCAAGTGTCAACCGAAATTCGACTGTAATGAAGTAAAGACTAGGTTCAAATTTCTGTGTAGGTGATGATTTTAATTGTTATGCAAACAAATAAAAAAGTTCGGACATTTTTTGAAGGAGATTTTGTTCGGCTATGTGTATCTTCAGTTATAATTGATCAAAGGAAAGAATACATCATTACACCATTTTGACTATTTTAGAGCTTCGGATTTTTTATTTTCCAATAGCGTTCCGCCGCCAAAAATTTGGAGAACCGCTGATCTACCGAACTAGACCATATACAGTCAATAAAGATTTAGCAAAATTTAAATTTATTATCTAGACATGCGGTAGCATGTCAAACAAAGTTGAAGCAAAAGGAACCGGTGAAGCAGAACCGTGTGTAATAGTACACAAACCATTTGGAGCCACTTTTGACCCCTTCGTAACTAAAAATATCGCTCAAGTAGAACGATACTGACATAATTGGAATTATTGTCATTTCAAAAATAAACTTTATGTAAAAAGAAAAACAGGTTTAGTTTTGAAATGACAATAATTGTAATTGTGTCAGTGTCGTTCTACATGAGCGATATATATTTAACAAAAACACCAAATTTGGAGTTTATATTTTTACACGATATAAATATGTAAAAATGTAATGTATCCTAAAAAATTTTTTTAACTGACACTATTATAACATAGTCTTATCTATCTTATTGTACTTTTATTAATCTATCATACACCTATTTTTTTCTTGGACTAGCGTATTACATAAATAACTTTATTTTTCATACTAAATACAAACTGAAATATAGATGCACAGAAAAAAATCCCAGAAAAAAGACCAATGCTGGGAATTGAACCCAGGTCCTCAGCATTCCGCAAGCAAGACACGAATCTTTTCTACACATCGTACATTTCAGTCTGCTAGATAATCACTTATGCAGTGATAAACGCACATCCATGTTACACCCTCTATCGAGAGACTTTAACACTCCTTTGGAGCTAACCGCCCACCCGGTAAAAGTAATAAAAAAATGAAGTTGAAAAAAATAAATACAAAAAGATACTTCATACCAAACTTGTAAATAACTTTAATTATAGCGTCACAAAATGACAACGAGAACCTCTTAAATTTTCAATTCAAAGTTTCATAACTAAAGAATTTGATCAAACTGAGCTAAGAACAATCGCCATCAAATTTTTCGATTGAAAGAAAAAGTCTGCAAATAAGGTTAGCCCATCTGTTCGGGACCTACGATGGCACAGACACACAAGATACACATTTGACATCACCCCTTTTTGCGGGGGTTTATTAGCATGGTATCGGCAAAAGTATTGCTTGCTCATTTTATCTGCAAAATAACTAAGTAAGTACTTATTGAAGATTTTTAATGTTTATAAACGTACGTGCCTATTGTGGCATGTGTATCAACGTTATCAAATGCCGTGATAGCTTATCACTGAATGTCATAATTATAGCTAATCCTATATTGACGTAGAAATTACTACTGAATTATTTTTTTTTAATTTCTGCAAGCGCCACTTTATATCTAGCACTTTTCTGTGAAGGCTGTATAATGGTGTTTGAGAGTACTAACCTATGACCTTAATTGTTTATTTGACAGTTTGTTAAAACGGAACGCAAATAAAAAAAGTGTTTTTGAGTTTTTTTCCAAGATTTGTTTTATCTATGTTTCACGAGATTACTTCTAGTCATATATGGATGTTTATCCGATCTAAAAAAGGCAACTTCTGTAGTTTCAATTTGAAATGCATTTTATTTGTTAACTAGCTTTTTCCCTCGGCTGCGCTCCCCTGTAAGCCCAAAAACTTAAACAGACATCACGCGGGAATTTCGAAAAATCGTTTCTTTGTGCACCTCTATGTACCAATTTATACTATTTATTTGATGTTTTTTATTTGTATCTTTTCCTTCCAATGTGTTTAATGTACTTTGTATCGAATACGTGTTAATAAATATCTCTCTCTCTTTTGCTGATCCTCAAGGAATATGCCTGTCAGATTTCAAGTCTCGAACTTCAGTAGATTAAGCTGTGCGTGGTCTGACAGTCGGACAATCAGTCACGTTACTCTTTTATAGATATGAGATAAAATAACTATCAAACAGTTTTGTTTCGGATTAATTTAGTTTATTTCAAGCAAATTTAATTTCCACTCCGTTTTCGTGGAGTTAATCAAAAACAAAAATGGCGTCTACAATTAAACGTCAATTTGAACAAAATGGCGGCGGCCGTTTCGGACACGCACGCGACAAGCTACGAATCAAATTAGCATCGGATTTCTATAAACAAAAAACAATGTTTTAGTCGTATAGTAGCTGTTTGAGGAGCTATTATAATTCTGGAATAACTTTATGGTTTGTTTCGTCAAATATATGAGTACATTTAGCCATAAAAGGTCGGTACTGACAATGAATAGAATAAATACATAAAACTGACTTGACTGACTGATTGACATAATAATTGCTGCTAAAAAGAACTTAGATTTTACTGCTGTGCAAATGGGTACGCTTCCATTGGGGCAAAGCGGAGCGGAGACGTGTAAAATCGCACAATCGCAAAAGTTGAATTCCACATCATATTGTCACATTACAGCGGCGTGAATTTCGGCTATGTGATTTAAATTGCAATGAGTTTGAATTTGGTGACAACTTCTTTCGGCACTTGTCAAGTTTAGAGTTGTCAACCGTTTAAATGTATGTAGGAATGTGTGAAATCTTTATTGTACAAAAATAAACAAACAAAATTAACAAACGTTGAGACATATGTACAAAGGCGAACTATTTTTAAGGGATCTTTACCGTCAAACTTTGACTGGATGAATAAATTGGTAAATTGTAAGTAAGATGGTTTCTGAATTTCGTTTTTAACCGACTTCAAAAAAAAGAGGAGGTTCTCAATTCGTCTGAATGTTTTTTTATGTAACAGATTTTTAAAGATAATTTTCCTATTTCATCAGTATTTTTATTTTCTAACAATAAACAACACTAACGTATTTGTCATTTGATGTATTCTCTTAAATAGATTAAATGTTTACATACTGGCAACATTTTAGTTAGACAGATAGCGAATTAAATTGTCATCAAATCCATACTTAACGTCAATTGAATCGCATAGTAATGTGACTGGCGAATTCTGCATGTCTCACTACGCTTCGCTTCAATGAAAGCGTATCCTAAACTTTAAATAGGTATGGTAGATAACTATTGAAGAAAAAACACGATTTTCATCTTTGATATTTAGTGTCTTTAGCCTCTCCCATATTTAATTTAACGCGTTTTTTTACTATGTCATATGTATTACAAAGTATGTATGACTAATTTATATATTTATCCGAGAATTTAGGGATACAATTTAGATAGATTATGTGCTACAGCTACGCATACGAGTGGCATAGGGAGCGGCGAGGAAAGGAGGCAGAGACATAGTGTGACTACGTTACTCGTCATGGAGCGTCATGGTGTGTGACTGCTAAGGGCAATATCGCGTAATGGCGAAAAGCAAAGCAAGGTACAGTTAAAAAATATATTCACAGTTATTATGCAAGGAAAATATAAATAGCGTCAGATTTCCAGATTTTAACGACACGATTTCCGTTTGACTTTACCTATTCTTATTTTAGTCTGAATTACTCCTCAAAAGTGCCAACCGATTGTTAAAACAATGATAAACAACTAGGTTATGACAAATAAGTATACGACTAAGAAGAAAGTGACGTAGTGACAGTGGATCTGCCAAGATTAAGTTTCCCAGAATTGGTAGTGAAGCCGTTTCACAATAAAATGCGTCATGCGTGATCTTCGAGCGTATTTATTTATATGGTAGAGTTAAATAGGCTCGTATCACGAGATACAGATTGACCATTCTTGAATTGCATTAACGAATGTCCATCGGCCTACGCAAGACTCCGTTACAGTCCCCCGACAAGCGTCGCGTTCAAACTTCGAAACGACAATCTCAATTGTTGCCAGTAACCTCAATAGGACGGAGGTTGTTCTTCCCCAAAGTGCTTTTTCACATTTCAATACTCGAACACGTTTAATTTGAATTCGAACGGAACACTGGCTGATTAAAATAATACCACTGACGCAAGCGTCTAGTTGGTGTTCGAAATTCAAACGCATTACTGAAAGTGTTCAATGTTTTGGAGACGCCGCGATCAATCAAAGCGCTTGTTCCAGCGGGCGACACTCGGGGCGCTTACGTCACCCGTAGGCGGCTGTCACACGCTACATGTGGTAAGTGTAAGCACAAACATGCGTGTGCGACCGCTTAAATCACTTTATTCTAATTTTGAATCATAACGCCCAGAAAAAAGAACGTCGTACGTGCACAGAGTCCCAATCGGCGCGGACGAATATTTTCCCATAAATTATTTAGGTCAGTGCCAGTTCGCATTCCATCACGTATGAAGGGATGGGGGTAATTAAAATTCTGTAATAATAGCATTGACACCTTCGCTGGTTCGTAATAGAACCGGTATCGTCTACTGTAAAAGGCTTCACTTTACGCGCGAAAGTGACATTTGGTGTCACAAAGCGAGACGAGGCATTACAAGAAATGAATTCCGAAGGGACTCGGCCGGCAATAATTCATAAATAGAAACGTAATCTACGGGGCGCTAAGCTATCGCGGCCACAAAATACGTAATGACTACCTTTTGACGTCTTGAAAGCCGGTTCCAAAATTAAATGATACGTTTTAAAAATGGAATCGCTCCGTCCCGCCTTTTTTCCTCCGAGATAACCTTTAGTCCATTTGGTTTGCCATAACGAAAAAATAAGCATCGTGCGTTTTAATTTTTTTAAATGGCATTCCTGTGGTTTTTTCGCTGAGAATCTCCGAGTAATAAGTTGCTGGCTGGTTTTTGCGCGCCGTATGGGTTTACGTGTTCGTTTCTTGAGCGCTTTAATGCGTTTACGAGTAAGTTTGTGATTGAGCCGCGTTCGCTGCGTATTGTTTTGGCTGTTTGTCATCGTCAGCGCTGATGACCGCTGCACTAATTAAAACTCCGATATTAATCGCGGTTATTTATGTTTTGGTACTATCCGTCGGTTTTAACTTTTTACGACTTGCGGTTTCGGGGTTAGCGTAGGTCGGTTGATTCCGCGAAGTAAAAAATTAACTCTTTTGCGGCATACGGATATGAGTAAGCTTGCGGTGTGGAGTGAAACCTTTGTGCGGCGATCCGGGGCAGTTTAATGTTAGATTATTAAAAAAAATGTATGTAGAGAGCGTTGGTTCTCAAACGCAGGCGAGTGCGCGCGACGCGGGGTGGGACCATCCACCCTTGGCGTGCGTCTCGCTCTAGCTCATCCCTCGCGCATAGCCCCGTCCCGCTCGTCTGTCATCTGGCTCGCGACGCATTCATACGTCTAGGGGGCCACCAGAAACGATTCGTAACAGTGAATAATGTATTTCAACTCACAATACCTAATAACACGTAGGTATTTATAAACAGATACAATCGATGGCAGCAGTAGGTAACAAGCGATCCCTCAGATTGGCACAATAAACATGGACATTAAACCGAAGTAGCGAATTATTCATGTGTGTTTTATGTATTTTGTTAAATTGATAGTGGTAAATCAAGCATCGTTAGGCGGTCCGCGACGCTCGTATCGAATTTTACAGCGCGCCGTTCGCGGTAGTAAAAGTTAGAAAAACTCTATTATATTACCTCTCGCGCTACAACTAGGCGCGCTCGCGGCCCAGCGCTCATAAATTCCGTTTCATTCATGATACTACGATCCTAAAGAATGTCCATCGTTTGTTTCAGGGCCATAAATACTAATAAAACGGCCTCGTTACGGGGACAGTTCAAAAATCGGGCACACGACTTCTTAACGACACCTATTAGGGATCTTCTGTCTGGTCGATTTAATTGAAAAATTGTATCCAGAGCGTTGCAAGAGTTGTATCCGAGTCGGGCGGCGGATGCGGGCCCAGACGACCATTATTCCATTTGCCCATCCGCATGGGGACAGCGCGCCGCGTCGCCCAACCGCTCGCTCCACGCCTGCCTTAATTACTGCCAACTCTTCACCGTTCTATATTTGAAACCGTATCTCGTAGGGCCCGTTCTAAATTCGAATTCCGAAGGTTACCGGCCAGCTGCAATAGTCGCATGGAGCTTAAAACATTTCGATATTCAATTTGTTAGCTAGAGTGTTTTTCTTGGTGAGTATTATAAATAGCCCGCGTGAGCTATGTTCGAGCGCGGTTAGAGATTCGCCGGCATATTTATCGCCGCGTAGTACCGGGGAAGCGATAACATTCGCTCTAAAGGCCGCGGATGAAAGTTTTAGCTTCTATTCCATTTTTAATTGGAACTCTTTAAAAACAAACACGGATCAGACCTACATCGGAGCTGGGGCTCGAAACGCGGAGGACGTGGGGTCTCTTAAAATTGATTTTAAGAGACCATTAACCTTGTAGCCTTTGATTAGGCTTACAAATTGAAAGCGCTAGAGATACGGTGAATTCAGAGTATTTATGGAATTATCTGTTTCAATGTAAACAGCGGGGTCAACAGCTGGCCCCTGACCCGTGATAGCGTATCGTCTGGAGCCTGAGGGACAGACTCAGATTTCACTTAGGTAAATATAACATCGTTAAGATAACGATTTCCTTTCGACGCGACGCCCGTCTCCTTTTGCTCTTATTGAAGTATCAAAATAAGTGCTTAAAGGACTTTTATGTGACTAATAAACTCGGAGATGCTTTTTTGATTTTTTTTATTATTTGCCTCGTTTTAAATATACTTATACGCGAACATTAATTAGACTTTTATAGGAGCGTCGAGATAGTAACTAACGTTGTAATTATGATTGTTATTTACGACCGTCGCCCGCGGTCAGAAAAGCTCTTTAAATGTTTACTCTCATTGACAATTCGAAAGTTCCACTTTCAAAATTGTGAAAATTCCACTATCGCTGTGTTGCCAGTGTAAAGAATCTTTTAAAAAAAGGTCACATCATAAATAACGTTGACATAAAGCCGCCCACGCGCGTCTTATTACCGCCTGTCCGCTTGTCCGTTCGTTACCGGCATTGTGCCCGTGAATGCGAGATTAGCCACACTGGCTCGTGATTGACTATTTAAACTTCGAATTCTGAGTGACGCGTTCCCGAACGGACCGCTTCGATTCGGAATTCAAACTTTTTTCTATCTCTAATTTAAACCCGTTTCTGCGAGGCGTAGATTAATGTAGGAACTAATGAATCACTATATTAAAATATCAACAACATTAATAAGAAAGATTCCACCATGTTTTTGAATAATCTACCGTCTCGCAATCGAACGTTAGGTACAGACAGAAGTAACCTGTTTGATTTCACATGACAATTTGTTTTTATTTTATCGGAAAGGCGCGGGAGAGTGTGGAGCGGGTGCCACGGCGGGACTCGTTCTTGGCAATAATTTGGTCATCGCCCTGGCCTCATGTTGTGACCGACTAAACCGCTCGAAATAAAACCGAATCGACACTTAATTCAAACGCGGCGCCGAACCAGCGCTAATCTAACAGATAAGCCACACTAATTACCCGTAACGGCTCACTATTCATCTTACAGCGGCCATAACTCTGAAGTGTCACCGAAAAAGCGCGCTAAACAGGCCAGTAACGGCGCGTTCCAATTTCAAACCTCGTTATCGTTCCCGAAAAAAGAACGCTCGAAAAAGGGTAGAGTAAAAAGTGTTTTTGAATTTGGATTCGTACGTTCGGTAAATAGCACGCGGCGGAATGGCCAGTGCGTGGTATTTAGAGGCATTGTTGCAGCCCCCGCCGGCGCGATAGTGGCGAGTCATCTCGCATCAATTAATATTGTTTAATGTTGGTACAACTCTAAATCGTAGCGGCGTATTAGAGGAGTTAGGGAAGGGAGACATGCTGTCGATGCCCGATAAAACAGACTTTGTGTCGGCGTGTATCGTCCGAAGAGCCGCTTAACTTGTGTCTACTTAAAATCCTAACCTATATTCAAGTTATAAATTTGGGCTCCGAATGTTTATTCAACGTTTCAATGGCCTGTTTGAAGCTCGACTGTCTCTTTTAACTTATAATTAAGTAGAACCGAAAGAAAACAATTTGCCGAAGTTTCGGTTATGATTGGAGCTACTCACGCTATGTCGTAAAGGAGCTCAGTAATAAAATTTTAAAAGAAGCGCTAGCTTACGGAATACGACGCAGCTCATTAAAGCTTGGCGAGCTAGATATCCAACGTTCCAATTATTTATTTGCAGGTATTTAGCGCTACCAGGAATAATATTTCAACGTCCAGGTGACAAGAACTACCAACATCAGTCTGTATTTAATTCAAGAATTATTTATTACACGTGAATATCTTTGCCAGCTGAAAATTGCTGGTGATTTATGTAAGCTCCTAGATTTTAGCTGGCAACACCGCGTCGGCTAGGTGTTTTATTAAAATTCTAAGGCGTTTTTAAAAAGGATGTCGGACATTTTGGAACACAATAAACGGTCAAATTAGCGAGCGCGGGAATTAGCACTGAATCCAAAGTGCGCAATTAAGGCGCGTCTACAAAGAGCCAATTCGAAAATGAACAGCGATATTCAAATTGAAAAAGGAACGCGCCGCGAATAAAACAATGAGAGTTCGGTACCTGCCCTCGGGTGTGCTCGACTGCGGCCGACGCATCTAGAGCTCGAGTTCGAGAAACCAAATTCAAATTTGAAAATGGAATGGAACAGCGAAATTTAAATAACAAATTAGTGGGTGCGTTTACAAAGCGCGTCGGCCATAGACTGATTTGTATTGATTTCAATGTTGGCATTATGCTAAAATAAGTTTTTTTTGTGCAACACGGTGTTCAGGACTACAACTCTATATATATATAGGTACCTACGATCGGTTTGGTTTTTAATTTATATGTATTGGATATAATGTTCGATTTACATTATCAATAATCGTGATGTGCTTAAGTAGATAGGTATGTAGGTAGGTATCGCAATAAAGAATCGGAGGAATTTTATTAACAGCAAAAAACTTGGTAGATAGGAACTTTGATTTCGCACATTTATTTTTTATAATACTCATTAGTAGCTCAACTGATACGCTAGAAATGTAAAATAAGAGTCTAGAAATAAATTAATCAAACGTGTTTCATAATATTTAACCTTTAAACACCGGTGAAACTCATTTAATATTCAGGAAACAGTTAAATATTTTGATGAAATTGAATAAAGTTGGAGATTCCTCGTAAAGCTTTGAAAGCTCCCGACGGCCGTGTAAACTGTAAACTTAAGTCCCTCAAAAAGCTGTAATAATTTTATTCCTCGTTTGACAAGCTTTCATTTTGCAATAAAAGCTTTAAGAGGATAGAGAAACGCCAAATATTCCATACAAATAGGTATGTAGGTATTCTTCAGTTTTTGTATAGTGAAATGATAGTTTTATTAAGTAACAATTGAACGTTTATTTTAGGTAACTTAGATAAATAATAAATTTCTGCTTTGTTTCGCTTTAAAAGTTACCTTTATCTTAAATACTTAGATCCTAGCTTTAATGCTAAACAACCTGTCTCTCGTAGTATAAAAAAAATAACTGTTTTTTTTATAATCCATAATTATCTATGTTTAAAGGAAGTAAGTATCTTTATTCAACTCAAAATGAAGACCAGAACCGGCGACGTTCTTTTTTCTAACTTGAAAAATAATGGCCACTTGTAATCGCCATAACGCATTAAAAACGTAAATGAGCTAGTCCCGCCAGTTATATCAAAACCGATATATCATTCAACATATATAAACATATACATCACTATTATATAACGCGGGCTAATTTATCTGCTCACCGCGGCCGAGGCAATGACCGTTTTAAGTGACATTTATCTGTTACCGAAATGGACTTCCATATTTGAAATTAGAAAACAAATTCGAATCGAGAAAGGCGTGTTCTTTTTTTTCTATTTCAGATTCTTAGCTTTTAATCCGCGCTGAGTAATGTCTAATGGTTTTTTTTACGGAAAAAAATAAGCTTCAGTTTTCCTGTTAGATTAAAGCGAGCAGATATGGAAAGTGCAGCGCTATCTAAACGCCTAGTTAGCGACATAATTTCCTTAACAAGTCGTAACTTTAACACCTAGCCGCTTTTGCAAAATTATTGCGAGGCCTAAAAATTCAAAAACCATTGCCCTGTTATCGGTGAACGCGACAGTACTAATGGCGGAGCGTTTTCCGACGCTTTTAAAACATAAAATCGAGTTGTTTTTATCTTGAAATGTGAACAGAATAGCCTATACAATACTGGTATTATCTTTACTGTTCGAAATAAGTGCCAATAATAAGTTTAATGCGCTAAGAACGGTCACAACGCTCGCGGATTGGCGCCATCTTAGAAAAATAAAAAGTCACTTCAAACGAAACTGTGCCTCGGGTAATTTGGTTAATCGTATAAAAATGTTTTTGTTTAGTGTTTAATACTGTCACATGTGCATCTCGTTGAGTTTACGGCGTTTTAAGTAGAATTTGGGGAGTTTTGCCAAGTAGGTATTTGTCGTGTCGAATTTGAAAAGGTTTTTTTACAGCCAAGTTTGCGCGCAGCCTGCTTCAATTGTCTATGGTTAATTATGAAGATTATAAAAATTTCATTAGACATGACGATTGAGGACAATTTCAAAAGACTAACTTAAAATTAAACAGCTCTATTTTTTGGAAACCTTCATTTATAAATAGCTTCCTATATATTATTTATATTATATATTCCGACGCAAGTGTTTTCAACGAGAATAGGTACTGTGTTTTTTCAAGATCACTGTATTTTATTCACATTTATCTTGTCGATAGCGGATTCAGTTCGAATTAGAATATTTATTGGCAGAAATGCTTAGGTGCAGGCACAAGGTTATGTTAACCTTACTAGACACTGTTTTGCTTAATAAAACAAGGAATCTAACAATAAGTATCAGGTAGGTAACAAAACTTCTACGGAACATGTTTAGAGTGTGACTATCTACTAAAGTACGTGTCTACCAACATTACAGAAACAAAGAACATTTTAGGGAATGCTTCTAAAGAAATCTGAACAAACAGATAGCTGACGCAAAAAGCATGTTTCCACGATAACCGCTCAATATAACTCTAGCATTAACGTTACGCATTACTCGAGTATTTTGGTCAAAATATCCGTTTCCAAAACACGTGTTATCAATCCACAATTACTGGGCCACCGGGGCCATTATCAACGATTACTATTAGTAGACAAAAATTGATAAACGCTATCGAACATATCATAAAACTTACGATACGTTATTTCATGACAATGCTCGGACAAGTCTTGTGTAAATATAATTTCGGACCGATATTGTTTTTAGGCAATTTAGAATTATCCACGCTATTTCAGCGAGCTCTTTATTAATTTTCGACTGGCAACATTGTAGTGGCTGAATGGCGCGAGCCTGCGGTTTGCGAATTAAAAATAATCGGTCAAAATGGCGACGGGCTTTGAGCTTGATTGGTTTTTACAAAGTTGTGCGAAATTAAAAATTTAAGCTTATTGTTCAGTAATGCGGAACGAAGTAAGTTCTGCGGTTATTTTGACCATTGTTACTTATTTTAAGCACCCAATTAAAGCTTTTTTTCTTCGCAGTTTTTAATACAATGTTGAATCCACGTAAGGTAAAGGCACCTACCACCTACTTAACTCGGCAAGTAAGTTTCTAATAAATAATGTTTTTTCCTAATAAGTATTAGTATAGATTGTGACATTATTGTTTTTTTTCTTTATCTCTATTCATCAATTTGTTTCGAAATTATAATTCTAAAATACTCTCAGCCTAGTTAAGCATAGAAAAGAAGTGAATCAAAATTCAATCTGTCGTGAAGAAGTGCACTTATCAATATAAAATTACGTAATATCTGATAAATGCGAGTTTAGTGAACTTATCGTCAAAAAGAAAAGATAAACGCAGAACATTAAAATATGTTATACCTAATATGCATTACGTACCTACCTAGCTGAAATCTCTTTGATACCTATATTGATATATTTCGAGAATTAAAATCACTTATTAAACAGTGATGTCTTTTCTGTTGTGAAAAAAGTCTTGTAAAATAAATCACTGATTTAATTTTTTTTTTCATTCATTCATAACTACTACACAAGTCTTGGTAAATGTAATTAAGTGAGACTGTATTAAGATAAACTTACCTAAGCAAAGTAAATGTTATTTACAAGTTACCTATCGCGGTAAGTTTATTAATCTATTTATTTTGGAAACTCTACAAAATTATTGGCCCGATTAGTTGAGGATTTGTGATAGATATTATTAGTTACCTTATCTACGTCATACTTTTCTATAAAAAAAGAGTATATTCTTTTATTAGACAAATTTATTAAGTAGTTGACAGGTAAATAAATGTTCTAAAACCAAGTCAAAGTAAAAAAAAAGAAATTAGCTCTACATAATCAAATTATGAGTTTTGTTAGACACTCCTCACACAGGTATTTAGGCCATAGACATACTAATTTTAGACTGTGAAAATCCTATCTATTAATTTTTAAAAATAGGTATGAGGCAAATGTATTTTGTATAGAAAGAATATGTATATAAAGTACCTAGGACACATAAATTACTGTATTTATTTGCTAAGGATACCTATGTTCCGACGGTAGATAGATAAATATTTGCGTGTATCCATTGAACTTTTTGTCGCTTAGAACAATTTAATGAGACTGAACTAAAACTTATTTCTTTTTCATTTTCTTCGTTGCACAGTGATCATCATACTAATTAAATATTAATCGACGTCTTTGCAAATGGCACTTGAAGAGATTAATACGCGCCTATTAGTCGTCCAATCAGAAACCTTTGGAATATGATTAATGTAGAGACAGGTAAAAATCATTTAGCTACCTTTTTTTAATAAAACCTGAAAACCTACTGTAATTGGCTTTTTTCAAAAACCTTTTTTATGTTTTTATTTACCCTACATAGTACCGGTTCTTACTGCTTATTATTGTCCTCTTAGACACAGCTAAGGAAGTCTTAGGACTCGAAAGTCACCTTAGTGACAATGTTAACCTATTCGGTAATGTCGTATAAATTTTATTTTACCTAGATTATGAGCAATATATTGTTTTTTAACTATAATTCCCGCGCAGCACTTCACATCTTCGCTATCTCAAATATTTAATGTTCTTACCGACGGAATTAATTGAAAACGCATTTTTACTTTAATTAATGTATTTTTCAAAATAATAACTGTATGAAATCCATTTAGCTCACTACCTGGGTAGGTAAATAATTTTATTTATATTGCGCTACCACTAAACCACCACCGCACAGGTGTCAAACTACATAAGTTGCTTTTTCGCAAAAAATAACCAAATGGATTTTTTTTTACTGCCTAATTACTTGAAATCTCATATTTTACAGTAGTTTTTGTTTAAAAACCACCATTAGGCCTACTTCAAACGTGTGTGGTCAAATAGTTTAGTTTTATGATCTCATAAAATCTCATGACACCAGCTCTACCAATGTTATGATAAGCTGATTGTAATGGCCTGTTCCTCTGGATAACCGCTATCTGACAGATAAAATAATAACACGTTTTTCCAATAGGTATCTCAATCAAGTTTATTGGAAACTTGTAAAATAAACTTGACTCTACTTTCTGATTGTACCTATGAAGTTCTCAAATCGTTTTAAGAAGATTGTATAAATCTAATTTATTAACTAGTTGGGTAAATAAAAACAGAAGATGAGTTTTATGATATAAGAGATGTATTATTTTTACCTATTAGGTATCATATCTTCATAATCGATCAATAATCTGATTTACTGTTTGTTATGTTTATCAGATACCACCTACCTAATAGGTACCTGCATGAAGCCATTTTAAGTCATAAATTACGTTCTATTGTTTGAAATAACTTCAAAACTGTCAAATGTCTCACAGCTATAGTTATTGCTGTCCCCTAACTAAACAAAGTAAAGGATTACAAGCCATAAAAACAATGCGACGCAAAATCTTTAGAAAGGCCCCGAAAAAAAATCCGTTAGTGCATCTTTGTGGTATCAAAAGGACGTTTTTTTTCTGTCATTGTCAATTGAATTTTATTGTTGGTTTCTCAGATAGGCGCTTTTGTGCCCAACCGTGCGTTCAAAGCTGCTTGTACCAAGAGAGACGGCAAGAGAGCATCGCAACTGACAATAGACCCCCGCTGCTCGCACTTTTATCCCATTTATTGTCACGGTCTCTGTCCCATCACGTGCTTCTAACGTTTAAAAATAAAAATCGACTTGGACTGTCCCAATTTTTTGTCACCCAATAACGACCTAAGGCTTCCAAGCGCATACAGCCTCTCCTGTCATATATTATAAACTATTCCATATTAAAGACCTATTTACTTTTATTGCCTCAACTTTTTTAATGAACGATGCGTTCAGTTTTATTACGCGCGAGGTACTTTATAATGTGGATTACGTTATCGTCGGTTAATTACGTTCGAAATGCATTTCGTTTCGTTCCCAAGCCTCGTTACGTATTCCGTGCGCGTCGTTTAAAACAGTTCACCGGTGTCGACGGTGTCTTAATTCTGATTTAAACTGTTTCATAACTTCGTTAACTATTTGACGGGTGTGTGCGTACTACGAATGTTTGTTGTGGGATTGTTCGAGTGTGGGTAGTTGGCTACGCTATCAGCTGATGTACGTACCCTAGGCTGAGCCATGAAAGCTCGGCCCGAGCCCGGGTGTAAGGCTCCGCTGGCCACAACGAACGTTTTTCGTCACGGGCCTAACACAACACTTTAGCACGTGCACACATACACTAGACACCGTCACAGCGGCCCGCTAACTCACTAGTGTCATACTGCACTCGCGGCGGTTGGAATTGTTCGGGACGCGGGCCGAGCGAGGCGCGGGGAAGCGGGAGGCCCGACGCGCTCGGCTGTCTAGCGGACACTGGCGCGGGCCGCGCGAGCGAGCGCGACGCGGGGCGTGGCCGCCTCCCACTGCGGACCCGCCAATGGGAGGCCGCGCCGCCGCCGCGCGCGCGCCGCGTCGCGCCTCACTCCGCGCCGCCGCGCCGACAGAGACGGTCGCGCGCACGCAATCATTCCGTATTCTAGCCCATCCAGTATCGCGAGTGTGACGTTAGGATGCTCTCGAACTTTGCCTATCTATGGTCCCGTGTCAGTATGCTCACCACTACCGCAACTTCAGATTTCACGAAGCATGTTCCTGATATTGAGTGTCACTATCGGCTATATTATTTAGAATTTACCAAACAACATTCAATATTATTTCAAAGGTATTTATTAATTAACAACAAACCCGAGGCTTCTGCGCATGCGTGCCCACATGTAGGTAGAAGTGTTTAATGTGAAAAGTTTGTAACCGCGACCCATTCGTTCCGTGAACGGGTATTTCCGTTATTAAATATGTTGTTTTGATAGTTCAGCGATTATAAAGGATAGGTAACTGAGAAATATCCTAATAAAACTAAGAACATCTAAATGTAGCTGCAAGATCCAGAAATCATAACGGTACAACTATTTTGGGTATTTTGCTGTATTTATGAGCAATTTAATTGAGCGCATGTGAAAAATAAAATAATAGGTAGGTATATCTACCTATGTCAATAAATTATATAATTTTGAATTCGACATCTAGTTAAGTATATGACTTCTCTACGTAAGATCAAGACAGTAAACGAATTTTATTTTATCGAAATTATTATTTTTAATTACCTAGGTACTGAGTTACCTTAAATGACAAAACTCGAAACGACATTTTAAGCAATGCAGGTAAATAATTAAAATTTTATTTTTGCCAATAGGCCACAGAGAACTCTTTTTAATCTACCAATTGCTGAACTAATTGAGGTCAAGGGTAATTACAAATAAATAAAAGCAAAATTATTATTAATTGAATATGCTTAATTAATATACATTTATTTAATACCTGGTGTTATAACATTGCCCGTACAAATAACTGAATTCCATTAAATAAAATACAGCAGATGAAATTTTATCACACGATTTTTATTACATTTCATTACACATTTTTATTTTCTATTGCTCCTGGGTAATGAGATAGGTACTTTTAAAATGCTATGCTGAGTGATATTAATGGATAAGTTTGATCGCACCTCATTCTAAGTATTTAGTATTACTATATAAATTCATGAGTTGGCCAAAAAAAATGTATCCAAATGTGTTATTATGCTTTAGACATGATAGCTACCTATTGGTTTTTTTTTTATCAATACCTTAGTACGAATACTCAGCGTCACGTCTAACCAAATACATTATCTATCAAGCAAACATTATCCTATTTAAAATCGTTTTTTAAGCTAAATAAATTGGTTTCAAATTAGAAAGCATTAAAATAAAATGAATCAATTATAGGTAGGTTGTTGGGTAAATGTAATTATGTGATCATTTCATTTACTATTTTAAATATTATTTAATTGTACCTATTAAATATCTCGAAAAGAAGGTTCTCGAGTGGCGTCCAAGGACCAGAAGACGCAGTGTAGGTAGGCCTCCAACAAGATGGAGCGACGACCTGGTTAAGGTTGCGGGAACGCGTTGGACGCGGATGGCGCAGGGCCGATCTGTTTGGCGAGCCTTGGGGGAGGCCTATGTTCAGCAGTGGACGTCTTTCGGCTGAAATGATGAAGATATTAAATATCCCGAAAAGAACGCTTGCTAAGTCCTTTTAACAACAGTTTTCAATTATTCGCTGTTAATAAAATAACATTAGATACATTTTCTACGGGATACCTAAGCCACGGTTACCTTTAATAAGCTCCCGATATTTCTACGCAAGCCTACAAGCTTCTTGATCACGGGTCACCCAGGGTCTGGCTAATTCTTTTTGATGCCCATTTACCTTGTGATCAACTGATTTGGCTATAAAATTGTACGTAGAGCGGTAAAAGACGAATGAAAAACCCTCAAAATTAATTTAACATTCTATGCTACTATGCGGCATTTTATGTCGCTTACACCTTTTTAATTTAGGTCTTTCAAAAACTCAATGAAACCTAAATTAAAACGGTACCTACGTTATTTTAAGTTGATACCTACGTTGTTGTTCTACTTAGGACTGTGATTCTCTTGCTGTACCTACCTACCTATCTGTTGTAGTTTTTCGGTGTCTTAAGTATGTAGGTACAATTACTCTTTAAAGGTAAATAATAGTTTTAAAAAACTAAAAAAACACGCATTGTCGTCGGTTCTTGATAAGTATGCCAAATTTCGAGTTAATCCGACGTTTTCAACGGGGTCAAAATTATGTTCAAAGTTTCCGTTACTTACTAAAATACGTATGAAGCTAATAAAAGCGTGTTAAAAATTAGAAAGCCCCCTTTCGGATGTATTAGTAACGTGCTCTATAGACAAGTTGACGTTCCCAATTAGAATTAAAAATGGCATAAGTTCCATTTTACTTTTTTAAGTTTTCGTCTCATCATCAGCCTATGTTCGTCCACTGCTGGACATAGGCCGCTCCCATGGCACGCCACTGAGCACGATCCTCGGCCACTCTCATCCAGCTCTTGCCAGCCGCCTTGCGAATATCATCGCTCCACCGAGTCTGAGGACGTCCTACGCTACGTTTGCCGATCCGTGGTCTCCATTCAAGAACTCGTCTACCCCAACGGATATCGGTTCTTCAGGTTATATGGCCGGCCCATTGCCACTTCAGCGTGCTAATGCGGTTTTCGTCTATCACTCGCTAAAGCTACACCGCCGTACCCATAACCCAACTTTTTCTCAATAAATGTCACAGTCACAGTGATTCCTTGATGAGTGATGAGTAAGTACAGTGGGCCAATATGGTCTACCACCCTATGGTTGAAGTTCATTTGCACGTCATAATACAACGAGGTCGATTTTCCCTTGCAATAATATGATGACATTGACTAATAACTTCACTCAGTCAGAAACGTCAACCTTAGCGACATTTAGATCGCACAGAAACTTTTGTCAAAACTGGACAAGGTTTATAATGCAAGCAGAGCTTGTATAGGTATGCTACAAATAACATTGAACGCCATTTTGAATTTTGAGTTCGGCTTGAAGGGTGATTTTACACACAGTACCTAAGTACCTACGCATGAAAATACCATTGGAAAGTAGAATCTGTGCGCTACCTATTGCTACGAAACATCTATCGCTCGAACCAAAATTTCGACTTCTATAGAGCTGTAATTTTCTACTACTCTTCTTGCGGTATCTTAAATTTGACACAATGTTATAGCTTGTCTAATTTAAAATGACGCGCCCTGCCACCGATATTAACGCCCGGATTTTACATGCGATTTGTCGATTGTGATGTTGCACACTGATCATAGTTCACGGAATAGTCGACGCTCCCAAACAGATGAAGAGTCGTATTTAGTATTGCCACTCACACATCAAAATCAACTGATTCAGTCGAGGGGCGCGCGTCATTTTAGCTTAGACAAGCTCTAAGTACACAATTTTAAACGGGAAATTTCAAAGGTAACATAATATCAAAGTGTGATTCCCTGCACTGTCTATGAAAAAGCCGCCAATTCTAAGTAATAAGTTCAGCAAAACGCAACTGAACTAGTAAGAGCCAATGTTTTTGACAGCGTTAAAGTGAGTACCAGGTGAACCATTTTACCTATATGACAGCTCAGACCTATCAGAAAAGAAACAACTAAGCTGATTGTTACATTGACTTAATAAGTGTTAATACTCTTAAATGTTCCTAGCCGCTCAACTGACATACCGCCTTAAGAAGGCAAAGAAATTTCTTGGTCGACTTTTATGTATTTAGTTGTTACCTATAGAATTTAAAAGTAATTTACCTTACCATCTCTCTGTACTTATAGGTACCTAATTTATTACAATCATTGCAAACCATGGACGGTAGCTGGCTCTAGCTTGATCTGAACTATATATCTTTCTAAATAATAAGTAAGGTAAGTATAATAAATCATATAAAACACTAGCGACGCGCCCCGGCTTCGCACAAGTGCAACTATATTATGCATGTACTATACATATAAACCTTCCTCTTGAATCACTCTATTAAAAAAAACCGCATCAAAATCCGTTTCGTAATTTTGAAGATCTAAGCATACATAGGGACAGACAGACAGCGGGAAGCGACTTTGTTTTATAATGTAGTGATACAAAACTAAATAATTCTGATGGGTAATACCTATGGTCTTTGCGTGTCATATTTTTGGAAAAGTTGAAAACAAATATCATGTCTTATACCTAGTTAAGATGAAAATGTTCGGGATTTAATCACGAATTAATTACTAATTGAAATGCACCTACTTGCTACTTGCTAATGTTGGGGTTTTCTTACTCAAAATCAAAACCGCTATTGATTTGGCTGATTACAAAAAATTACCTGATTTTCCATATAATTTTTTTAGCTTCGTGAGGAGCCATATTATATAATAAGAAAAAAAAATCATAAAACTAACCCAAAAACGTGGACACTTTTTTATGGAAACTAATAGTGGCCATGATTTTGAACGAGAAAAGCCCATGATTTTCTCTCTTTGAAAGAAAAATAAATGGTAGGTACACTCTAATTACCTTAGTCCTTTCCAGCACTATTTCACAAAACTTCTTTGATTTTTATTGTCTCGGTTATTTCACTTTTCATTTTTCGTTTTAGTCCGCGCAGGGTTGTATACTTGGCAAGCGAGATATACTAATTATGTTCAAAAAATTTTGTTATTATTATTTGCTTTTACAATTTACAAATTATTTATTTACGCATGTAGTAGCTATTAGTGTGCAGTTTATTTATTTATCTATCTAAACAGCGATCCGGGTGTCACCAACGGTACTGGCTGAAAATCAGCGCTGGGGTGTTTTAAACGCCTCAGCATTATGCTGAGCCAGTGTCCGATTTGCAACCGCAATGACACATTCTATCTTTAGCTTCAGTGTTGCCTTATGTTTTGTAAAATATTGATGATGTGTCTTGTGATGTTGTAAATAAATGTATTTTCTTTATTTCTTTCTTTCTTTCTTTAATTAAAATAATGTCACATCAAAGCCTATAATTTTCATTTACCATCAAAACAAAAGCTCCAATAAACTTGCAGGCTTTCGTGCTTGGTCCTTACCTTATTTAAAGAAAGCACAACCCTTTGGCATATCAAGGAATTAAAAACAACGTACCTAAATAATTTAATGCTATCGTAACAACCTTATGACAATACAGTTAAGTCTATAATGCTAATATTTTTAATACCACACAGCGGATTATAGCTGAAGAAAAGCAAGCAATAGGTAAGTTTTAAATGACGCCATTTTTGTGTTTTTTTAGAGCCTAGCGAAAGGTAAAGGCGTGGCGTTCGGCATGCAACCTGCAACCGTAATTAGGTTTAATAAATTGCTAAGCAAATTTCGCTACCTTTATAATGAAAGTTTACATACCGACGTCATAATTATGATATAGATTTTTTCCATACATCCTACTAAGTAATACTGTACATACTATACTAATACTATACCATACATACTACTACTAAAAAAAGGTTCTTGAGTGGCGTCCACGGACCGGAAGACGCAGTGTACGACGACCCGGTTAAGGTTGCGGGATTGCGTTGGATGCGGATGGCACGGGACCGATCTGTTTGGCGAGCCTTGGGGGAAGCCTATGTTCAGCAGTGGACGTCTTTCGGCTGAAATGATGATCCTACTAACTAATAAATGAGAAACTTTGTAAAGATATTTGAATGTTTGTTAGTCAGCCACGCAATAACGGCTGAACGGATTTAGACGATACTTGGCGTACATATAATAATAATAATAATTTATTTGCATAAAAACATAGATTGGTGATATAAAAGTAATACAGTTTCACACGCTTTTGTCACACTATGACATGCAAATTTCAATTCAATACAATTATTGACAAAGATATGAATAGAGACATAGGACACTCAATATCCCGGTAGTGTGTTTCTGTGTGATAATATTTTTAAAATTGAGTTTTGAATGTGAATATTTGACATGGAGATAGGTAGATAGTTTGAGACTTTGGGAAGGACATAAATAGGATAAGTTTTGTCGTGAATCTTTAGCCCATATATCTACGTCCCACTGCAGGGCACAGGCCTCCTCTCAGAATGTGAGGGGTTGGGCCGTAGTTCCCACGCGGGCCCAGTGCGGATTTCGCATACACCATTGAATTTCATTGCAGGTGTATGCAGGTTTCCTCACGATGTTTTCCTTCACCGTAAAGTTCATGGTAAATTCCAAATATATTAGGGGACAATCTCACACAAATCGACCTAGTCCCAAACTAAGCAAAGCTTGTACTATGGGTACTAGACGACGATAGACATACTTATATAGATAAGTAAATACTTAAATACATAGAAAACATCCATAACTCAGGAACAAATATTCGTGCTCATCACACAAATAAATGCCCTTACCGGGATTTCAACCCAGGACCTCTTGCTTCGTAGGCAGGGGCACTACCAACTAGGCTAAAGCGGTCGTTAAATTTCGAAAAACTCAGAGGTGCGGGCCGGGATTTGAACCCACGACCCTCTACTTGAGAGGCCTTAGGTCAAACCACTAGGCCACCAAGGCTTGGGTGTATAATATGTATAGTTAAGTATGTATTTATTGTGTTGAACCTAAAGCTAACAATTATTATGGTAAAAGAACGAGAATGTATGTCACTCCAAGATTGTTCAATAATATTTTTCCGGAAAGTGAATGTAATAGTCTGCAAATGTTTAAGAATAAATTAAAAAAGCTTTTGCTAGAAAATTTTGATTCGCAAAACTAAAATTGATATGGATTGCCTGGTTAGATTAGTGTAGTTGTAGAATGAAAATAGGCATGATAGTATAAGTATGAAACAAGAATTGTATGGCATGCGGTCCGGGGCTCATGTGTGCATGGTTCATGGCTCGGGGTCGTATGTATTATAATGTATGTACCTATAATATAAATACTTTAGTTTTTTAATTAAGCAGGGTACAGCTGATGTTGAAGTGAGCGTAGTATTCGCCAATAAACATTATAGTTTGGCGAAATTAGTGATGTAACTAGAACTATGTACCTTTTTGAGAATAAATAATAATAATAATAATCTATATAAGTATGTGTATCCGTTGTCTAGTACGCATAGTACAAGCTTTGCTTAGTTTGGGACTAGGTCGATTGGTGTCAATTTTCCTAACTGTCCAACTGTTTTATGAATTTTAGCAAGAATAAACTCCGATAAACTCTATCCTCTTGCTCTCCGCAGAGACGTTAGCTCTCTTTGCGTGTTCTATAAGATCTACAACGGGGAATGCTCTGAGGAACTCTTTGACCTCATTCCAGCTGCGAGGTTCCATTACTGATCCTCCCGTCGTAAGCGTTCATTTCATCGTCATCATGTTGATGAATGGCAGTCTTCGACGGTGCGTTTTAAGCGGTCTTTTTTGCCACGAACTTGCAAAATCTGGAACGAGCTTCCCGCTGGGGTCTTCCCATCGAGTTACGACCTGGGTGCCTTTAAGAGGCGAGTGTACAATTTTCTGCAGGGCCGACAACGCACTGGTATCGCGTAAAGCGCTGCGAGTGTCTATGGACAGTGGTGTTCATTTAACATCAGGTGACCCACTAGTTCGTTTGTCTGGCCCCTCTAACATAAAAAAAAATATTTACCTAACTAATGTTGAATAGTATGCCCTTGTTCTTATTTACATATAATTTCAGATCGAATTAGGAAGGTAGTCACAATTCTACTTATACCTAAGTAAGCCGGGTAAATATTGTTTTTTTCTAATGGCATCAAATGGACGCCTGGCCAACTTTCATCCCAATTAAAAAAATCTAAGTTTGTTGACTCGGAGTCGTTAATTTTATGTCCACAGGGGGGCTACTCCGAAATTTGAAAATCGAAGTTAGTATCGCATCGTCTTGCTCGCTCTTGTATTAAATACTATTAGCGTGAGAGGAATGGCACGATACGGAGTTCGAATTTTGCACTTCGTAGTATAAGGCCAGGAGACAACTTTGGTTTCTTACACTGTGTATCCCCAGATACCTATCCTCTTTTAATATCATAGACGTGCAGTTCGAAGGGATTTGTAGCGTAAAAGCTAGTCGACGAAGCTGCAACACTGACGAAACGTCGAAGTTAGTAAGTACTTAATTTAATGTTGTGTTTGAAAAGTAATATTAAATAAATAAATAAAATAAATAAATATCACGGGACAATTCACACCAATTGACCTAGTCCCAAAGTAAGCTAAGCAAAGCTTGTGTTATGGGTACTAAGCAATGGATAAATACATATATAGATAGATCACATACATATTAAACACATATTAAACACCCAGGACCCGAAAACAAACATTCGTATTTTTCATTCAAATATCTGCCCCGACACGGAAATCGAACCCGGGACCTCAAGCTTCGTAGTCAGGTTCTCTAACCACTAGGCCATCTGGTCTGGTGGGCTGGTCGTCTAATGTTATAATGTTAAATAAAAATTAATGTTCGTGATTAAGTCCCGGGAAATACATTGGTTATGAGTGAAAATAAAGTAGGTACAATAACTTAGAATACAATAGAAGTATTTTGAGTGTGTTTTATGAGTACGTCCGTCCATCCTTCAAATCTGCAGTCTGCATAGCCTGCTAAAACGACTGAAGCAATCTCTTAAATACCCACCTAAGTAAGTATCCTAACTATAAAATTCCATCTTATGAATATCTTAAAACATTCATAGTCACTAGAATTCCTACGTACCGTCGCAGATGTTTGCTATTTAGATAGAGAGAATTCAAGTCTTTTCCTCTTAGCCTGTTTTATTTATTTTAGTCATAAAGCAATTAGATAACTGTCTTCATATGACAGAGTAATTGCGTTAGAAAATGTAAAAAAATATGTTTTCTCTTTGAGTGACGGAGTTAAAAGTAACTGTAAAAGTTCGTTTTGATTCACTAAGACAACGGGTGAAAGGAAACATTTTTTTATTACTGAACATGTTATTTTAAAGAAGAAAAGCTGTTTTTTTTTATTTGTGTATTACCTCTGTAAAACCCGTAAATATAATTTAAAATGCTATCCCGAAATTTTCATAAGCAGGTAGGTACCTAAGTAATTTCAACTCCTATGTACCTACCTATGTTAATTAACGTTACGCGTAATACGAGTATACATTTAGCACGAATAAGCACTCAATTTCCAAATAAAACCTTATTTTATTATTAATTGACAGCTCGCTGCGGAACGGAATTTCGTTTCCAATTTTAAACTTTACAAATGGAACTTCCAGAGAATTACTGGAGTTGAATGATCCCGCTATTCCATTTTTAAAAGAGCTTTTGTTTTTAAAATTATCTTTGACGTTGCCATATTATATTCGGCCAGGATGAAGTTTGATTTGTGAATAACTATTAATGTTCCGTTTATTTAGTTTTATCATGTTTTTGAATTTATAGTTCGTGAATATTTAGTGTATGTACTCGTAGGTCCTACTAAATGGACTGTCTTATGCAAAAAATCTAGTGTCAAAAAAAATTACAGCCAGTTTCTGCGGATCAGCTTCTCTATTATATGTGCTTCTGAATCGCGATTTATATGGAGGTTACTATTCTATACAGTTGATCATGAAAGCTCAGTAAGTATGTAATACCTTAATGTTTCTAATACATGAAATTTAATTACCAGGTGGTGTAAATAACTCAATTTTGGTCCAGTTTATCATAGTAATTTAACTCTGAATTGCTATTTCTAATCTTTGAGAACGGTAAGTGCCAACCCTGAGGTCGCCTATAATTGTAAAAATATGATTTGAAATAAATAAAGATTCTACGAGTATTTCATTCTAATCAGGTGCCAACTTTTTTGTCTTGAATTTTGAATGTGCCAGGGAAAACACGAGAGGACATGCAGTTTAAATAAAACGTCTTAAAAGTTAATTGACAGCTTTGTGTGTGACCTTAGAATGATAATGAGCATTAAAATTTATAATTAGTAATATTTTGTGCAAAAAATACCTATTCATTGTTACTCTTTTTTTATCGCGGTCTATGCTACATCCCACTGCTGGGCACAGGCCTCTGAGAGCGAAAAGGCTTGGACCGTAGTTCCCACGCGGGCCCAGAGCGCATTGAGAACTTCACACGCACCATCGAATTTCTTCGCTACAGGTGTGTATCAATTTCATCTGTCTGTCTATTACGGTTCTTGAAATGCACCCTTGTAACGGACAGACGGAGAGAAGGACGGACGAACAGTGTAACGACATCAATATTATTCCATTTGTTGCCCATCGAGTACAAAACAAAACGGTAAGTTGGTTAAATTTCCAAAAATTAAAATCACAGTTCTCATTAAAATTCATAAGTTAATTAGTACCTAGTGGGACAAATAAATTAAGCTGTCTGGTTAATATCCTCATAACCGATTACCGATGCTTTAGCATTTATCTATATAAATAAAAATCAATTACACAAAATAAGTCCACTGTTGATGCACCACCTGCTGTAAACGGGTATGTATTACAATACCGAAGTACGAAAGACCGAATGTATTAAAACATCGAATGGGTCAAAAGACCGACACAATTTTTTTCTGAAACCGTTAACTTTTTAAGATTGTTATAAAACAAACCTAACCTAACCTAATGGGTTCTGTATGATGCCGTTTTAATAAATTCTAAGAAGTTTACGGTTTCAGAAAAAAATCGTGTCGGTCTTTTGATCCATTCGATGTTTTAATACATTCGATCTTTCGTACTTCGGTATTGTAATACATACCCCTGTAAACTAGTCCTTCCTTCTTTCTGGTAAAGGGTTACCTGGAAGAGATCGCTCTTAAGCGATAGGGCCGCCTATTGCTTACCTTGTATCTTTCACTCTGTGTACCTGTTTTCTGTATTGCTTACTATTCCTGGTGTACAATTAAGAGTCATTGTATTGTATTGTATTGTAAGTACTTATACATTTGTACGCGTATAGCTTCAGAACTCTATTTTTGTGTGAATCTATTAATTGCTCTCGATTGTTATGAAATAAACCTAACCTAACTTATAGAGCCCTACAGGACACTTCAAAGTTCCTGAAAAAATTGCAGTTTCAGAGAAAAAAATAGTTATGCCAAATAGGTAATCATTATGGCAAACTTTACATTATGATTTACAATGTTACCTATCGCGACTGAGATGCAAGAAAGTTCCCTCGCGAAAACGCGGATAACGACTATCTAGTCTTCTTCTTCTAAAGGGAGGCCCCAGTAAATGTAAACCTACTTACCTAAAAAAAAGTATGAAATAAAGATATTTTGATTTTTTTTTATATAAAAATTTCGTGTCACGGTGTTTGTTATCGAACTCCCCCGAAACGGCTCGACCGATTTTTATGAAACTTTTTTTCACTGTTTTCGGTAGGTCTGAGATTAGGTTGTAGGCTATTTTTTATACCCGTATTCTTCGCGGACGTAGTCGCGGGCAACAGCTAGTTAGGTACACATAAAAATGCCAGAGAATTAAATTTGAAAAATAATTAAGTATATTCAACGCAAATAAGTTTTATTATGTCTTTTTATAGCCTTTAAAACCTACAAGCAGCGTTTAATTGCTTGTATTTAATTTACAAGGCATATATTTTTTTGTTATTTAAGCGGGTACCTCTTTATCTGCATTACGTCCGAGGATTAAAGATAATTAAAGGTACAAAAAATGTGTTATTAACTTTGGTATGGCAGTTATATAGAAATATCAGGATTTTACAACATTCCCGTGGGAATTCTCGTGAAGTAATCTTTCCGCATCTTTTCAACCGACTTCATTAAAGGAGAAAGTTCTGAGTTATTAGTTTTTACACTTTTCTTGAAGAACAACTTTGCACACCTTTTCATGTCTAATGTATGGGGTTCCCTTTGCATTACCCCCAAAATCCCTGCCGATGTATCTACAGAAGTACTTCCCTATACATTTATATTCAAACAAATTGTATGATATTATCAGTTTACTAGGTACCTAGCTAATTTTTAACGATCAAATAGCCTAGTGGATAGAGAATCTGAGTACGAAGCTTGAGGTTCCGGGTTCGATTCCCGCGTCGGGGCAGATACTTGTATGAAAAATACGAAGGTTTGTTCTCGGGTCTTGGGTGTTTAACCCTTTCAACGCCAACGACACATATAGTTGTCACAAAGTACAGTGTCAAAGTGATCTTGAGATAAGATTCAAAGCAGGTTTACGTTTTGTCGAGGCGTGGCGTTGAAAGGGTTAATATGTAGTTAGGTAGGTACCTATCTATCTATATAAGTGTGTTTAACCGTTGCCTAGTAAAGGTAACGCCACCAGAGTTGAGGCCAACACAACGTGTGTTGTGGTTGTGTGCGTGGCCTCAACTCTGGTGGCGTTACCTATACCCATAATACAAACGTTGCTTAGTTTGGGACAAGATCAATTCGAGTCAGTCAATCATCCCAAGATTTAGTATTTATTATTTATTTATTTATTTATAATTGCCGCTACACAAGTATATTCTGACCACACCACCATAAGTAAATTTTCGTCAAATAAGTCGTACGACATTATCAGTTTATTTGCTGATTCCTCTGTACGATAGGTACCTACCTACCTATTTACGAACCATTGGAATAGATACATACTTTTGCGCTTCAAACTTCTACAGGAATATTCCTAAGAATAAACATTATAATACGGATTAAAACAAGAAAACATACCAACTTAAGTAGTAATTAAAAACGTTCCAAGTAAATGGCGGACGTTGAAAACAAAAAAAGATACGCTATTCCTCGAACACTCATACAAAAACCTAAACAAATAATAATGTAACCACGCATTTAATGACTGATTCAATTGTTGAAGATTAATTGTCATTTTTTAAACACCTGGTGGGTTTGGTGTGACCATTTTGCATACCTACGTTTTTATTTACAATCTGATTAAATATGTACATATGCGGCGGTTAACGCTATATAAAGTAATGTTATGCTGAATAAAAACCCGTCTATTTTTAATCAATCTTCACGACTGTCTTTCATTATGAAAAGACGTGGACCACATCAAGTTACGCAGTTAAGATACTACTAGCGCCATCTGTTATCGAGTAGCGGAACTAAATTGTAATATGGAGGGACGCAGACATGCCTGTTGCAGTGTTATTTTGTGCATTTTGTGTTGTTTTTAACTTTGAAATTAGTGCTAATAGATTTGCTTGTTTATTTCGTAAGCTGTACACACGATATTACATACATCGTGTTTTTATTTACTTCCGAATTAACTTTATGAAAAGCTTCTTCGGGTCAAATAAAACTAATTTCTTCACGACACTATTTTTTTAAATGTACGGGCTAGGACATGTGTGAGTGTATGACAATGTACGATGGGCTGCAAAAGTGCATGGACAACTCGGGGCGATAATCGCGTGAGCAGTGTTTGATCGTTTAATATTATTAACAAACCCGGGCGCGCGCGCGCGCTCACGCGATTATCGCCCCGAGATGTCCATGCACTTTTGCAGCCCACCGTACATTAAAAAAAAACTATTAAATTAGTAGAGTAATGCGTGGTTAACCAGCGTATTGCTTCCTAATTTAATGACCTTTAATGACCTGACCCTAATTTAATGGCCCTTTTTCATTTTTTTTCGTCCACAAGAAGGGTACAAACGTGAGGATTAGCCAAACGGATTAGCTCGTTGAAATGGCAATAGGCAGGCCATGGCACGCAGAACAGATGGCCGTTGGGGCCCAAAAGTTCTGGAATGGAGACCACGGACTGGCAAGCGCAGCGAGGGACGTCCATCAACGAGATGGACGGACAATTTGGTGAAGGCCGCAGGTTCAGGGTGGATGCAAGTCGGTTCCAACCGTAATGATTGGGCATCAATGAGGGAGGCCTATGTCCAGCAGTGGACGTCCTATGGCTGAAATGATGATGATGAGGACAATTTTACCAGTGTTAAGTAGAAGACAGATTTAAAACATGTTAGACCTTGTTAATGGATCCGTGTCAAATTACAGTTTTCTAGTACTAAAAGTCTTTGAGGTAAGCTGGACAGATGGACGGACGGACATTGCTCAATTAAAAAGGTTTCATTTACCCAAAATAATATTATTATATTATGTATCCTGCAATTCCTGCACAATCCTGTAGTTATTATCCTGGTTTTAACATTAATCGCTTCGTCTTTGACGCGTCCCTTCAATGTCATCAGTAGTTATATATTGGGCATTCTGGCACACCTCGCTCGGGCTGTCGCCCTCGCTCGTTTTTGTGTGCCAGAATACCCAAAATATGATGCGAAAAATGTAACGCATTCCATAACAGACATTACAACACACAAACGATACAACTTGTGTTGGCATTGTGTTCGCCTGTGGAAATGTAACTCGGTTACGCGACCCATTATCACAACACACGAACGATACAACGATTACAATCGGAACGCACAACGGTACCATGCGTTGATTAGATCAACGTATCGAGGGTTAGAATCGTGCGATCAACGGTATCGTGCGTTTTGCATTGATTAACACAACGTAAGTTCAGTTTGCTTGATTCCGTTATGCGTTGTTATTCCGTTTTATGTTTTTTGTTGCGTTCACCATCGCTTCCATTGCTTGATTTAAAATCAAAAATAAAAAAAGCAAAAGGCTTAACACAATGTACACAGGATGGATCAGACCCATGTGTACACCAGAACCCTCGACTCTCCTCTAATATACCTAGTATTCGGATTATCAAGGGTTCTCATAACTCTCACGCTTGAGTCATACCCGATTATTGGGATTAGACTTCGGATCGTTATGGTGTTTGACACACTCCCACGTGATGAGTTGGCTATGCTCTTCAACGTGAGGAGTGTGAGCGGTTCTCCAAGTGCTACCGAGCGCATATAGCATTGGATTACCGAGTGCGTCATACCATCACTATGGTAATAAGCCGCCGCTTAAGGTTTGTGTCATACCATAACTATGATAATAAGCCACCGCTTATACCAAGACAGTCGCAGAGTTAGCCAAACTCTTTGACATGAAGTGGTATGGAGTCACCGCATCTAACGCTCGCTTGTAGACGCAGCTTCTCCAACAGCTAAAACAATGGAACTTTTATTTATATGAAACAAACTAAAAACTTCGTTAGCGTGATGTAGAACAGCGCTTGTGATTGGTTCAATCATGTGACGTAGATATGACGTGCAGTGATGTACACACCTGTTTTGTTGAAATCTTAAAGGTAGTTACTACAATTCGTTAAATACAAAGACAAACCGTGAAATAAGATGCACTAAGTTTAATTTCCAATGCAAAATATCTCACATATGCTTATAAAGCTTTAATCACAAACAGTTTAATACTAGTAATATGATCAAAACTAAGATTAAATAAAATAAACATGGAATCAGTTTCTACCTAACAGCTCGAAACCTCTGAGAGATTTTCATAATTGTATGTGTTCATTGGTTAATTAACAACATACACATAATGTTCATTCGTTTTCTTAATGTACTATTGTTCTGAACTGTTTATTATTTGGTGTACAATAAAGAGTTATTGTATTCATCATCATCATCATCATTTCAGCCAAAAGACGTCCACTGCTGAACATAGGCCTCCCCCAAGGCTCGCCAAACAGATCGGCCCTGTGCCATCCGCATCCAATGCATTCCCGCTACCTTCACCAGGTCGTCGCTCCATCTTGTTGGAGGCCTACCTACACTGCGTATGTTGTATTATTTTAACATTAATCCTAAAACATTTAAAAATATAATTAATTTTTGAGTACGTATAAGTTGCCATAATATCTAAGTATAAAATATTTGTTTAATATATCACAAACGGTGTTAACCTCAGAGAGAGATAAAAGTGTTTTAAATCATTGATCATGTTATAGTTGGTACTAAATATTGTGCACAATCTGATTAATTATTCTATACGACGGTCTCAAGTTCCGCTAATTAGTCGTACGTGCATTGCTTGCTTGCAATCTTTAACAATTAAAATGGATATTGATATCGGGCATGGAATCATTTTCTACCTAACAGCTCGAAACCTCTGAGAGAATTCAAACTTGTATGTGTACATTGGTTAATTAACAACATACACATTAATTTCACTCATTTCCTTAATGTGCTATTAATCTGAACTGTTTATTATTTGGTGTACAATAAAGAGTTATTGTATTCATCATCATCATCATCATTTCAACCGAAAGACGTCCACTGCTGAACATAGGACTCCCCCAAGGCTCGCCAAACAGATCGGCCCTGTGCCATCCGCATCCAATGCATTCCCGCTACCTTCACCAGGTCGTCGCTCCATCTTGTTGGAGGCCTACCTACACTGCGTATGTTGTATTATTTTAACATTAATCCTAAAACATTTAAAAATATAATTAATTTTTGAGTACGTATAAGTTGCCATAATATCTAAGTATAAAATATTTGTTTAATATATCACAAACGGTGTTAACCTCAGAGTGAGTTAAAAGTGTTTTATAAATCATTGATCATGTTATAGTTGGTACTAAATATTGTGCACAATCTGATTAATTATTCTATACGACGGTCTCAAGTTCCGCTAATTAGTCGCACGTGCATTGCTCGCTTGCAATCTTTGACAATTAAAATAGATATTGATATCGGCTTAGTGTTCCGCATACATTTATTAATTAATGTTGATTCAAAAGTGAGAAATACTAGATTTTGAATCAAATTATTACTTAATCTTTGGGATATTGAGACTTGGAGTATCATACAAGTTTCCATTCATAAATGGCTATCATGAAGTCAAGTTCTGATAAGAGGTCTGTGACCTGTAGCGAGAGGTATATAGACCGAGATTATGATGATGACTGAATCTAGTAGTTTACCGTATAGTTACATTAATAAATGTTGCTTCAAACGTGAGAAATACTAGATTTTTAATCATAATTATTCATCATCATCATCATCATTTCAGCCGAAAGACGTCCACTGCTGAACATAGGCCTCCCCCAAGGCTAGCCAAACAGATCGGCCCTGCGCCATCTGCATCCAATGCGTTCCCGCTACCTTCACCAGGTCGTCGCTTCATCTTGTTGGAGCATAATTATTAGCTACTCAATATTTGAAACCAGATTTCATTAATAAATACCCATAGATCTTTAACTAGTAATTTTATTTAGACCTTTAATTAAATCCTTGAGCTTATTACTTCGCGGACATGTATGATGATTTTATTTAGTATGATTAATCATACAATTTACTGATAACATCAAAGGTTTTTTACTCTAAGGAACCCTTCTTGAAATAAGTGAACGCGAGCAAATATGAATATGATACTCACATTTTCAATGGTATTTTAATCAAGCTTTATCGATCAGCGTTCCGTATACTTTAATTAACCTTATGTATGACTTTATTGGTACACCGCAGTGGTATGAGAGTTTAATGTCGTTGTTACTATGGTGACGTGTTGAAAGAACGCGTCACATGGCTTAGGTCAGGAAATCTGTTAATTTTAATGCATGCAATACGTTGTGATCAATAATAAATTATACTCAGCTAAGGTTTTTTAAACTCTATGGAACCATGGTTGAAATTTAATACTTGAGCAATCAAAAGACCGAATGTACCATCATCATCATCATCATCATCGACATCAGATTCATCCTCTCACATAAAATAACCCAGGATACCTAACTTCTAAGGAACCCTGGTTACGTGTATTAAATGCATGATCTATAATTTTTAATACGAAATCAACAAATTTAATTTGATACTTGTTGTTTTAAAGAAAATTCCATGAACAAAGACACCGCATACTCATCATTTAAAAATGTAATAATTACTCATTGGAAATATGTAACTAAAGAAAGTGTGTAAATAAGTAAACAAGGTGTAAATTCGCATGTCATAATTTGTTAGTTATAACTTAAACAACGATTAACGAAAGTTGATGAGTCGCTATTATTTTGTGATTAAATAGCCTTCGTTTTGCGGATTTGGTGTACTGCGTTCTACCTATACGCGCTAAGCTCAGTCGTGCTGCTAATTTTTACTTTTTTTCCGGTGAAGTGGTGTAATAGTTACATTAATTTAAAATGTGAGTATGAAACTTAATGGATATATAATTTAATCGTTTACTTTTAATGTAAAATAATACAATATTAATTCTCAGTGTGCTTTCAGGTCGGACTCCGAGTTTTCACTCCGTTCACGCAGCCCAACTCCGGTGCCGGAACACAAGAAAAAATCAAACAAGACGAGTTGCCATACTTCATGGTAATTTATTCTTTAGCTTTATAAATCGTGTTTATGTTAATACTTAAGTTTTTGATTTATAATTGTTACTTTTATATTTAATTCAGGTACGACGACTCTGAACGCTGCTCACCTACACCACTGGAGCAAAAGGGAAAATCTGATAACACCGGCAAGGCATCAGCGAAGCGCAGGAAAATCAGCTCAAGGTATATACACTTCATAATCTTTTTTTTTTATTCTATTTAAACTTATTTAGCATTCAATTGCACTCACGTCGATCCGTTGCTCTGTGGCTGAATGAAAGAAGGACAAATCAACAAACCGACAAACACACTTTCGCATTTATATAAGGGTACAGATAATGTTGTAGGTTAAGATATTGATTTAAAACGTTTGTTAAATAATTGTTTTTGTTTACAGTGTGGCGAAAAAGAATACGGACATTTTCCAGATCATTAGAGAAGAAGAAAAAGGCGTTTCCAATCCTCAAAAACAAAAATCCTCGCAAACAGTATCATCGTTTAGCAGCCGCGTGTCTTCGGGCACAACTCGACGCAGCTTAACCAGAGCAGGTGACTTTTTGATTGACCTCAAGATTTATAAAGTAGAAGATTATCAGTCACTCGATGGTCTAGAACGTTATAAGAAGGCGTTGGCTGTAATTAAATTGCAGTGTGAGGAAAAAGCTGTTGAGTGGGAGCAGATTCAAAAATTTATGAGTACTGCTTTCAAACTTTTCAAAGACTCTGAGCCCGCTTTCTTTTCCAATGTTAAAAAATATTGATAGTTAGAGGTACATAGAGTTGTTATTTTAATAGTTTTTTGTTATAGCTTACTTTTAGTTTCTCATAATGCCCTTTTGTGTATCGTGTAGCTTGTCTGTAGATAATAAGTCATGGGTGGGACATCTCAGAAGTACCAAACATAAGACGAAAAATAACTCTATTCATGTTAATGGCAATGGTATCGAAATCATTCAGTCAGCATTTCGTAATCGCATCGCTTCTTATAGGATCACAGCGTCAAATGATATTTTTTCAAGTTCAGTAGATATATTTATGAACTCTATTCGTGATAACGTAAAGTTGGTTTTAGACAAATCGGTTCAAAAACATATCTGTGTAAAAGTTAATTTTGAACTCTATGGATTATTTTTATTGTTTAAAAATAATAGTCAATCCATTAAATCGTTTGGCACTAAGAATAAGATTTTATACCAAAATTATGATTTTGAACGATTGTATAGTGACCTTTTAATTAGTTTAAAAAAAAAAGTCGAGGAATTTCAAGAGCGTGATAGTGGGTGGACTCTTTTAAATAATTCTCATTTAGAAATTAATATAAATAAATTTCAACCGTTACATGGTTCAAGCTTTATTGAATTACCAAAAGTTATCCGAAATAAAAAAGCTTGTATTAATATTCAGAACAGAGACCATTGCTGTTTTCTGTGGTGTGTGACTGCAGCTTTATATCCTGCTAAAAAAAATCCACAAAGAGTAACATCGTACCCAGATTTTAATGATGTGTTAAATATTCCCGAGGATATATCTTTTCCGCTTTCAATATTCGATATTAAAACTTTTGAAAAATATAATTCTTCGCTTGCTTTCATTATTTTCGGGTTAAAAAATAATAAAATAGTTGGTCCGCTTTACAAATCTGAAAATAAAAATCAAATTAATAAAAAAAAAACTATTTATCTATTATTGTTAGAAAATGGTGGTAATTCACATTTTTGTTTGATCAAAGACTTGTGTCGATTAGTTAGGAGTCAAATAACCGCTCACCATGATAAGTTATACTTTTGCGAAACTTGTTTGATATTTTTCCATAAAGAAGAAGAACTAGAAAATCATTTGTGCAACGGTTTAGTCACTGTGTTACCAGAAAAGGGGTCTGTAATTAAATTCAAAAATTATGAGCGCAAGCAAAACATGCCGTTTGTGATTTACGCGGACTTTGAATCGTTATTACAGCAAACCGATGTATGTAATTGCGGTATTGACTGTACTACTCATAAAACTGTCAATACAACAACCTTACAACACCACACGCCTGCTGCGTTTGCGTATTATATTGTTTGTTCTGTTGATCCAAGTTATAATCACTATGTTTCATACCGCGGTTTTGATTGCGTAGATAAGTTTGTAGATTCAATTTATAAAGAGGTTTCAGAAATAAAAAAAGTTTTGAATATCAATACCCCCATTATATTCAATAATAATGACAAAATAAACTTTGCTACTGCTTTACGATGTTATATTTGTGATAATTTCCTTTATTCCGATAGAGTCAGAGACCACTGTCATTTAACCGGACGCTACCGAGGTGCATCACATAGTATTTGCAATTTACAATTCAAGCGTCCATCTTTTGTGCCTATATATTTTCACAATTTATCAGGGTATGATAGTAAGTAGTAGTTTATAAAAAAGTTAGGTCAGGCTCGTGGCACATTGAAAATAATTCCGAAAACTAAGGAAAACTATGTTTCTTTCACTAAATTTATCCCAATCGAGAACGAATTCTTTCAGCTGCGTTTTGTAGACTCGTTTAAATTTTTAGGAACTAGCTTAGATAAATTAACAAAAACAATGCAAAAAGACGATTTTGATCATCTGCGACGCTATTTCCCAAATTCAGTTAAATTTCAATTACTTACACGTAAAGGTGTATACCCATATGAGTACATGGATACCTGGGAACGCTTTGAAGAGGAATCTCTTCCAATTCATGAATTTTTTTACAGTTCTCTTACGAATGAAAATATTTCTAAGGAAGACTATAATCATGCGTGTTTGGTATGGAAAGAGTTTAATATCGTTAATTTGGGGGATTATACTGATTTGTATCTCAAAACAGATGTTCTTCTATTAGCAGATATTTTTGAAAAATTTAGGGCGACTTGTAAACAAAACTACAACTTGGATCCAGCTTTCTATTTAACTGCACCTAGTTTATCATTTGATGCAATGTTGTTAAAAACAGGTGTAGAATTAGAGCTTATTAACGATTTGAATATGATAACAATGATTCAGAACGGTATTAGAGGTGGCGTCTGTTTGTGTCCTCACAGATATGCTAAAGCTAATAACGAGTATATACAGGGCTATAACCCTTCACAACCAGATTCTTACATCATTTATATAGATTGTAACAACTTATATGGATATAGCATGTACCAGTCTTTGCCGTTATCAAACTTCAGGTTTTTAGAACGAAATGAAATTGATGCGTTAGATATAACACAAATACATAACGATGCTAAGTATGGTTTTATACTCGAAGTCGATTTGATTTACCCTAAAAATCTACACAACGAACACAATGACCTACCTTTTTGTCCTGAAAAATGTATACCACCAGGAGGTAAAGATTACAAACTTGTACCCAATTTACATGACAAATACTTTTATGTTATTCATTATGTTCATCTCAAAACTTGTCTTAAACATGGATTACAATTAAAAAAAATACACAGAGTGATCACATTTTTGCAAAACTCTTATTTGAAACAATATATTGATCTTAATACAAAGTTACGTCAAAATGCTACTTCAACTTTTGAACAAGACCTTTTCAAGGTTATCATTAACTCTTTGTTCGGAAAGACCTTAGAAAATAATTTAAAAAAAATCAATGTTCAGTTGGTTAATAACTGGTGTGATAATAAAAACATAACTAAGAAAAGAACTACAGCAGACAAATTGATTGCGCGTCCTAATTTCCATAGTGCTACGGTGTTTAGCGAAAACTTGGTAGCGGTACAGTTAAAGCCGGATCGCATATTTTTAGACAAACCGATATATATCGGTTTTACGGTGCTAGAGTTGTCAAAAAGTCATATGTACGACTTTCATTACTCAGTATTTAAACCCATGTATGAGAATCGTTTACAGATGTGCTACACGGATACAGACAGTTTTATTTATCATATACAGACCAATAACTATTACAACGATTTAAAAACAAGCCTTTTGCCTTATTTTGATACTAGTAACTATCCTATTGATAACAAGTATCTGTTACCTATTCAAAACAAAAAAGTTCCAGGTCTTTTTAAGGATGAAATGGGTGGGAAAATGATTATTGAATTTGTTGGCCTTCGATCTAAACTTTATTGTATTAAAACCAGTGATGATGTTATAAAAAAAGCCAAAGGAGTGAAAGCATCGGTTATACGTGAATTCAATATTTCTGATTACGAAAAATCATTGTTTCGTGGTGAAATAATTAAGAGGAAAAACATTTTATTTAAATCGATTAAACATGAAATATTTACACAAAGTGTTAATAAAGTTGCCCTATCCTCTAATGATGACAAACGCATGATTTCTGCTGACAAAGTATCTACTAAAGCGTGGGGTCATACTTCCATACTTAATTTTTAAACAAAAAAAAAATAGTTATCGGTCTGTATTTATGATAAATAATATTTATATCACTTTTCTGAAGTTAAATTTTTTCTGTTAACTGTATTTAGCAATATTATAATGTTCAAAATACTGACATATGTTTATATTACTTGTTTACAAATAGTTACCTATTTGCTGATTGTATGTGCTCAGTGGCAGCGATCTGGGGATATGCCTAAGCATATTTTGTAGAGTTTTAGGTTAAGTTTATTCGTGTTTATTTCTATTTTTAAATTCTTTTTGCGTGTAATAAAACCTGTGTTTTTTATAACAAGTTTATATAATTGTGTTTTTTTTTTTTTTTTAATAAATACAAATTAAAATGACATAATTTGTTTTCTTTTACTTCCTAGTCTAAAAGGTTCAGCGCACACTGCTAGGATTACTCCTTAAAGGATTACTACTTTAATTTAAAAATGCGTGGTCACACATAACATGATTCTTACCTAAAAACTCTTTAAGACTGTTCTATCAGTATGTGTTGGGTCTAACAGTACCCTATATTGAATCTGCTAGGTACCTAAATTAAAAGTACCTATTTCAAACTTTGATTAAAGTAAATTTATTGCTTAATTGAATCAATTCTAAACCTGTTTAACACGTGGCAAATACCTATCAACGATCACTTTGTCAGCGAACTCGTAACTTGATCACATGAATGTAATGTAACTTGATGACGAAGTGTGCGCACGTGCTGTATGCTTGATTATTGATGATGCATGGAATTTATTACGTATAAAACCGTCGCTTTAATTGATTAACTTTTATTAGTCTTCATTTATCGGCTCAACAACATAAAATAACAGAAACCGTTTATTATCTCAATTTGGTGAGTTGAATATTTTCTATTTTATTTTATTTTACTCGTATAAATAAATTTCATACATTTAACGACTAGCACTACTAAGTTTGTTATTTACATTTTTATTGCTACAGCCTAATTGAATTTTGTAATCCTGTTTCGATTATAATTATATAATATTTAACTAGTTAGGTATGAAGTATCTTTTCAGCACGGAATGCTGATGACCTGGGTTCGATTCCCAGCATTGGTCTTTTTTTCTGGGGTTTTTTCTGTGCATCTATATTTCAGTTTGTATTTAGTTTGAAATATATAATATTTATTATTTGTTACAGAAAATGGAACAAATCGATGAAATTTCTCCAAGACTGTTTTCTCAATACGCACAAGATCCATTAGAGGGTTTTCAAGACGATGAAGAAGATGATTTATTCAAGAAAATTAAAAAAGCAAGCCAGAAACCAAAAAACATCAAAAAACGCGAAAAAATACAAAACAAAATCACGAAGAAAAGCACTCCAGGTCAACCACCGTCATTTGTCATCAACAATAAGCCAGGCAAGGGAAGTAGGCTTATAAAAATAAAAATTATAAATTTAAATGCCCCTGGTTACGAGCAAGATAGCGACGACGGCGAGAGTGTTCTCCTTAATGCTCAGTATGTTGCAGACGACGGTTATGATGAAATTGTGGACAGTGCTGAAAGTTTAATTGACAAAATATCCAAAAGAATGTGTGGATATAGTGTTAGTTTTTAAGAACTTTAATTTGTTATATCTTAAGGAATTATTTAATAAATGTGTAGTTAAAATTATAAAATTATGTTTTATTTACCTATCTATTTAGTGACTTTAATTGGGTGAAAGGAAAATGTGAAAACAATCATAGTAGAAGTAACTTTTTTATTACGAAATTAATTCATACAATATTCTTATAATGTGAAAACATGCGACATTTCATTATCAAAGTAACATTTTTTGAGACATATAACGTTTTTTAACGCGCAAGATTTTTTATGATGGACACAGTTGTACGATCTACTGTCGATACAATATATAGTATACAAAGATTGAAAATTTGGACAGCCTTCATCATCCAAGTCTATTACAGTGCAATCAGCACACAAATTTTGAACCCATTCAATTTTTTCTAAGCCTTTTACAAGTATAATCTTACCAGTCAAATAACTATGAATGATTCTTTTAAATTCTCTGTAATCGACATATCCCTCGCGCCACAATATGCCAAGGTTTTTCTCAATCCATTTCACTTGTCTTTTTTCATTTTCTGATAAAGTAGAAAATGAATATGGAGGTTTTACTAAAAACGTTTGTGTGTATTCATTGGTACTAATCGCAAATTCTTTAATAATAAACTCATTTTTAGATGCTTTAAACCCCTGAACATCTACGAATAGATGATTCAGATTCATTATGATAACTTCTTTGTAATACCGGTCAATGGTTTATATTCTATAATACTATCATTCAGAATAAGACAATAAGCCGCAGTATTATCAGGTATATCTGCTTCACATTCTAATTCAATCCGCACATCTACTGATCCCGTTTTTAAGGTCTCGTTTTGACGTGAACAATCGATAACAAACAGAGGTGCTTTATCTTTAAATTCTTGCGGATTCAACAAAGGTGCTTGACGACGGTTGTAATAAGACTGCTGGAATTTGGCATACTGTTCGTATAATAAAGCAAATTTTTGAGCTGAAAAACTAGTATTCAAATTTTCGTAAGGAAAATAGCACGAATTTAAATGAACTTTAACATCTCGCAAATTACAATGATCGAAACGCGACACGTCATGATCAGAAACATTTTTTCTGTTTGTTTTTAATCCAATTATAACATAGCGAGGTTTTTCAATTTGAGAGGAAGTTTTGACAGCCCAAGAATGTTTTGATGTTTTAGGTAAGAGAGGATATTCGTACAGGTCCCAGTTCCTAAATGCTAACTGAATTGCGCGATCTCTTTCCAAACATTTGAGCAAACCTAATCTTTCCCGATCTGAAACCTTAATGTGAGGCATACGCCATACTATTTTAGATATAGTTAGGTTATCTATATACTCATTTGGGTTCAGTTTTACGCTATTTAAATTAGTATTAGATCGTAAAAGAATAAGTTCGTGCTTACAGTTAATAATGATTTTGTCGTAATCCTCTGCGAAGCCAAGAATCTTATTTAATGGAATAGATACAGAAAACATTCCATGCGAAATTTTTGTGCCATTAACGTCCCAGAACCATAACTTTGACATCGACGATTCGTGTTCATTCAACGATACAAGAGATTTCATTGTTGTTGTGACCCCAGCGTTTTTAATTTTATCTATTTCGATCCCATTCAGTTCATATCGAATGTCTTGAAATAAATGAAGTATAGGGTTATTTGTAAAAAGAACACTGTTCACCTTCGCTTTTGACTCTCTGTTGATTACTTCTATAGTACCCTCTATATATAAAGTACTTGATGATGGTAGTACGTAAAGATCTTGTTGGTTAATAGGTATTCGGATTTCATCGTTTAAATTGAAACTTGTTACGTACGGTTTATACGAATGATATTCAATACTTTCAATCGCGTCATCAACGCTAAAAGGATCGGATAAGTTTAATATACTCATTTTAATAAACCAATTTTTTTTAAAAATCGTTTGTTTTCTTTTGTAAGTTGATCTTTAGGTCTTCTTTTCTTGATAGCACAATGAGCACTAACAGTTTTTATGTGCGACACGAAATTTTTATTAAAATCTATCATTTTTTCCTAATATGTAAATATATTTGAATCTCTTCACCACGTAAATTCACTAAATTATCGTTTATATCCAATATTCTTATTTTAAGAGAGTTTAAACTGTTTTGAGTAACAGGAAAATAGATAACGTTTTTTGGTGTTTCTATAATCCGGTAACCAGGGGGTACATTAGGCACAAATTCATGAATTATATGACTAGGTTTTCCGTTTACGAATGATCCACTCACAATGTCACATTCAACTCGCACTATAGTCGTTGATAGAATGGATACCGGAAATGGGGACTCAGTTAATATATTCGCTCGCACTGTTTCTTCACCAAAACCAAGTAACTTACCAATTGAATTTGGTTTTTTAAAATAGATGTTTTTGGAACACAATATAGATGTCTTTAGTGTATTATTGTTGCATGTCAGTGTAAATGTACATCCTTGGAGGTGTTTTTTAAGATAATCGTCGAGATCCTGAAGTTCATAAGACCCCTCAGGAATTTCTACTACTTCGTTATCACCATAATAAAACTTATTGTTTCTATAGTCTATATTAGGTATTGAGTTAAAAGTTGACATGTATAACAACCCACATTCATATTCACCATCTAATTGAAGAGCTGGTGAATGATTCGTAATTAAGGTAGAGGAGGATCCTGTTATAGACAAAGTGAAAGACATCGTGATAATGAGAAACTATTTATTGATCAGAGGTATTTAAACGGTTATTCCAAAATTTTTTTAAATATTTCAAGCATAAATGTCCACAATTAACAGTATTAAATTTTTGATAAGTATTATAATTGTATAAGATATTATAATTTTTTAAATACTTTATTAATTCTAGCGGTGGTTGAAGGTCACCATAACTATTGAAATATTCACAATAATTATTATCTTTGACATAGGCTACCCAGTGAGTCCCTTGGTTTTTAGAACTATCTAAATTTATGATAGCACATTCTACTTTTTTTGCACGCTTTGGTAAACTGTCTCTCATGTAAACACCGCGAAAATGAGGAATATCTGATGAATGCTTTAAAATATCAACATTTGTAAGAGCGCGTCTGGGTAGCCTTTCATTTAGTTTTTTGAACGTTTTATACACAATCCATTTCCATTTCTGTACGGTTTTATATGTAACCCTTTTCCTATTGCAATAGATTCCATCATCTTATTATGACGTTCTGATTCAGCTAAGTTTTTTCTTGCAGCTTTGTAATCACCAACAGCTTTAGCGATCCCAGCAGCTCCTCCTGCCAATGATCCTAACGCAGAAAGTCCGGCAAAAATGGGTATTAGTGGTAATATACCCCCAGTTTTCGGGATTGGAATCAAACGAGGAACTCGCAGCTTACTCGTTTTGTTATTAAGAAATATTTTATTTGCTGCGCTAAGAGCTTGATTAATAGCAGTGCCTTTACTTTTAGATTTATTTTTTTTCAACTTGGTGCCTATCTTAGAAACAAAATGTTTAAATGATTTAATCCCAGCACCAGCTTTAATTTTAGATTTCATTATTTTGCTAACTAACCACGATGCAAGTTTTTCTCCTTTTCCAACACCTTTTGCATTCAATCTTTGTTTAGCCATTTTATAGAGTTCTAAATCTGCACGATGTCGATCTGCTAGGTTAAAATATTTATCGTATGCTATATCGTGTTGCATACACGCGTTGTCCAATTCATTAACTCCTTTATCACCTCTTTGCAACCGCTTATGCAATTTTGTGCCAGGTCCACAATAATTGTAACCAGGTATGTGAAGTTCAATTGGTAAGTAATTAATAATACTGTTTAGAAGTCCTCTTCCTTTCATTTCATGCGTGTTAATGACTTTGTGCAAGATTTTTTTTAAATATATTCACACAATGGCATTTCTATCAATCCAACTGTTTTCGCTATCGTTAAGTCCTAACCACTTAACATACAATTTTTTCCCTCTTTTTTTGATCACCTTTTCTATGAGGTAAACGTCTGGGTACTTAGTTTTTTGCAGTTCTTGTTCATAAAACGTACCGAGTATAGTGTTTTTTCGCTGGTCTTCAATATAGTAAGTAACAGGACAAGTGTGATTCACGTGTTTGATAGTAAATAGCTCTGTTGACCAGTTAGGTGTATAACCTTTATGAAAGACGCTTTTGTACTTGCTTATACGGACACGATCACCTACATTAAATTTATTTAATTGAAAACAAAGTTTAGATTGTTTTTTTCCAATGTTTTTCTTTACTTTAACTTCATTGTTAAAATTAACATCAATCGGACTAAATTTTGTAGTGCTGTGCACAGTTCGATTATAAGATTCGACTATGTCATCTAAAGGTTTACCAACCCATTTATAATTTCCAATAAAACTAAAATATTTATAAAGTTTATTCTTAAGCGTCTTGATTACCCTTTCAACAATAGATGCCTTTTTAATTGAATACGTGGAATAATGATTTATTTTTAAAGAATTCACATACCTCTGAAATTCTTCATTGTAAAATTCTTTTCCAAAGTCTGTCTGCAAGTTTCTAGGTGTTCGTTTTGTCGATGTTATAATTTGTTCAAAAGCATTTTTTACATCTGATTTAGTTTTAGATTTTGTTGGAATACACCACGTGTATTTTGAAAAAGTATCAATAACGACTAAAATGTATTTATTTCCCTTATTAGCTGTTTGTAAATACTGTAAGTCAATTAAATCTGCTTGCCACAAATCGTCAATTCCTTTTAATATAACTGCCCGACGCTTGAAATTTTTTCTTGCTGATCTATGGATTTCGTTCACGACTTGTTCTTTTGCCATAATTGAATTGATTTAAAATACCCTCTATGTCCTCTTTTGTATAAAAGTTTATTCTTAACTGATTAGAAAGCTGTAAGATTTGAGAATTTATAATTTCAAATATAGAATCAAGATACTTTTTATCGTAAATGTTCTGAACGAGCTGATCGACATACTGCTTATTTGTTGCATCATCAGGTGAGGATGGATCCGCTACCCCCTTTAATCTCGACGATTGTAAATCGAAATCACCATTATCTAAACGCAGCAAAGCTTTATTTTTAAATTCAGAAACTTCAGATACACGCAATCGTTTACGAACATGATGTCCGAATTTGTCTATGTTCATTTTTGTTATTTATTTTTCAGGTATTTATAGTCAAATTCGAGCTTCGACTGATGTGCAAAGTAAAACAAACGATTTATATATCATTAATTAACCAAGCCAGCTTCGCGTAGCTCTTCAACTATAGATATGATTTCATTGTCTAATCCGGTGTTGCCAGCATCACGAGAAGCTATGAGTAATTTCAATCTTTCAACTAATTCGTTTGGGTTATCCCAATATACATATGACACATCTCTTTCAACTTTTTTCATTGTTGGTAGCCCTTTGCCTTGAGTACTTCCGTCGCTTATTAAACGTTCTTTACATAATTTAAAAAGCGGTTTTATAATGTACAAATATTTTTTACCTTTGTTGCTTTTTATTGGTTTATTTGGGTCAAAATCACGTCTGTGCGCGTTCGTTTCTAGTAACAACATTTTATAATAACGTTTATCCTCTTCAGTTATAATACCTAAATCTGGCAATTTCTCAAATAACAAATTATATAAACCTGGTGTTAAATTGTAACTATTCCCGTTTACTTTGAGTCTATTGTCGCTAACAGAAACTGAATTAGATCCTAGCATTAATTTGTCACGCTCTGTTCGTATGCCGAAAGGAATGTTTGACTCGCTGTTATATTGCTTTTGCCATGCAGGGTCTTCACGAGGAGATGCATACGAATCCGACGTCTTAAATGACGCATTGGCTGTTGAATTAAGCTCAACCCTGTTATCACTTTCACATGACGCGCTATCATCATCTTGACTGTACTCATCATCGTTTGAACCAAATTCATAAGATTTTGGTATTATAGTTTGATTATTAATACTACTTCTCTTTTCAGTAGTAGGACTAAATTTTAATGTTTTTGCTGTCTTTTTCCACTTAAAAACATCTTCATTTAAATCAGTATCGTCGGTGTTAAAGTAATTAACATTACTATTATCGTTGTTCTTAACTATTTCATTAAGCGGATCTGTTATTGGTTTCAAGACAGATTCCAATACAATATTATTGTTGGTTTTCATGTCACGAAGCAGTTTCACTTTCTTTTTGATAGCCTCAGCAGACTGAATTACTTTTTCTTTTAAAGTTTTTTGTTCGGTTATTTTAGGAGCCATGTCTGATCTCGAGGATCTCATATAAAGCAATAAAAGTTTCTTGTAATGGGACTCAATAAGTATCTTAGTTAATCCAAAACGATAAATGTATCAAATCCCATTCTATAACATCCTGAATTTCTAGCACAATCCTTATTTATAACCAAATAGCTAAAAGGTATACTCCATACTTTTGCGCACATTTCACGAAACTGTGACCAAGACATATCGGTTCCGACGTGTTCATCATAAACATGACGTAAATTAACCTCATCTTGTTTAAAAAGAATTATTAAATTAGCATTATCTCTTATTAATTGTTTAGGCACTTTACTATAGGTTTGATTCAAGTAGAAGCTGTCAATATTTTTATGTCTTCCCATTGCGAAGTAATCTCTTATGTTGTTTTGATTCTCACATGCTACGTCATCAAATATAATGATTGAATTATTTTCAGCTTCATGCGGGCTTAGTATTTCATCATTTTCACGATATTTTTGAAATTTGACTGTTGGTACCAAATTCAATATTTTTTCTAGAAACATATACATAGGCTGGAAAAGTGTTTTTGAATAAACATAAACATTTAGGAAGCGGAGCCCTTTTTCATGGAGTAAAAGACCGACAATTAAATTAGTTTTTCCGCAATTAGAAGGCCCACAAATTATACAGCGAATTGTGTCAGGTAAAAGTTCCCCATGATGAAAAGAACGATTGTTGCGACTTGAACAAACGACATTCAACTGCAAGCTCTGTGTTTGTTTTACAAATTTCATATTTCCTTAAAATTAATTCAGGCGATGCGCGTGTTGCAAGCATGAAAAGCTTATTAAAAATGTGCAGTAAAGGTGATCGCTCGTTATATGAACAACGCATGATACCATTGTGCGTTCCGGTTAATGCGAGCGCAGGATTCTAACCCTCGATACGTTGATCTAATCAACGCATGGTACCGTTGTGCGTTCCGATTGTAATCGTTGTATCGTTCGTGTGTTGTGATAATGGCTCGCGTAACCGAGTTACATCTCCACAGGCGAACACAATGCCAACACAAGTTGTATCGTGTTGTAATGTCTGTTATGGAATGCGTTACATTTTTCGCATCATATTTTGGGTATTCTGGCACACAAAAACGAGCGAGGGCGACAGCCCGAGCGAGGTGTGCCAGAATGCCCAATATATAACTACTGTCATCTTACAGCATTTAACCTAGGTAGGTACTGGAAAATGACGGTTTTTTTTGTTTAATTACTCTGACTAATTGTAAGTCACAGTCTCAATATTTGAAATTAACTTTTGCTAATTATAAACTACCTTGACATATACTTTGACCATGACCATCAGTGAAATATATGTAATTATTATTCTATCATCATCCCAGGCTATAGGTATCTCACTGCAATTGTATGAGTACCTACTTAATTTTCGTGTCAAAATGGAACTTTTTCCACTTAGTTGTATTGTTTTTCTAACCACCTTTAGACGTGGTCCAACTTTACGGTCTCCACTCAAATACAAAATTTAGCTCTCGGGGACTAGATCACATAATATGTATGCTCTCCTGCTCCTCCTGGGTCGGTCGGTCGTGGTCAGCATCAGGGTAGCATTTGGAGCAGAGCAGATAACCATCCACCGGTTCCTGTCCAGCGCGTCTCTTACGACCATGTAGAAATTGGCGGGCGAGGATCGAGGTTTCTTTGTATAATGTTGTCTGTCTCGGTCCCTGCTGTGTCAATGTCCAAGTTTCGCTTCCATATTATGCTATGATGTACGTAGGACTTAATAAATCTTTTCCGAATGTTCCGTGAGATTTTACATTTAAAAATGTGTTTTTTTATCATTGAATGCTTTCTTAGCCATGGCTATTTTTGTTTTCACATCCGCGGTGCATCTGGAGTCACAGGTAATCACGCTGCCTAAATATCTAAAACTATTGACCTGCTCAATGGTAGAATTTCCTATATGTATTTGATCTATGACTTGGGTATGCTTTGATGTTATCATAGTTTTTGTTTTCTTAATATTAATTTTAAGTCCAAATTGTCTGAATACGTTGTCCATTTCTGTTACAAGTTGTTCCAGTTGTGCGGAATATTCTGTATATTGTAATCTGTTTTTTAAAAAAGTTACTAAGGGCCAAGTTTCTTGCTGCGCATTCTTCTCGGCAATCATGGTCTTTCCGAAAGCCCTGTCAGGCTAATAAAAGGCATGTAAAACAGCCCTGAAGTCCCACAGCTGGGCAAGTGCAAGTCTCAGAACGAGAGGGCTTGAGCCGTAGTTCCCCAAGGGCGAAACTTTTGAAGTCACCAAACGCTTCTCTTCCATTACTGCTCTTTCAAGAAGAGGATAAATGGGTTTTAGGATTTTTTTTGCTCCGGCTTTACTTGCAAAAAAGTTCACGCCCCGCCACTGAACTCCATACACACATCATTGAATTTCTTCGCCGGTGTGTGCAGGTGATTTTCCTTCACCTCAAAGCTCATGGTAAATATCGCACGTAAATTCCGAAAAACTCGGAAATGCGAGCCGGGCCTCGAACCCACGGCCCTCTGCTTGAGAGGCCAAAGGTCAAACCACTAGACTAGGCTAATAAGGCTTTCTTACTATAATACATTTAGGTATTACTAATTTATATTCTAATATGCTCTTAGCCCAAACAAATGATCACCGTTTAAGACAAGTACCTGGGCGACCCAGCTCCGCTCGGGCTGAAACTCGGTACCAAGCGTTTTCCCAGAGATAAGACCAAGCAAGATCAATTTTTCATCCCCGAAAACCCCCACATACCAAATTTAATCGAAATCATTGGAGCCGTGTCCGAGATCCTCATTATATGAAAAATTTAAAATGAAAAATGTTTATTGATTTAAAGAAACAGTTTTAACAGAATAGGGTTGGGATCTCCTTTTAAGCAAAAACAATGCTTGCGCCAGGAGACCCCGCTCCTCCACTCAGAGTATTCATGAGTATAAACCAATTAACTAACTTAAACTTAAGTTAAGTAAGATAACTTAAAATTATGCGTGTGCGTGTGTGCGTGTGTTCGCGTGCGTGCGTGCGTTTGTGTATGTGTGCGTGTGCATTCGTGTGTGTGTAATAATCTTATTAATATATAAAAATCTCGTGTCACGGTGTTTGTTACCGAACGGTTGACGGCTTGACCGATTTTTATGAAACCTTTTTGTCTATACCTACTCCGTAGGTCTGAGAATAGGTTGTACGCTATTTTATATACCCCTAGGTGATATAAGGCAATACAACGTTTGCCGGGTCGGCTAGTTATATATATATATATATATATATATATACAAGAATTGCTCGTTTAAAGGTATTAGATTTTGATTGGTGTTTTTGGGTGGATCAACTATTTCTTGTTGTTATTCTGTCCTGTCAGCGAGGGGACAAAAGTAGTACAGTTTAATTAGAAGAAATGTTGTGTCACATTAACTAACATGCTTTTTAGACGACCAATTGTAGAAGGGGTTTAAAACTACCACAAAAATGCATGTTTGGCAAATTTTAATCGGATAAACTTACGGTTTAAAGAGTGACCTAGGAGACCGTCACTATAGCAACGAGTGACAAAAAAAAGTTGATCGACCCTTTTGCAGACGTGACTAAAAACGGCAGCCAGAAAAAATAAATAATAAATAAATAAATAAATAATGTCAAACAACTTGTCTTATACGCGGAGCAGTTAATCTGATACTTCAATCCCCAACAGGATGACTAATTATAAGCTTAACCCGTCTTAATCAAAATACGAAACATTTTTGTGAGAACCTAATGCTTCTTAGAAATGTGATGTTTGATTTGTTAACCGAACGATGAAATGTTTACCGAACACCTAATGAATGTGTCACCCTGTACGTTGATATATTTTTCTACATTCCACGTTTCTAGGTTGCTACGTTGCTGCCGGAAAGTATCACTACATCCACAATAGGGATGTAGACGCCATTAAAAAATAATTCGAAGACACGACTCCAGTAAAAAAAACGCTTTATTTTAGGAATTAAAACCAGATTAATTTTCGATTAACTGCAAAATTAAGATTTTTTGTTTCTTTAAAACAAATAAATAGTTAGTAGATTGAGTTGGCGAACATGTGACGTCATAAGTTGCTATTGCTTTCAAACTCTATGGGAGAATTGTGCTTTGACAGCCCATAAAAAGTAGGCGCGTCAGTTGATTGGTGGCGTCAAAATTGCATCCCTATTGTAGTGGTAGAGCCATGTTGGAGCTAGCCGCTGCATCACGAATGGGCCGGCTTGGTTCCTAGGTATCCTACTCCAGGGTAAAGATTTTTCTCTTGATCTTTACAGTTCCCTGTCAAGAGGGTTTCATTTACAATGCACGCTGTTTGTGAAACAAGAACGTTTTACGGAATTAACTTCCGAAATTACAATGTACAACTATCCTAGACTTAATTTAGGTACAATAAGAAAAAGAAAACTAAACGTACCTACTACATACATATAATAACAATAATTATAACTAAAACTTATTATGAAAAGCAGTCCCCTTAGTCAAGGGTCCAATTAAGTTACAACTAAAATTTATCTAGATAAATTGTGTCTTTAAGTTTCAATGGTGTGAATAGAATTTTTAATATAATTAATTAATATAAAAAAAATACTAAACTAAAACTAACACTGTTCCATTAGTTGTGGCAAAGGGGATGTACTCAGCGTATGCTGCGAGTCTGAGTGTGAAGTTCCCAATCCGCGCTGAGCCCGCGTAGGAACTACGACCCAAGCCCTCTCATTCTGAGAGGAGGCACTTGCCCAGCTGTAGGACTTCAGGGCTGTTTTACATGCCTTTTTTTAGCCTGACAGGGCTTTCGGAAAGACCATGATTGCCAAGAAGAATGCGCCGCAAGAAACTTGGCATTTAGTAACTTTTTTAAAAACAGATTACAATTTCATCATTACACGTCGCCGTCGTCATCGTCGTACATGCTGGGATGGATGTTGTTATTTATTTTTATAGTCAAGTTTAGCTAATCAAACGCAAATGACAGACAGCACTTGACAATGTTTTTCTTTAAGTGGTCAATTTCTGACGCATGGGCAATTTATCTGGGTAGTTTGCCCTATTTGGAATTGTGTGCATACCAGAAGCAAAGCACACAACTGCACGTCGACATACCTTTATGTGATACGACACAGCTTGGCTCACACGTAGACCTGCGCAAACATAGACGTGGACACTTAAAAACAACTCATGCGCATGTTTGCATTGCATCGGCGCGTCGCGATAAACCGGCCATTGCATACACTTTCGAGATATTTACACAGATTGAATGGAAAAAGTTAACTGAAGGTTCTGTTAAAAAGCCGTGTTAAGACAGCTAGTAGTTTGACGAAGAAAGCAAGCAAGTTTGAAGCACACTCTCTGCAATAACCCATTTGTGAAACACACTCTCTACAATAACCCATTTTTGAAGAACATTTTTTGTAACATGTAATCCATTTTGAAGCATATGTATTCTCCGCACTAACCCATTTTTGAAGTATACACTCTGTAATAACCCATTTCTGAAGCACGCACTCTGGAATAACCCATTTTTGAAGTACACTCCGCTATAAGCCATTTTTGAAGCAGACTCTGAAATAACATCATAATACCGAACGTAATGTAACGTGAAAATATCGAAGTGGTCAAAAGACCGAAAGGTTTTTTTCTAAAACCGTAAATATTTAAAAATTACATTTAAAACCTAACCTGTAACCTAATGGGTTTTAATGCCGTTTTAATAGATTCTGAGAAGTTAAGTTTACGAATTAAGTTTACGGATTCATAAAAAAAACTGGTCGCTCTTTTGAACCATTCAATATTTTAAAACTTTCGGTCTTTCGTACTTCGGCATTATGATACATACCCTTCTGAAACTCTTTGTGATAGCCCATTTTTGAAGCACACTCTCTACAATAACCCATTTTTGAAGAACATTTTTTGTAACATGTAATCCATTTTGAAGCATATGTATTCTCCGCACTAACCCATTTTTGAAGTATACACTCTGTAATAACCCATTTCTGAAGCACGCGCTCTGGAATAACCCATTTTTGAAGTGCATTCCGCTATAAGCCATTTTTGAAGCAGACTCTGAAATAACCCATTTAGGGGTATGTATCATAATACCGAACGTAACGTAACGTGAAAATATCGGAGTGGTCAAAAGACCGAAAGGTTTTTTTCTAAAACCGTAAATATTTAAAAATTACATTTAAAACCTAACCTGTAACCTAATGGGTTTTAATGCCGTTTTAATAGATTCTGAGAAGTTAAGTTTACGAATTAAGTTTACGGATTCATAAAAAGAACTGGTCGCTCTTTTGAACCATTCAATATTTTAAAACTTTCGGTCTTTCGTACTTCGGCATTATGATACATACCCTTCTGAAGCAAACTCTTTGTGATAGCCCATTTTTGAAGCACACTCTCTGGAATTACCCATTTTTGAAGCACATTCACTGCAATAACCAATTTTTGAGCAATTAACTCCAGCGACCGTTACGAACTGCGCCGGGAAACTAAAACTCTCTTTCAACCCGCATTGGCTCTTTAAATGTCTAACACCAAATCCACAAGAGCAGCAGCAATTATTGCTTCACCATCCAGTCTCATTAGCCATTATAATTTTAACGGCCTGTTACGGCTCGCAGTTAGTCGAACAGGCACTAAAAACGCAATAAAACTATGAAATGTGTGAAAAACTAACTGCTCACAATCGTCTCTGCGGATATTACTGGTTTCAGACGCCGTTAAACCGAGTTTTGTGAAGAAACCGACTGGCGGATGATAAGGTTAAGTATAGCCGTTGTTAGAGTTAATAACCATCATTTATTGTATATACGGACAAGTGGACACTATTTGAAGGGAATACGGAAAGAACATGTCTAGTCATCCAAGCAACTTTTTGAGTTATAGCGGTTTGAAAGATAGTCATCAAGAACAATTACTATGGTAACCATTTCTTTAAAAGTGGAAAAAGTATATTATTTGACTTATAATTATGTAGTACAGTCAGCATCAAAAGTAGCTGATCACTTTTGTACCTTGTCGCTCAACAGTTAGGTGCAAAACGTATACTTCATTGACAATTGTGATATTATGACAAATTACAAAAGTGACCAGCTACTTTTGATGCTGACCGTACTTTGCGAACTCGAGATTAAAATCTCATCATCATCATTTCAGCCGAAAGACGTCCACTGCTGAACAACATCCATCCATCATGCATCCATCGCGTTCCCGCAACCTTAACCAGGTCGTCGCTCCATCTTGTTGGAGGCCTACTTACACTACGTCTTCCGGCCCGTGGACGCCACTCGAGAACCTTTTAGCCCCATCGGCCATCAGTTCTACGAGCGATGTGCCCTGCCCACTGCCCTTTTGAGTCTAGCGATTCTTCGAGCTATGTCGGTGACTTTAGTTGTTGTGTTGTTTAGTTTTGTTTACCTAGTTGTTGTTTAGTTAAAATCTCATTTCTCATAAAGGTGACTAAACATGTTATTTCCGTGTGCCCTTAGTCATTTATTTAGGTAGTGAGGGTATTTTGACAGGTGGAAAGCGGTAGATGCTGTCGTGAGGTTTGACGTTACGGTCTTACTTGCAATTGGCTGAAGCCTTTCGCACATGGAGCTACTCAAAGAGAACTAGTTACGAACATAAATTACTAACGAATTGCTTGAGCGTCACGCCCATACATTCGCATTGAAGTTCGCACGACTAGTTACAGACGAACGTGTTCTCTTTGAGAAGCTCCATGTGCGAAGGGCCTTACTGAATAATATAAACGCGAAAGTTTGATGGACGGATGTGTGGATGTTTGTTACTCTTTCACGCTAAAACTGTTTGACGGATTCCGATGAAATTTGGCACACGGACAGTTTATAACCTGTTTTAACATTTAGGATACTTTTAATCCTGGGAAATTGAATACTTTCCACACGGTAAAACTATCTACGTAAAATCCCAAAATCTTAGCCATCCGCACACTCAAGAGACGTAAAATTTTGCATAGATGTTCTTCATTCAGTTTAAACGAAGACTATGATAATATTTTTTCGCAGGGAAGTAAACCATTTTCAGATCTAATATTTAACGCGCGCGTCTCCGCGGGTATTTGCTGGTATGTATTATAAGTACTTCGTTTTTTTAAGCATTAGAAAGAAGGTAAGATATGAAAAACACTTTTGAAAAATAAGTCACAGCTGATATGTAAAAATTTGAAAGGAAATATGGTCATTTACTCTTTTTCAAAAGCGTTTTTCAATAAAAAGACTCTTATTCTTTCTTATTATTTCTAATGCTAAAAAAACGAAGTATATACTCCATTTAATTTAGAATTATAAACCACAACAACATTATATTGCGGCTCGTGAACTGTAATCTCTTTACAATTTGTACTAGAGTAACAATTGACGACACGCAAATAAAGTGTCATTAAAACAATTTTATTTTGCGGCTCCCAGACTATTATACTGTACTATTTGCTAGGTAAGAAGTAGTTGACGAGCCGCAATATAATGATGTTGTGGTTTTCAATTCTAAATTAAACGAAGTATAGATAGATATAATCTTCTGTTCACCTCGGTAAGTACTAGTATACGGATAAAAAAAGTATTTTAAGTGAATTAAACTACTCAGCTTTATTGAAGGTGCAGACGTAGGGTAACCACGGCAGAGTAGACCACGAAGTTTCCCGAAGGCCGAATTACACCATACAAATAAAGAGCAAAAAGCCAAGCAGAGGGTCGTGGGTTCAAATCCCGGCTCGCAACTTTGAGTTTTTCGGAATTAATGTGCGAAATTACATTGCATTACATTGCATGTCATTGTATCCTATAGTTTCGGATTAAACTGCTACCTATATAATATAAATTTAATAGAGTGGTTATAGAATGAGTATTAGCTCGTCTGATGTAAATCGGCCTAGCCCCTAGCCTTTATACGGATGAGATTGTTTTAAACTTAAACTATTGTGAGACCATAAGGTAAACGTCCTTGTGCTTGACACTGACCCAATACATGGAATCTACAATCTAATGTAGCAAGAAAGGTGACAGATGGGTGTCATCTACAGGAACAGGGCGTTGAGGCGTCGAGCATTGGTACGTTTAACTTACTTAATTATAAAAATGCTAGCTGTTGGCCGCGACTCTGTCTGCGAATAATTCATCCCGCGGGAACTATGCAATTTTACGCCATAAAAAGTATCCTATTAGTTAATCCAGGTTAACTGTGTGCCAAATTCCATCAGGATCCTTCAAACCGTTTTAGCGTGAAAGAGCTACAAACATCCACACATCCATCAATTTAACTTTCACGTTTTTAATATTAGTATGATAAAAAAAAAGGTTGTGAGGATGTTTAGATGTTTGAATGTTTGTTAGTAAATCGTGCTAAAATGGTTTGACGGATTCTAATGAATATACATATATAATTACTGTTGTCCGCGACTCCGTCTGCGAAGAATAGGGGTATAAAAAATAGCCTATGACCTTTGCTCAAACCTAGCAAATTTAGAGAAAAAAAAATTGATAAAAATCGGTCAAGCCGTTTAGGAGGAGTTCGATAACAAACACCATGACACGAGATTATTATATGTTAGTTAATAATATAAGATTAGTTCTCGCGGGATAGCGATAAACGAATTATTTGCAGACGGAGCCCAGAGAACTGCTAGTTTATAATATTAGTAGGAAGTATCTCTGCAGTCTTATACTTATAGATTAGATGCGGGAAGGTATCCACATGTAGTTCAAACCTTTTTCCAGTGTTCATGGTATCCTTAGTATGCAAATGGCCCCCGCCGCAAGCCCCGGCTGGGCGGGGCCCCGGAATGGCCCACACGTAATTACCCCGCCTGCACATTTTGCCCATTTTTAAACTAAAATTAGAGGGTCTTATAGGGAATTATGTGGAATATAATTTGCCCGCAACCTCGCTATATATAAAGCATCTAGGGAAGTACTTATAAGTAACGTGCCGGTTTTTCTAAAGAGATTTTGAATGTGTTTATAGTAAATTCTATCTTATAATGAATTATAAAACGAGTCGACTTTGCGAGTTCGGTTCGTCAACTCGCTGTCGCGTAACTGGGATTTTACCAAATCGCTAAACAAATCTAGTGAAATCAAAAAAACGAGTTGCCTTTATAACCTGATTTTGTCATTTCGCTAAACAGGTTGAGGTTTTTGATCAAATGACTGATTATTTCTAGGGAAATGATAAATGGATTCCCCATTTTAACATCCTGCGCGATTTGATCATATCTCTTAGAGATTTGTCCGAATTTCTGTTTTGGCCATTTCCTGTGACATATAGACTTTGTATCTGTTAGAAGCTACGTACCAAACCAGTAGTGGGGTGTAGCTGAAAAAGAATTACATAACGTGTGGCGTAACGGGTTTAACTATTTAAATGAAAACTTGGACTTCAACTATAACATGGAATTTATTTACTTCATACTAAACACAAACTGAAACATGGGTTCACAGAAGAAAACCCCAGAAAAAAGACCAGCGCTGGGATCGAAGCCAGGTCCTCAGCAGGGGGGTTAAGAGTTTAGACACAAATTTTTCCCATACATCGCATATCTCAGTTCGTTAACTAATCACATTTAAGCCGTGATACAGCGCCATCTATGTTACACCCTCATCGAGAGACGTCAACACTCCTTCGGAACTACCCGCTCACCCGGACAAGAGATGTCGCTACTAAGCCCACTTTAACAAAAAAATACAAAAAGATACAATTCATAGCAATCTTGTTAGGTAAATGGAATTTATTCACATTCAATTATAGGTACAACAAACAACATTTTCACTAGCACAACCTATCCAAGAATGGCTGCCCAGACAGTCTGCTGTCCGCTGTTCGTTACTTGATTCGAATTCTAGAAGCCACAAATTCAAATTTAGGAAACAGCAACACGGTCTCGGTGGTCAGTGTGACCAGTGTCTACAGTTTCTATGGAAGAAGCCGGCTAATGGTTTGGTTGGTGCTATTGTCCCATGAGAACTCAATTGCGGGATATTAAGCATCCTGTCTCAATCCAAATCTTTGTCTAACTGTTCAGCCGTTATTGTGTGATTGACTAACAAAGCTCCCAAATGTTCACATCTCATTTATGCTATAAGTAGGACCATACTGAAACACTAGGTAATAGGTATAAAAAGTGACCCTTCCTGTCCACATTGTGGGAAGGAGGAAACGAGTGAGCACATCCTAGCCGAGTGCGTCATGTATGCGGTAGCGCGGCGTGATGTATTCGGGAGTGACGAGCTGAGGGAAGAGGAGCTAAAGGATGTCAGTCTCAAAGATGTCCTTATGTTCAGCAGGAGAACGAGAAGATTCGAGGAGAGATGCTGTGTGGGAGCGCTGCTGGGACAGTAACCGTCGGCTCCAACCATAGGGAATTGGGCTGAATGACTGTGCATAATGGTCGACAGCCCGCCTGACTCAGCAAGGCGTCCCCATACATCATCATCATCATACCGAAACACCGCAATTCCACGTTGATTTACAAAAATGTCTTTTTTTTCTATGCCAATAGCTTTCTTTTAATTTTAGAATATTTCTTAAGCAGTAAATCAAACTCAAGAGTTAATCCCAAGCGCGACAGTTGAAGCCAAAAGTGCGTAAGCGCCTTGAGACGTCAAGGGAAAAAGTCGTAAGCGACACGCATTTACGTTCGGTTTTGCTTAGGCATGTCTCGTCGCGAACTCGCCTATCCGCCGTCAGTCACCGGCGCGTGTTTGTCACGTCGTAAATATTCCCGCTCAAAATATTGAGTTGACGTAAAAAAGTTGACATATGCGAGTCAAGTATGCTAGGGACGCGGTTCTAAACATTTGGGAACCGCTTGGGAACACCTAAATTCGTATATTACCGTCCCCTCTCACCAGTCAGTGTTGCCAGATTTTATTCGGGTAAAGCGTAATTCTTAAACCTTTCCAGTAAAAAAAGTAGAAGTGGGACATACTAAAAAAACGTATACTGAGCCTGCCCCGCGCGGGGCATTTAACTTATGGGCTAAAATTGGGTCGTCCCATCAAAATCGGGACATCGCTTCTGTATCGGACGCCAACCAGTATCCACGTAATATCAGTGTCGAGCCTCCTTTAGTGACGACCCGACGAGTGCTAAGTGACTCCTTTTTTTATTTGAATTTTGAACGAACGAACGAGAAGTTCGAATTTTCGAAGTATCTCATGTGACATTTCTATGCCTCTTGTTATTAGTTCTGTTGGAGCTATGGCTATTTTTATCTCTCTCTATGGAGAGAGAGATAAAAAAATATTTGGAAGGAAGGAAGATATAAATAAAAAACATCGATTTTTAATTGGGCCCCATTCAACATACAACGTTGCGGCAAGCCGCAATGCTGTTTTTCAGTGGGACCCAAACACGACAGCGAAACACTGTGACGAAAACATTAATGTTTAGACCTTTCATTGCTAAGTTTGAGCATCTTTGACAGCTAATTTGAAGTGTTTCCATATACTTGTAACTTCCAAGAATTAGCGTGGCGCTCTTTTTGATGATGAAAAATTTAAAAAAGAAACGCCTTAGTGTACCTCAATTTTAACGTCATACCAAGAACTATACCTACTTCATTTAATTTAGCATTAAAAAAACAATTTTGACGAGTCTTTTTATTGAAAAACACTTTCACAAAAATACATAGTAACTAGTAAGTACTACTATGAAACCAGAAGAATGACTTATTTTCAAAAGTATTTTTCAATAAAATTCGTCAAAATAGTTTACCCTTTTTCTAATGCTAAAACAACGAAGTATATTAATAAATAAATAAATAAATATCACGGAACAATTTAAACCAATTGACCTAGTCCCAAAGTAAGCTAAGTAAAGCTTGTGTTATGGGGTACTAAGCAACGGATAAACATATACTTATATAAATAGATAGGTACATACTTAAAGACATATTAAACACGCAAGACCCGAGAACAAACATTCGTATTTTTCATACAAATATCTGCCCCGACACGGGAATCGAACCCGGGACCTCGAGCTTCATAGTCCGGTTCTCTAACCACTAGGCCATCTGGTCGTCAAATATATTACGTGGTTAACCTTTAGAACATTGCCAATTACATGTAATAACATGTTATGTAATATATAATTTCGTCTTTAATTCTAGCTTCAGTAACATACAAATAAATGCAAGAACTAGCCATTGTTGCATAACAATGTCGCAATGACGACGCGTCGCGTGGGCATGATGCGACTAAACATTATACTTCATTTAATTTAGAATTGATAACCACAACATCATTATATTGCGGCTCGTCAACTATTTCTTGCCTAGCAAATAGTACAGTACAATAGTCTGGGAGCCGCAAAATAAAATTGTTTTAATGCCACTTTATTTGCGTGTTGTCAATTGTTACTCTAGTACAAATTGTAAAGAGATTACAGTTCACGAGCCGCAATATAATGTTGTTGTGGTTTATAATTCTAAATTAAATGGAGTATAGTTATTTGTATACACTAACTTGCCTGTAAAGTCAGCTGCTTGGGGTAAGCCGTAATTTTCACATTCTTGATATATATCTATAAACTCCTTATTTGCTATTATAAATGTACAAAAAATCTACTCAGTCCTCCTCTCAGAATGAGAGGGGTTGGGCCGTAGTTCCCGCGCGGGCCCAGAGCGGATTGGGAATTTCACACACACCATTGAATTTCTTCGCAGGCGTATACAGGTTTCCTCGGGATGTTTTCCTTCACCGCAACTAAAGCTCATGGTAAATTTCAAAATCATAAACAATTTTTTCATACTGAGAGGAGGCCTGTGCCCTACAGTGGGACGTAAAAGTGGGCTGAGATGATGAAGAAATATACTCAAGTGTGATATTTTAAAATTTTCTTTTTCAAGCTCAGTTTGAACTTTGCTGACTTAGCTGGTTAGGATCCGTTGGGCCCTTGAGCATGAAGGCCCTTTGAGCTCTACCCACTTACCCAGCCCTTAGGTAGCTACGCCACTGCCACTGGTTCAGACCAACTAGTACCCTTGAAAGGCTTGCAATTCAACTGTGTTTGAATTTTAAAGAAATAGAACTTTGGCTAAATAAAATAATTTCCACGCTTGTCGACTGTCATTCCCACACATGTCTCTCACAGACATAGTCTGCACACGTTACAGAGCTAGGTTATTTGTTAAAGTAAATGGATACAGACCTCTACAAAGCAAAGCCTGATTCAATAGATTAAATAACAGTTTTTGTTTTAAAAATACATTTCTTTGTGGTCTCAACGACCGTGATTGCCAATCTTCATAACTACTTAATAAGTATAAAAGAGTAACGTGACTGACAGACAGACGTACATACTAAATCATTGGAGCTAGAGAGTTGAAATTTGGCGGATATAACCTAGTGGATCTTAGAGGTGCAATAAAAGAGATTTTTCAAAATTGCCCCGGAATAGAGGGTCAGCCATTTTTTTATTATTTCACGGGCGCAAAGCCGCGGCATAAAGCTACCTACAGTATTTTTTATTTTTTTCTTATTGTCAGCCGAGGTCTATGGCTACAATATTATAACTATAAAACAAACTCGGTTTCACCGATTACGATTGCCTTATGCGTGTCAAAAATGACTCACGAAGTTCACAGGCAGTGTGGGCGAAAATTCTAAGTATTTTATGTGAATATTATCTTTGATTGATGCATCAGTTAGATTAATAATTTAACCTAACCTTTGCGGAATGTTCAACCGCCAACCTGACCGCAAAGGCTCCGCTCCGTCTACGATATCTCCTCCATAAAAAACCCAAAACTCACAATTGATGGACTTATAATTGACATGTCATCCTCTGGCCATAGACTATTTTTTTCCTCTTTATCTCTCCAGAGCACTCATTGCGCCTATTGTCATGGGTTTAGTCAAATAATACCCCTAAGAATTAATATAATAATTTTCGATATTTTAAATGGTGATTGATTATAGTGACTGTGCGATTTTCGCTTTGTGGAACAACACTTGACGCCTTGGCTCAAAAAGCGTGTTATATTGTCTAAGGTAAGGTTCTTTATTGTCAGGAATTTGGTTGAGTGGCTTGTAATCGGGCGGCGCGGTCGGTTCATTTTTCTTTCTGATGCATATTTTGGCTTTTGAGTGACGTTGTGTCATCTGACAGCCGCTGTCATGTCTATGGTCAGTGGAATGGACACGCGTTCTTTTTTCAAACGAACGTCTTCATACGTTCGTACCGTTTTGTAATGAGATAGGTTTAATTGTGTTTTAGTCATTAAAAGATTACAAAACGCATTGTGGCTAAATGAAAGGCATGCATATGAGATTTTTTTTTATTTTTCTTATTATGATACATATTTCTTGGTGACGGTTGAAAAAATTATTTTTATATATATATATACATATTTATTTTGTTTACTGCGAAGCCTCTGGTATACTACGTCCTAGTATTTACGTAGTCATTTTAGTTACCTACGTATATCTTAGTGTAATATTTTTTTTTCTTGGGTAATGTAAGAAATATGTTTTGAAAAAACTCCGGAAAATCGGGCCGAAAATTGATGGTTGGTATTCGAATACAATAACGAATATCCTTGAAATTGGGACTTAACTTATTGTAAATGATGTCATACCTAATCGTTACATCAGTTTTCGAGAAACCCATGTACCACATAAGAACATTGATCGTTTAATATTATGAGATAAACAAGGAAAACTATTCATAGTTACTAATAAAGGGAACCAGTCTGAAACACATGAAGAGAACTATAAATTATACTTCTTGTCGTATTAAAGTAAATATATTTTATCTCAGTCGAAGCAATACCAGATTATCAATTATAATAAAACTTATAACAGTAATACTTAATGCATATAGTAAGCGAGAATGATTAACTAGATAGATATATAATAGAAGTAGTGACAATATTAGCACTCTAGCCTTCAACGTAACTAAGCAGTTAGGTTGTTTTGATCGCTACATTTGTAAGTATTACAAATGCCTGGCAGACTTCAATTGAGTGCAAGAAAGCGAATTTAGTCGTAATAAATCATCGTCGTTATCATCGATTACATTCATAAAACTTATCACATCTATTAGTTTCGTATAGGCTCCAATTATAGGCGAACACATCATTATCAACCAATTGTCATCTTCATTTAAATTGAATTTCTTCGCTCGTGTATGCAGGTTTCCTCACGATGTTCTCCTTCACCATTAAGCTCATGGTAAATTTCAAATGTAATTTCGAACGTAAATTCCGAAAAACTCACGAGGTGTGAGCCGAAATTTGAACCCACGACCATCTGATTGAGAGGTCAAACCACTAGGCCACCACGGCTTTTTATTATGGCTAATAATATTATTATTTTAACTGTATGAAGAGTATAATGTATATACTTACTTTAAAGGCCGGCAACAGATTGGTGACTCTCTTTGAGTTGCTGATATTTAGGTATGGGCGGTGGCGATCATTTTCCATCAGATGACCCGCTTGCTCGTTTTCCTCTCTCTCTTAAAAAAAATATGTGCAACTAAATAGTATAATCCTATCGTTAAACACTACATTTTTCGACAGTTGTCGACGTCAAAAATAACGCTAAGTTAAATTAATACCTACTATTAAAATTATTATTTAAATCCGAACCCAGACAAAGACACTCTAGGATTATCTTTTTGATGGATAAGAAACCGTCATGAAATAAGTAAATCATTATTTCTGTTACAAAATGTTTACAAAGGGTAAAATACCCAGTGGCTAGCTGACCACCGGTATAGGTAGTCAGCCTCTGTCAATCTTTTACTTATAGACTAAGTATAAACTACACGTATATGTATTACACGGAAATCGTACATCCACGGATTTCTGTGTCAAGCCGTTGTAAACCTTATACAGTCTTAAGGCACGCGGCGGACACGACGTACAAATACGCGTTCTTGAATCTACATAAGCACGACGACGTCTGTACACGCGTACGCCTACATACATCGCGCGCGCACTCTTCTGGATTCCGGCGGTGTCCGGCAATCTGCGCCTTGAGGGGTGGGGTAATTCGAATCGGTGCGGGGCGGACCGTTTCCATTCTGTACGTCAGTACTATTATATATTCTGTGCTTAAGGGTAAAGTATGGGTGTGTGGATTCATATGAAAGGCAATTTAATCCTCCATTTAATAACAATGCAAAATCGGTAAAAAAAAAGCAATAAAAGTTATAAAGATAGGCTTGAAAGCAAATTCCGTAGGTGTGCGATTTCCGTGACGCCGAGTGTATTATCTATATCGGAACGAATCTATTTTAGAGTACATTTTTTCACAGAGATTTTTTCCAAACCCGTGACTCTTCGACGTTCATAAATGCTTGGTCTAGTCTAGATAGTCTGAAGGTCGATGGCGCCGAAAGGTTCTCGAGTGGCGTCCGCGGACCGGAAGACGCAGTGTGGGTAGGCCTCCAACATGTTGGATGCTGATGGCGTAGGGCCGATTTGTTTGGCGAGCCTTGGGGGAGGCCTATGCTGAACAGCACGGTTGCACCATTTCAAATCATAGTAAGGGACATTCAGCTAATTTTACAAGAGAGCGAAAAAACATGTTTTGTCTCAGCCGTACCAAATTATGCAATATTTGTTCAAAAAGTAATAATTTCTTGGTTAACTAGATCAAGTCGAATATCCAGGTACTTATATTTATGTTTATATTCTTATATTAGGTACATGTTTTATCTGAAATGTACCATACTGGCTTTTGAAATGAGCGTACTTATTGATAATCGTTTGACCACATCAAACCTAATAAGCCTCTCTGACTTTCTTAAAACCTAGTAGGTAAGTGCATGCCACATACCTACTAGGTTTTTGAAATAGTTTTGTGCCGTACTAGGTAAGTTTTGAAATGGTGAAGCCCGTTTTTTTGTGTACTTACTAGGCTTGGAGGTACTCGTATCTGTGAAATTGAACTAGATAGGCCTCTAAATGTTTTTGTATCCTGTAGGCACTTACTAGAAACCACGTTATATGCAAAAACCGCAAAATTGATTTTTTGAGAGTTACTATAGGTTTTGAATTGGGATGTACCAAAAAAAATAACCTATAGTTTTTATATTTTTTTTGGAAAGAATAGGATATTTTAAGATACCATTTTCATCGATTTTGAATTTGGTTGAGTATTTAATTTTTTATATTTTTTTTAAGAAATATGTTAGATGACGTCACAGTGAGAAAGCCACGTTCCATTGCCTACAAAAATTCAAGCCGTACATAACATAATCTGTGGCACTACTGTTTTGTCTTGTCACTGTCAATAATACAAGCACGGCTTAGGGTCCTAAATGAACCGTGACAAATAGTTTTATTTATTTATCTTCTTTTAGCTTCGATTATTCCTGTTTGTTTAATGGTGTGATAGTAAATAGATATTGTTTACTAAAATCTGATATTTAAATTCTTTCATATTTACTTGTAACGTAGTAATTTAATAATTAAATTTGTATAAATACATTGCTAGTATTGTATACATTTCGGACTTTATGATAAATGACAACTGTTTAAAGCCAGGTGCGCATCATGTGATTAAAGTTCTGTCTTTTGCTATTATAAGCAGGACAGCAACATTTCAAACTGTCAATTTGCTTTAGAGTGTAGACCTGCTTTATATCTGCCTATGTAACGATTCACTGCAGGGGTCAAATGAAGGTCATTACTTAAATTTTCTTTATTTAATTCAGTTTATCATATTATTATATCTATTTCCTACTTCTCCAAACGGTTTTCGATTTATTTTACGTTGTCAAAAATTGGGACATCCCAATTGGTGCAGCCGCAGCAGTGGACGTCCTTCGGCTGAAATGATGATGATGATAATAGTCTAGATAAGGTCTAGATAGAATAAAGATAGTTTGACTTTGACTTTGACCACCAAGTTGTTTCTCCCTCTCATCTAACGACGAATTCTTCAGGCTACAAAACTACAAATTAAACAAACAAAGTTGTTGTTATCTCCGATCAGCTTTTTTGTCAGTCCGTTTGTCTGGTGATGGATGGTGCAGCCGTGACCTCTGATCACGACTGGCCGGGTGTGGAGGTCAGCGAGGCAACAGGTAAACGGTTTGAGTTTTAGCTAGTCCTAGAGCTTACAGCTTTGTCAAAATTACTATACCTACCAGTGGTATTACACATGCTATACTTACACGCTAAAGATAACTATACATTACAAGTTTTAAAAACCCTCAACGCAATTTGGTCGCACATAAGTTCGAAAATAAAGTAAATGCCCATCATGCGTCTAAGAACCCTTCCACAGCTAACAAAAAAGCTGATAATAATTTGATGAAACATGTCTTCTAAGAACCATTGTCAAGAAACCAGCTTTCAAACAAAAAAGACGCATCCAAATCGGTTCACCCGATTAAGAGCTATGATGCTACAGACAGACACACACGCACACACTCACATAGCGGTCAAACTTATAACACCCCTCTTTTTGTGTCGGGGGTTAAAAATAAGGGTCACTGAGTTTCAACTTTCTAATAAAAATAAATTATATTTTCAGTTTTGTCTGAATAGGTACATTTGATGCAACAATAGTAATATTGTACAACGAGAGTTTTAAAAGAGCCATTTTACCCGAGACGTTCATATAGCCACCCGAGTCGGTACTAGGTCGGATATTCGGACATCATTTAGAATGAAAAATTCCAGTGAAAAATCTATGCAGGAGTTTTCATACGGACTTCATTCCAGCACTGGACATAAATAGTGTGGACTAATTTTGTGAGGTGTAATTTATGAAATACCAGGGTGAGAAGTTTTTCGGACTCTAATGTCAACGTCGAAGGTTGGTAGTAAATATTTTTCACCACCTGACTTTGCATTTTGTTGAAAATACTACAACGTCCAAAACACGTCTAACGCATAACGTATTTCAACTATAAACCAAAATAACGACTCACCTGTAACGTGACGTGAATCTCGAGCTAAATGCAAATAATTGATGTAGGTAGTCGAGTGTGAAGTAAATCATTCCACCGCAATCCTCGAATAAACAAACAACGAATTCGCCATAAATTTGACGAGGGACTCCAAAAACGCTAAGCTCTTTAACGTAACGCCCTTTTGGCGAATTTCCTAATAACTGCGATCGCCTAATAATAATTGTGAGTAAAGCCGGCCCCATGTGGCCGCCGATGGCACAACTTGAATAAAAAAACACCTATCCGCACATGACGCCTGTTCCAAATCCGAAATTCCCTCCAAAACGATCTCACGCTGCGTATAAGAAAAAAAAGCAGTCCCCATTCCTTTTTCGAATACCACTTTTTTTTCTCGCTTCATTGTGAGCAGCGGCAGGCCCTAGACTCTTTATTAACAAGATTTTGAATATTCCATTGTCGCTAACACTTTCTATGTTCGAAATTTAATTTTTTTTCGAACAGTTTGGACATTTCGCTTGAATTATCGCCGGCCAGTTTTGTTATGTTATAAGGTTTAAGTCGTTGCTCTTTTTTTCATAAATGTCAGTGAATGGGTCGTTTTTGACGTGGGTGAGCGCGTGTATAATTGCTATCAGGTAGTTTTGAGCTCGAATTCTGTAATATATGGATAATTAAAGGACGGCTTAAGGTGGAATTTTTGTCAAAGTTTATCGGCGTTTTGATTGAGGTTACGAGAGCGTTCCGCCTGCCGGCGGTAGCTTTATGGATCCATATTTAATATTCAACACGTATCTAGTTTCATAGCCAATCGAGAGTAGATTTGTCTTGCTAGATTATAAAAACATTGGAACTGGTCGTAAACGCGATACGATCGCGAGGACCTCCTTTGATTGGGTTTTGGTAAATATCCCAATTGGATTTTTACGCTCGTCTTTTTGTAATTATAGGCGATAGAGTGGCTTTTATGGGCCGCAGCGCTGACTACATAATCAGTCGAATGAAAATATAAAATACATTTTTACGATTAATGCCGGCTAATCGCGTAGTCGGCCGTAAAATAAAATGCGTTGATTGTGCGTCCGACACGTTGGTAGCGCGACGGTCCTCGGAACGAGGCCTTTAATAGCCAAAGACATAAAAATAGTGAATAATTTAAGAGTTTAACTAAAGAGATTAAGTAAAATTAACTATAAAATTGGATCGCTGTGTTACAGAAACGGAAGGCTGTAATGTTATAATATGTTGTTGCGTATTATCTTGATTGCTCAAATAAAATTCAAGCGTAAAAACATCAGTGGAACGTATTATTTCTAAAACCTATTTTTATCAATTGTTTACCTTCAAGACGAGATGAAAAGAGGTGAACTAAGAGATGGACGGATGATTTTGGTAAAGGACGCAGGTTCACGTGGATGTAAGCCGCTTCCAACCGTAACATTACGCCTATATCCAGCAGTGGACGTGTTACGGCTGAATTGATGATGCTGATGTTTACCTACCTATAACCTACTGACTTCTAGTAATTAAGGATACTACCTACCTACCAGTTCAAATAAAAGATAACTGTACAACCATCATGTTCATAAAGTTATGTTTGGAACATAACTATGCACTAAGATCGATCGTTAAAATATCTCGTAAGTGCCAAGTATAGACAGATACCATGACAGATACGTTAAATATTAACTGTATTTAATCCAACTTACAAAGTAGCGGTAGCAAAAAATGGCTCCTAGGTTAGAGTTGCCATAAGTGTGGGGACTCAGACCGGGACATTTAAAGAAAAACTAGTAAAGTTAGAAAAAAAGGAACTTTTATTACAGCAATAGGTGACTTTAAAGGTTTAGTCTTTGCCTAAACACAAAACAAATTTTAACAAAGCCATTTAATCAAGCTCTCCGAGTTTGCATCAGAAAAATAAGCCTTATTGCTCTTGGTATAGCGAAAATTCAAGATTTCTACAAATCCGTAAGACGGGGTCAGTAGACACGACGTATAATAAAGAATTCAGTCAGGGTTGTCACAATTGTGAAAAAAATTATGCGGGTGATAGGACCTTGTCAAGGGAATAATAAAATAAAATATTTTAGTAGGTATACAAAGAATATACATGTAAATGACGATTTTAGACGACCAGATGGCCTAGTGGTTAGAGACCCTGACTATGAAGCTTGAGTTCCCGGGTTCGATTCCCGTGTCGGGGCAGATATTTGTATGAAAAATACGAATGGTTGTTCTCGGGTCTTGGGTGTTTTATATGTATTTAAGTATGTATCTATCTATATAAGTATGTTTATCCGTTGCCTAGTACCCATAACACAAGCTTTGCTAAGCTTACTTAGGGACTAGGTCAATTGGTGTGAATTGTCCCGTGATATTTTTTTTTAATTTTTTTATTTAAATGAAACTGTTTTCATTTCTATTAACCCCTCCCTTCGTTATTTTTCACCTCACTGTCATGTCTTCTCACCCCAAACAGCGTGCCTAATCACCCCATATAGCGTATCTAGTCACCCCGTATTCCGTGTCTATTTACCTCAGTTTCTAACCGAAACGGTTATGAAATTACTTTTGTACAATTACACCTGATTATGAATAAACTCAGTCAAACGTTTTATTATTTAGACCCTGCAGACACCGGGTAGGTAACTAGATTAAAACGCCACTACATTGTAATTATCACTAATATCACTTATAACAAAGTTTTTGGAACTGTTATTTCTTACCATAGTGACGTCTCTCTTTGCACTAAAATATTTAATACTTCTGACTAACTTCACGACTATGATTTTTAAACCGGGACATTTGGTTAACGACCGGGACGCCGGGACACCATGCTTCAAACCGGGACATGTCCCGGCGTACCGGGACGTATGGCAACCCTATCCTAGGTACATTAAATGCAATTTCCAAACGAAACGCTACCGAGATCAAAGATAAGCTGACCATAGATAATTCATGTTCTGCCAGGCACGGGCGAGTGCTAGACAGCCAACGGTTTTTTTTATCTAAAATTACTGGCAACGCATAACGCCGTTCAGCCTAAGTTTTTCAAAGTAATTACGTACTTTTACGACTAATATTATAACGTTGGACTATTAAAGTTGTGGCCTTCAGGTGCAAAAGTTTTTTAGGGCCCTGAATAAATTATCTTTTTTATTTTAACGTGACATAACGAGTGAGAATATGTAATTACGTAATATTATGATTTTTATGAGTATTTTTATTTATGGTATTGTTTTTTTGGCTTAACTTTTATGGGCTGGTTAGCAAGTTGGCAATAAAAGAGGATATGCATGTATTTTGTTATTTATAAAATCATAATGAATAATATAGTAGTATTATTTTAGTTGTAGTAGTTGTTGTTGGTTGTAGTATTTTTGTAGTGGTAGAACCATGTTGTAGCTAGCCGCTGCATCACGAATGGGCCGGCTCGTCCGGGGCAGTACCACCCTCTCACAGAACACCGGCGTGAAGCAGCAGTAATCCTGCTTGCGTTTCGTACGGTCAGTGAGAGTGCCGGGGGCCCAATACCTCACCCCTTCCCTCTCCCCCTTCCCCTATTCCCTCTCCTTTAGGGCCGACAACGCACTGGCATCGTGTAAAGCGCTGCGGGTGTCTATGGACAGTGGTGTTCATTTAACATCAGGTGACCCACTAGTTCGTTTGTCTGGCCTATCTAAAATAAAAAAAAAATGAAAAAAATTAATATTTACGCGATGAATACATAATAAATGAAATTCACAACTATATTAAAGGGTGAATCAACATTTTTATGTTGTTGCCCTACTCAGTCCCCAGTTGTCCAAGTGACATCTTCATACCTACTGTTTCACAGAAATATTCAAGGAAATACTTAATGCTTAAGTTGTCCATGAGGCAAAATTTGAGTAACCATAGCAACAGTAGCAAGAAAAAGTTGATTCACCATAGAACATAAAAAGAGAAAAAGCTACATTTATATATTTTTTGTCAATTTGTTTGTTAATAACGTTAAAGAGGCATTGCATAATAATTATCATGATGTTATCGTAATTTTTTTTTCAGGTCAAAATTTTAGATTAGGTATAAATGTTTCCCTTGTAGGTATTTCTAGCGCGGGCGACGCGACGAGTTAAAGCTAAGTAATAACATATATTACCGGATCAAAACAAAAACAATATCTAATATATAAAAATCTCGTGTCACGGTGTTTGTTACCGAACTCCTCCGAAACGGCTTGACCGATTTTTATGAAACTTTTTGCTCTATGTTCGGTAGGTCTGAGAATAGGTCGTAGACTACTTTTTTCGCGGATGGAGTCGCGGGCAACAGCTAGTAGATATATAAACTTAAAACAAAAAGTTGATCAAATAACTCAATCGCTTTCGCCACATCTTTCTGTCAAATGTTGGAAAAATGTCAAATGTTGGAAGCAGAAAGAAACTGCGATTACTGCGAATCTCGTAGGTACTCGCACTCTCCTGGGCTTAGGGCCCTCGCATATTGAGCCACTAGTGGCGTGGCATTAGAACGACTACCTAGTGCATTGATTCCCAAAGTGGTCCACGTGAACCCCCAGGGGTCCACGGGAGACTCGACGGGATTTAGATTTAGATCCAATCTTCACATTTTTGTCGAGTTTTGGGAATATGGTACAAATGTTGCTGCAAGGGGTCCACCGGAACCAGCTAAATTTTGAAAGTGGTCTATGAGAAAAAAAAGTTTGTGAACTAATGACCTAGTGGCTGCCACAAGTTGCGGACGCGTTTCTTCACACCCTTTCCAGTGTTGCCATACACACTGACGACCAGATGGCCTAGTGGTTAGAGAACCTGACTACGAAGCTTGAGGTCCCGGGTTCGATTCCCGTGTCGGGGCAGATATTTGTATCAAAAATACGAATGTTTGTTCTCGGGTCTTGGGTGTTTAATATGTATTTAAGTGTGTATCTATCTATATAAGTATGTTTATCCGTTGCCTAGTACCCATAACACAAGCTTTGCCCAGCTTACTTTGGGACTAGGTCAATTGGTGTGAATTGTCCCGTGATATTTATTTTGTTTTTATTTTATTTTTACACTGCCTGGACCGTCTGCTGTCCGCTGTTCGTTTCTTGATTCGAATTCTAGAAGCCGCAAATTCAAATTTACGAAACAGCAACACGGTCTCGGTGGCCAGTGTCTACAATTTGGGTTGGGTTTGGTTTGAACTGCTTTTCAGGAACGCCAAAAATCACTGGTTTGCGAGAGGTTTGGGCTGAGTTTGGGATGAGCCTTTTTTATTTGTGTTGGGCCGTTCCTGTATTTAGCCCCCAGGCGCGTTTTGTCGTTCGACTCGCGCGCACACACAGCCACTTGAACAACGTATTCTAGACGGGTGTGTTTTACAATACCGAAGTACGAAAGGCCGAATGTATTACAACATCGAATGGGTCAAAAGACCGACACGATTTTTTTCTGAAACCGTAAACTTTTCAGAATTTATTAAAACGGCATCATACAGAACCCATTAGGTTAGGTTAGGTTTGTTTTATAACAATCTTAAAAAGTTAACGGTTTCAGAAAAAAATCGTGTCGGTCTTTTGACCCATTCGATGTTTTAATACATTCGGTCTTTCGTACTTCGGTATTATAATACATACCCTTCTAGACGCAAGTGGGAAACTCTGGTGGCCGCATCCAGCCACTGCAGGCTTATTGTCTAACGCTTCTGACGCTCGCCTTCGCAATCACTATTTCTTTCTGTAAAACCGTATAAGAAAATGACAGAAAGAGATGGTGAAAGCGAGCTTACCTTCGCTTTCACCATCTCTTTCTGGCCGGTTTTTTTTTTTACTTCATTTAATGATATCTTACATTGAAAAGTAAATTGTTAAATTAATTTAATCATATTACCGTAAGTAATGAATAAATACCACAGGTAGCCAAAGCCGTAATGTTTTTTTTAATATCGACACGAACAGCACTACCCTGTCGGTGGCAACATTTGAGCAAAATGAATTGTCAAAGTTGTCTCTCGAATTATGGCCACTAGTATAAGTAGTGGCGGCGACTGGTGGCCATAATGTGCGGGGCTCTTATTGTCTAACGCACTCAGAATCATAATCGTTTTCATCACTTTTCTCTCTCACAAGACGATAAATGATGTTAGAAAGAGACGCTGAATGCATTCGCGAGTTAGACTAGACAATACGGCTTCTGGCTTCAAACTACATTCGTAATGCAGCGTATTTGAATAATAAAGCTATCATTATTACAAACACATAAATGTCACTAAGACACCATGTTATGTCGTGGGATAGTTAATATTATGATGTTATAGTTACAGGGTAATAAAAGTTTTTCGTACCAGTACCAGTGCGATCGGTCGATGTTGAATACATAGAGAAATTAACCAATAGAGTTTGACTTTGTCTGTAACCTTTCAAGCCTTGATGTGTGAAGTTCAAAAAGTTGGACACCTTCTTGCCGGAAGTTACAATTAGTTTGAAAGTTTTAGGTTGCCACACGAAAATCAATCATACTCGTACCTACTATTGTATTTCATCATCAACACGAATCACACAATTGTGTCGATGTAGGTAATATCCATATGGATATTACGGTGAAACATCGTGAGAAAACCTGCATACACCTGCGAAGAAATTCAATGGTGTGTGTGAAGTTCTCAATCCGCACTGGGCCCGCGTTGGAACTACGGCCTTTAATTCTGAGAGGAGGCCTGTGCCCTGCAGTGTGACGTACATAGACTGGGATGATGATGATGAGGTTTATGGAACTTGTAGAGAGAGGGTTCTGCATGAAAACAACATGTGTCATACAGTGGTGTCGTACAATGTGCATTTAAGTATAAAAACTTTTAGCAGATTTCCATTTAACTTCCGCAATTCATAATAAACGCATTTTTCGCAAAATTCATGATATTGTTTAGCATATTATTTAAACAACAGAACAGTCAATAATGTCAGTTGGCATTGTATTCATTCAGAATATTTAGTGAAAGTAACGCCGCGGATTGAACGAGCGAAGCGAGTAGCGAGCAGACTCTGTCGGCACAGAATAAGTAATATGTAACGAGTAATCCAACTTCATACTAAAGCGCCCGAATCGACGCACGCACACAGCCAAGCGTCTTACACGGCGCGAGCGTGGGAACTGCATTGTTTTGTCTAGCGAAGATTGGTTAGCGGCCGTGTAAGACGCTTGGCTGTGTGCGTGCGTCGATCGGGCGCTCTAGTATGAAGTTGGATTACTGGTTACATATTAAGTACTTATTCTGTGCTGTCGGTTTAGGTCGAAGAAGGGTAGCCACCTCACTCGCTGCATTTGCTCTTCGTTAGGTTTTTTTTTATTTCTATACAATGCAAAGTGACTATTATACTCTGTGTTTATTATTCAAATACATTATTATGCAACTAAACTATGATTACTTTCGAACTTATGCAATTCGTATTATGTAAAATGAATTGTTTAAACGATGGTTGTTATAAGTACAAACAATTACACACCAGTTACACCAACCTAGCTGTCTTACGCTATTAGTACCTAGCGAAGGAGCAAGATAAAATGCTGTAATTTGCCACTATACAGGTTCATTCCTCTATGGTTTCGTATTATTAGTATTCCTCCCGTCCAATGTTTTTAGTTCAATTATTCCATGCAATTCATTTAACGTGTAAGTGTCATGTTTTTACAACGGCATCTCACGCGAGGAAATGTTCTTACCCCTTTTAAAAAAAAATGCATTATAAGAAAAGAAATACAAACTTAAAACGCGCTAATCAATCAATCAGAGGTGCGAGAGTTGACCAAGGGCTAAATTCAGGAACGGTCCAAGACGGTTTGCGAGCGGTAATTCAATCGTTTGCGAGAGGATAGGAATGGGATGAGCTTGGGATGAGCCTTATTTTCCTGTTAATTCGCTGTGTAAATAAATAAACAAATAAACAAGGCTCATCCCAAACTCTGCCCAAACCTCTCGCAAACCAGTGGTTTTTAGCCCCAGGAACATATATTTAATCCTACTTCCCACCTTCCCACCTTCTCACTAATACTAGAAGCGTGAAAGTTTGTATGCGACGGATGGATGTGTGGATGTTTGTTGCTCTTTCTTGCGAAAACGGTTCGTCGGGTCCTGATAAAATTTGGCATAATGGTATATAACCTGGATTAACATATAGGATACTTTTTATCTCGTAAAATTGCATCGTTCTCGCGAGATATAAACGAATTCTTTGCAGACGTAATCGCGCGCAACAGCTAGTATGTATCATTTTTAATGTACGAAAAATTTGAGTGTGTGTTTGTTACCCTTTCACACTAAAACCAATGAACGGATTTGGATAACATTCGGTAATAACTTAACTTTTAACTGGAACTCGGTAATAACTTAAGTTTCCATATTCCCCGGATTGGGACTAGCGGGGGTAGAATATTGAAATCTCAACCGTTAAGTCTAGAAATTTGTTTTATTTTCTTCATACAACGTAAATTAAGACGTACCTAAAGGCCTGTCATCATCATCAGCTGGAGATGTCTACAGTTAAACAAAGGCCAATGGCTTTTGAACAGCAACTCGCCATCTACATCCAACAGTTGCCCACAACTCTCAAGTTGTCGTACCTACCCTCAGTCACGATCACGATGTCATATCGTACCTACAATTTTGACGTTTCCTTTCATGTGTCATAAAAAAAACTTATCGAATTACAAAAAGCACCAAACAGGATCGCACCTAGCTTTGACATATTGAAGTTTAGATGGGTGTTTTAAAATGAACACTTAAGGTGGAACGGCACGCTCTAGGCGCGAAATTCAAACTTTTTATAGTTTTTAATTTTTTTTTTTTTTTATGTCAGATTGGCCAGACAAACGAACTAGTGGGTCACCTGATGTTAAATGAACACCACTGTCCATAGACACCTGCAGCGCTTTACACGATGCCAGTGCGTTGTCGGCCCTAAAGGTGAGGGAATAGGGGAAGGGGGAGAGGGAGGGGGAGAGGGAGGGGGAGAGGGAAGGGGTGAGGTATTGGGCCCCCGGCACTCTCACTGACCGTACGAAACGCAAGCAGGATTACTGCTGCTTCACGCCGGTGTTCTGTGAGAGGGTGGTACTGCCCCGGACGAGCCGGCCCATTCGTGATGCAGCGGCTAGCTACAACATGGCTCTACCACTACAATTTATTATGGGTAAACGGTGTAACTGTTTAACTTCATATGGTATTTGCGCTTGTAAAACAGTGTTCTTTATATTATTGTGTAAAGTTTTTTAACAATAAAACTATTTAGCTTGAAATAAAAGTTGTCAAAGCGTTGAAAGTCCGAATTTTTATGTTTGACAACTTTTATATCAATCTAACAGTTTTATTCTTAAAAAGCTTTACACAATAATATAAAGAACACTGTTTTACAACCGCAAGTACCATATGAAGTTAAACAGTTACAACGTTTACCCACAATAAATTAAAACCTGCAAAAATTTTGATTTTCGCGCCTAGAGCGTGCCGTTCCACCTTAAGTACCTTTTACCATTTTACCTTCCTATTTCGCTACCACGAAGTAGGTACGACTGAAGGTTGTGTTTTAAAATCACGGTCTAAACATAGGTAGATGACGTATAAAAGATAGAAAAAAATGCCTTTAATGTTCGTCCTCGCTCTGCAGATTTAAAAAGAAGACCCTAAAAAGACAAACCAAAACCAAAGCAAAGAAAGTCACGAGCAAAACCTAGCAAGACGACAACAATACAAGCTAATTAACCCGCCGTGTGTGTGTCCGCCTTGAATGCCTCCATCATCCTCAAAATACGGCGCTATAAATTAATTCACAAATTACTCTTTCAAACGTCCAACACTAATCGAACGTTACTAACTGCCTTCTGTTCCTTGTTCAAATAAAAACCATAAGCATTTTTGTATACTTTTTAAGACAAAGGTTTTTTCAAACGCCACGGGCTGACTAGAGCGCTACTGTGCGCATTTAACTGTCAAATTTGAAATTGAAATTGGAACGTGGCGGATTGATGGAGTTTTTTCCTGATGCCGTGTGACGAAAGGTTGCCAGGATTAACATATGACTGGCGGGTAGACGTCAACTTAGGTAACAATAATATGTGCTTAATAATGAATGAGGCTTTTGAATGAAAGAAAACTACTTTAGTTAAGCTTAGTGTACCTACTTCTTGATTTTAAACCAGACGGTAAAGTTAAGCGACTGTGCGATAATAATAGTGTGGTAATAAAATAACTAACATATTCCTTCCTTAGCATAGATCCGGACATTAGGTTTAATTTAATGAGCTTTCCCGACCGCCATATTACTTTTGATTGTTCTTTGAAATTATGCTTAGCTGTCAAAATTATTGACAGCTATTCAAAATGGCAACGTCTTAACCTAAATTAACAAACATCTTTGCTTTTTAATTTCAGAACGTAAAACAAAAGACGATTCAATCAGCGGCTGCGTTCGTCCCCGGCCTTCGGGAACGTCTTAATTTTCGAACAATGCGCCATAACCTGAACGCACCTAAGCGCTTATTGCTAATTGTTTGGCCGCGTCATACTTTTTAATGTTTCGTTCAAAAACGTTTTTAACGATTGGTACGAGAAATTGTGTGTAGTTATGTCCGGAAATTGTTTATGTATTTGCATAAATAAAGTAAGGAAAGGGTCTGGATGTTTTATTGTGATTTAAAATTGCTTTTTCTTGTGGTACCGAGAGCACACTGAGGGTCTTTAGATAATTCCCTTTGGTTAAATATTTTTTTGTATTTTTTTTATATTTTTATCATTGAGGAATAATGTTATACAACCATTTTCTGTAGTCGGACTTAAAAATAAACAGCTAATAATAATATTCCAAAAAAACTGATGTCTTTCATTTGATCTTCAAATAACGTCATAAAAGGTTCAAAGGCATTTTTCTTTTACCTTTGCTCTCATGCTTCACTTAAAAAAAATGTCAATGTCTGTCATAATGTCATTTAAATTTAACTGATGTCAATAGGATAGGTTTTTAACAAAACAAAAAGGATATTTTCATTTTTGAAACTAAAAATTGGACTATAGGAAGTGTTTTATTTGTTCAAATGACTCCATGAATAGCCCCGGCAAAATATAAGTCCGTGTTAGGGAAGATCTACGTGAGAACTGGTGTCGTCTTGCAAATGTCGAATATTTTAGGATATCTCTCTTGTACTGCTGCGAAGATCATATTGATGTATGTAAATGGACCTATTTCGCATTTTGGGTAGATTGAGCGTGTCAGCCTTGACAAATTTTTCACCGGAGTTTCCACTGGTAAGCATTTTTTCAAAAATTATCGTGGAAAATAGACTTTCAGAACCAGAAGGTTTGAAACTTATTGACGACATGACGACGTACGAATGACAGATAACAGTATTTTTTCTCTAAGCAGATGGGCAAAGGAAATCAAGAGTTTCGAGCTACTGGATGACGTATATCCGGTCAACCATATCCGGTATTTAATAAATTAAGTTAAAATAAAAATACGCGACCAAATTTTAAAATATTCAGATTAGTTTCTTAAATTGGCCTAATCTGTAAGAAAAAAATATAAAAAAATACATTTTTTTTTCTAACCAAAGGCAATTATAAAAAAAAATAGTCTAACAAATAAGAATATGCTCTTAAGTAATGTTACTTTGTCATTTACTTTGCCAGACATAATATAATGTTACTAGCTGTTGCCCGCGACTCCGTCTGCGAAGAATAGGGGTATAAAAAATAGCCTACGACCTATTCTCATAGATCTACCAAAACATAAAAAAATCGGTCAAGCCGTTTCAGAGGAGTTCGATAACAAACACCGTGACACGAGATTTTTATATACTACTTATTAGAATTAGAGAATCCCCTCAAAGCAAAGGGTCGTGAGTCTTAGATTTTGTGGAACGTATTTGGAGTGGAACTTGAACGGAGAGAGGCACAGGGCGAGAAAACAAACAGCGCTACTTCATACTACTTTTATATATATTGTATATAAGGTCGTTGTAAGGAAAAAAGACTTACATATGTATAAAGTAAAAAATATACGGTCCGGCCATGGCGACGGTCGTTGTAAAAAGAGGGAGAGACAAACAGCTTAGCGCCGGAAGGGCGTATGTTCAGAAACAATGTTGCTAGAGTCAAATAAACTACTTAAGGCATACACACACATTACTTAACAGTGAGTTCAATCAAATCCTGGCTCGACCTCTGAGTTTTTCGGAGTTATGTGCGAAATTACATTTGTAATTTACCATGAGCATTACGGTGAGGAAACCTGTATGTACACCTGCGAAGAAATTCAATGGTGTGAGTGAAGTTCCCAATCCGCACTGGGCCCACGTGGGAACTACGGCCCAAGCCCTCTCATTCTGAGAGGAGGCCTGTGCCATGCAGTGGGCGTATTAGGCTGGGATGATGATGAGAGAATATAACAGGTTTGTAACTTTGTATTATTAGACAAGGGAGCAAGACCTTTCACATGACATGACCATTTGCAAAGTATTATGTGCACCATGCGCACGTATTCAATTATAATTTGCTTAACTACACTACATAGCAAAATTTGAATGAGATCCTACCTTTTCCCCGAAAATATTTTTGACCACCATTTTTTCCCCAACTGTTTCATTTCCAAAACTGTATACTTACTATTATTATTGTAGGTACTCGAGTGACTCTATCTCTGTAGCTATAATTTACTAGACTCTTCTTTGACGTAGGTAAGTAGGTACATGTAGGTGATCTTAACAGTAAAAACTAATTAGGTACAGGATTTTCGGCAATTCCCTCGGGAGAACGAAAAAATGGGATTTATATATTCATCAACCGATACCGATATAGCTTTTTGGATATATTTTTTGCTTTATTCCATGTCCATTAGTCGAAGCTTTTACCATGTCTTTGGATTCTGCGCGGACGAAGTCGCGGGCAAGAGCTAGTCTGCTATAAAATGCTAAAAATAAAGCTAAGTACCTAAGTATTCTTATAAGTTATAAAGAATAAGTCGAATACGAAGTTTTGAGTAAATTTTTAGTTTTTTGATGTTTCCCGACGTAAATTGTTCAGATTGCAATCGCAGTTATTAACCACTTTGCTGAATGAAACAAGCTGTTCTGCTAGATACATACTAGGTATACCTAAATACCAAATAATAAACTGTTCCACTTATACTTTTTCTCTTCTTAAACAAGACATTTTTTTGTCTCTATTTATAACTTGCTTCGTAAAATAGATAATGTTATTAAATTAGTTGTAAGCCATCGTAAACCTTTATCGGTGAAAGCGAAATTGTGTGTTAAAGATAATCCGCGCTTGACATTATTTGTCCAGTCATTTGACAACGTTATTTACTAGTTCCAGAATATTACCCGGTGTTACAACTTTGTGTTCCATGAAATAGTAGTGTTTTCAACGATATATGATTACTATTAAAATTGTAATAGATATTACTTATTAAACATCGTGCTGCGTATTCCGCGCGTCGATCTTTATCAACATCCCGCGCGTTCTTCAATTCTGTACTTAGAAATGCCATTGATCAGACGCGCGCGGCAACTCGCATCGCAGCCGCAGCCCGTAGCTATCTTTCATCTCCCACTGTCTTTCTGTTGGCCCACGTCTTTATCACCAGCATTTCGCTCTAATAACAAGGTATGTTTGTCCACTAATCCCCACATCCTCTGTTGGCGGATGCCAAACGGTAGCGCTTAAATTTATGACATACGGCTCTATCTTATCTGTGGCTACTCCACAGCATATGTCGCTGCTAATGGAGCCAACTCACAACTAAAACGGTAAACAATTTCGCCCTACTAAAAACCCTTTTTGCGCAACGCGACAAACAGCGTGTGCTATTTTGTATTGTCTGTGGTGCACGAGACATTAATGAGTGCACAAAGGCAAGATGGCGGGACTCTCTAATTTTGCGCCCTTTCACCTGTCAATCAGCCGTCAGGCGCGAGCCGGAATTAGCGGCGCTGTTAGGACGTCCACGGAGCGTTTGTAAATTGCGCTGCATTTCGCTAAACGCGCGCTGTAATGAGATGTGTTTTGGTAGGTAGGGTTTATTTGTTGTGAACTGATTTATTTTGTTACCTGGTGCAGATTCGCTGGTCGTTAAAGTTTCGGCGCAGCGATCTGTCCCGTCCCGACGTCGGGTCAGGCAGTTAGGCAGCGCGGGCGAGGCGGGAGAGGAAAGCGCGCGCGCGGCGGCCGCCGGACGGCTATTTCACTTCCTGACGTTATTAAATTTAAAAGATTCATTAGCTGGCTGAGATGGTAATGTTGACAATTTGGCTTAATGTCAGCGCTGCGCCAGCGCATCGCTTGTGTTTATTTTATTCTGTTTACCGGCTCCGGCGAGTAATCGTACGATAAACACGGTGAGGTTTGTTAATGTTGGCTTAACTTTAACTTAACACACTATTTAACACAATTTGTACCATTCATTCATACAAAATTTACATTCATAGAAGTACAGAAAAGTTATTTAATTTGCGAATATAATTGCCAATGCAACTAAAAAATACTCCCTAACATAGCTTTTTTGCGTAAAATATCGTTTAAAAAGTACAAACTGCGAGCATGAAATGCGTGACAAACTGTACTTAGATAACTACGCAATTTTATTGTACAAGTATCATTATTCAGTTTAAATTGAATATTCTCAGCTGCTAAGTACATGACAAATAGATGTAGGTACTTAGGCTATATCTAAATACTCAGTCCCGTATGTCAAATATTAGGTGTTCAGCGCTCTCGCTCTATCTACTCGTAGAATGATACCTAGATATTTCATGTCGTAAAGTAGTTCTAGACGCTCCAACAAATCGCAGTCGCATAATACGCAATTTAAAATGCATTAAAAGACAATCATGATTTAGATGCTCTACATAGTAATCACGAAAATGGATATTTACTAGGCAAGTTAAACAACATCTTTATACCATTATAGAAATCACTTCCATCTGTCGCTATTCTGTGTTGCTATTTTGTAACTCTCTTATGAGTAGGCAATACCTAAATGATCCAGAATTAATAAGCCGAGTCCTTATGGATACTTGATAAATGAATTGAATGATTTTGTATAATCTAGAGGACGCATGGGCTTTTAAATACAGATTAAGTGTTTGCCGTAACTTTCTTCTTATTTTTACAGTGCCACTTCATTACTGAAGGTTGGAAGTCAGCTCTTTAAATCTCGTCCTCTCCTCAGCCAACTGAAATTAGCTGCTCTACCGTCTTGATGCCGGCCCACTCTCTTTCTTTTTACACGTTTTTAATTATCTGGTTCATATGTTTTGTAAGTTTGTGAGTTATGGTTCCGAAATTTGCGCTTGCTGAAATTTGGCATAAATACCTAGGTACTTATATAAGTCCCAATTGCATAACAAAATACAAGCAAGCAGTATTAGTAAATTTCAATACAAAATAGCTAATACTATTTAGCTTGTAATTTGTTATGGAATTGGGCCCTGGTAGTGAAATTCTGGCGGTCGAGCAGGATCATCTCCACAGGACGGAACTCCTTCAACGGATAATTGAATCCACTTGAAACTTGGTACGGTACGGATATGTAGTTTGGATTACAATAAAGGACAGTCAACACAAGTTTTTAAAGCGTATTCTTTTTGTTTTACCGTTTTAATAAATATATTTAAAAGAAATATTGCTCAGGGTTAGCTTTTTATGAAAACTTAAAACAGTACCGATGCTAAGTACCTACATCTAGTTTGATCAAAGATCTTGCGACTTGTTCTTCCGTTATGTATGACAATAATTGTGGGATGGTAATGATATATAGGTATCCAAGCGGTCAAAACGCTTAAATTTTCACCCAAGTCCTTCAAATTTTGTAAGTCGGATTTCACACACTTTACTTTTGATATTAATTTGTTATTTATTAGAGACAGATGTGGCAATAAGAGGACAATCCATCTAAAGCCGGCAAAAATGTCGTCTTAAAAATGAATTTATAAACAAAAAAATATTTAAGCCAAAAAGCACTAGTTTCTTATTCATATAAATGCGTGTTCATATATCTGAAATAGCCGTACGATTAAATTAAATGAGTTTTATAGGAACTTATTTACAATTATTACTTATAAGTGACTAATAAGCGATTAATGCCATAATTATTTATAAAAAAGCGGAATTAATTTAAGCGTTTATATAAAATAGTTGTTACCCGCTACTCAGTCTGCAAGAATTTATTTCCCGTGAGAACAATCCAATTATCCTGAACAAAAATTTTTCTACATCCTTCTCAGTAATCTCAGTCTCAAATTATCTCCACACCACGCGTAAATCGGTTCAGCGGTTTAAGCATACCTAGAGGTAACAGACAGACAGAGTTATTTTCGCATTTATAGTGTACTTATAACATTATAGTATTATGGATTGCCCGTGTTTTCGCTCGCATAAAATGCGGCAATATTGCTGAATTATCATGGAATTTCCCAAAAATTACATCGCGACTTTATTGACATTACAACACTCCTGACATCTTTCGCATTTAGTTCAGGTGGTAAGGCAAACTACATAGTTATTGCCCATAATGCACAAGTACCAGTAACAACAAACAACATTGACAACAACAACAACAAGTAAGTATTTAAGTAACTAACAAAAAGTACTATAACTCTATCAATCTGCGTTTGATTAGCTGTACAACTTGACAATAAAGTAATCATAACACCATTTAGTGAATACTAATCAAACGATAATGAATGATAGACAGTTAGCCCGTGACAATGTTTTTCTTAAGAGGCTGACACCTAATTTTGTTGAAATTGATGTTTTTAAACAGTTTTTTAAGAAAAACTGTTTGTTCTAGCACATCAAAAAATTATATGTTAATAATTCATCATATTTCAAAGACCGTGGACGGACTCGATACATAATTGGACGAAATCGGCTCGATAGAAAATAATTGCAAAGATAGGTCTTAAAATCATCATTAAACGGTTCTATGTCTTTATTTTTTTGGCGTATGCGTCTGCAATTAAAAACATGAAGTGAACATATTCATACCTAAACCGCTAACGAGTCATATTTCACAAATAATCCACAGTTTTTTTTTAATTCAATATTTGCCTGATAAATTTCAATATACCCGGCTGCCCAGTAATAGCGGCATCTCGTTTACTCCGATACAAATAGACAGTGTGCGCCGACGTTGGTGTTGACAGCGTCTTAAAGTGGACAATCACTGGTGCATGCGCAATAAACGGGTACCTAGGCCGGGTAGTAGGTTTTCTCCAAGTACCTACGGCTACCACCATAACCCACGCTAAGCAGCAGCGCTTGAGTTCGGGGGTGGAGGATAAGACAACCAGTAATATAACTGCCACTAGGCCTAGTGGTTTGACATGGCATCTCAAGCAGACGGGCTATAGGGTTCGAGCCGTTCGCACTTCTGAGTTTTCGGAATTTAAGTGCGAAACTACATCAGAAATTTACCATGAGCTTTACGGTGAAGGAAAACATCGTGAGGAAACCTGAATTCCACATCTGTATTACATGCATATTTTATATTCCAAATTTGTAAAAACCAATGGTCTGCAGATAGTTAAGATATTGTTAAGTTAGTATAAGTATACATATTAGTTTAATTTATCTGCAATTTGTTTACCTACATTTGATATAATTTTAAGATTCTGGTTTGCAACATAATTAGTTAACTTTGAATGAAACTGAACCTAAATAGCAAAGGTCTAGTCCTAATTGTCCTAATTATAAGTGCTCTAAAAAGTGACTGACTCAGAAAAACCCTGTCGAGAAGAACCTCGGCAAGAAAATCAACGACGACGTGTATTTTTTTCTAAACAGATCTAAATTTTTAACACAGTAGACTCGAAACGAGAATCGATATCATTTCCAAACATAGGTATGCCTTAGATACTTATTACTAATATAACTGTCTTGTTGACAATATTTTGATCAGTGATTTCTGGTTCTTTATTGCAAATCTGAGTCGTAAGTGAAATTCTCTATGAAGTTACTAACTAAAAACTTATATACTCACAAAAAGCATCACCCTGTGGCCGTGATCCACCCTGTGTTATCAAGGGAGTCTATTGACCGCACGTCTGTCACTCTGTCACAGATAATACTAATGTTTTACACGTGTACTATACCGACGTGTGACAAAAGTGGCCGTATGTCATAGAGGAAATTAAATATAGAGTGGTAATATTGACTATTACATTCTGAAACACGTCAGTACTTTGTCACTAAAAACCTGGGCAAGCGTGTATTATTTACGCGCAAACGACGCGCGTTTCGCGGATGCGAAGATGTTCAAAACGCAGAAAGAAATTTCAAGTTAAAAAAAAGACTGAGTCTTGATTGAAGCTGCGTTGTAAAAAACACTAAGTTCTAGTTCTAGTTCACTATAACACGCACTGCTAAAACATTTACCTAGTATTAAGTAATATGAATCAAAATATCTGCTTGCCAATTTTCGGTGTCCTATTTGACCACTTAGCGCGGCCTCAGAGTGCAACTATAACCACAGTGGTTAACAGACATTTTTTTAAACAAATTACATGGCATATCCGCTCTATTAGTTAATTCCTCTAAGCTCTAAATCAAACAACCGTAACAAAGGTGGATTATATCTTTCCTATCAATTTAAAAATGCTTCTAGCCAGATAGCGAATCGATTTAAGGACATAAGGGTTGAAAAGTTGCAAGCAAGTTTTCACACTTCGATAAATGGCTGTAGAAAATATATCTAACTAGTCTTTTCCTGCAGTTTCGCTCGGTTGAATCCACTTTTTCTTGATACCCGTTGCTATGGTTAGGTACACAAATTTTGTCTCTTGGACAACCTAAACATTTTTCTATGAAACTGTATCAAGATGTCACTTGGACTGAGGCAACTGGGGATTGAGCAAACAACACCAAAAAGTTGATTCACCCAGATCTGCACGAATAGAAATTCCGGGGCTTGACTTGACTTTATTAATTATTAATTAATTAGCAGTAAAGATTTAGAGATTTTGCTTTTAGAAGCCATTCTGGAGGAAGGGTCTGAGCAGTTGTGCAGCGCGCGTACCGGTTACAGTGCCCCGTATTTGTTATACGGTTTGCAGCTTGGGGCGCGCAACACCGCGCTCAACTGCCTTCTTCCTGCTTATTCCCCTAAGGGCCTAAACACACGGCGTTTTTTGAACGCGGCGTCGACGCGCGTTTTAGGAACGCGCGTTCACAGCGCGTTTTTCATTCCATTAGAACAGCCATAAGGCCCCTAGCATAAGGCGTTTTTTAAAAAACGCGCCGTGTGCTTAGGCCCTAAGTTCTAGTCTAGGGTGAAAGAGCTTTTACTAGGCAAGCGTGCTCCATCGTAGGCCTCATCTTCGCTTTCCACCAGGTGTGATTGTGGTCAAACGCAAGCCTATACAGTATAAAAAAATGCCCGGGCAAAAAGAAGACTGCGTTATTCCACACGACAGCGTAGGTACAGAAAAGTAACTTCCAGAAGAATGTAACTTAATACCTTTTTTACCTACATTTTTTTTTTTATGTTAGATAGGCCAGACAAACGAACTAGTGGGTCACCTGATGTTAAATGAACACCACTGTCCATAGACACCCGCAGCGCTTTACACGATGCCAGTGCGTTGTCGGCCCTAAAGGAGAGGGAATAGGGGAAGGGGGAGAGGGAAGGGGTGAGGTATTGGGCCCCCGGCACTCTCACTGACCGTACGAAACGCAAGCAGGATTACTGCTGCTTCACGCCGGTGTTCTGTGAGAGGGTGGTACTGCCCCGGACGAGCCGGCCCATTCGTGATGCAGCGGCTAGCTACAACATGGCTCTACCACTACTCTCTACATGCACAAGGTATGAGAATTTCGTTGTAGGTAGGAATAAGTAGGTTACGTTAATTTTGTGGTATTTTAAGACATCAATTTCGGCATTTTCACTTGTCGAAAAAGTATTGTACGCAATCATTAGGTACGTATTTTCGTACCTTATCACTCGACTCGACTTTAAGGAGCCCCTATTATGTATTATGTAACGATTGTATAAAATACTTACTTACTGTTAACAACTTTATTCGTGTAGGTAGGTAATGTATTCGACAAGGGACGTATTTAGATACTTTTCTTTTTTTGTTTGTAATTTTACTTTAACTTAACTCATAAAAATTTATATTTATCGCCGTTTAACTGAAAAACCGGGAACGGTCGTAACTCCCAGTTGTTATTGCGAACACTGGACGGGACTAGATAAGATTTTGCATAGGAATTAGATAAATACACTTACACGGAAATGTTAGAAGTTCCTTAACCACCGTATGGTATCTTGACAAAAATCTAATTTGCATTTTAAACTAGGTGCGAGTGAGGGCAGGAATCATTCTCATTCTAGAGCCCAGTTTCTGGAAGCATATTAGTCTATACTCCATTTAATTTAGAATTATAAACCACAACAACATTATATTGCGGCTCGTGAACTGTAATCTCTTTACAATTTGAACTAGAGTAACAATTGACGACACGCGAATAAAGTGACATTAAAACAATTTTATTTTGCGGCTCCCAGACTATTGTACTGTACTATTTGCTAGTTGACGAGCCGCAATATAATGATGTTGTGGTTTTCAATTCTAAATTAAATGAAGTATAGTAATGTTAGTGGTATGTTTTATTTTCTCTTTCAATTTGCGAGGCAAAACACTAATATTATTAGACTTATGAGCTTTGAGAAATTGGACCTAGGCGACTGACAATTGAAATAGCATCAACATCTTAGGATATTATACTATAAAAAAAATTAGTCAAAATTGTAAGTTTTGATACAAAACTATTGTTTAAATAAAGTTATAGTAAGTATTTCAAATTCTACTACACAGTACCTATTTCAAATTTAGAATATTTTTTTATCGATTTCGAATGGTGCTGTAAAGTGTACATAGGTAGGTAGGTAAGTAATTAACATTATAAACTTAACTTTCTATTAGTTCAAATCATGTGCAAGCATCCTAACTTCTTACTTAGAAATTACAAAGAAACCAACTTAGGGATCATTAAAAAACGAGCCTACCAATTCCTAAAAGGGTCGGCAACGCACCTGTGATTCCCCTCGTGTTGTGGGTGTCCATGGGCGACGGTGATCACTCTCCATCAGGTGACCCGTCTGCTCGTTTGCCCCCTCTTATATAAAAAAAAATAACGTCACAGGGGTCCGAAGAGCTGGCAGTTTTCTCGGAAAAAGAATTAGCTAAGCTATTCAAAGAAGAAACACTGCCACTTATTTTTGGAACCATACAATACAATACAATGACTCTTTATTGTACACCAGGAATAGTAAGCAATACAGAAAACAGGTACACAGAGAGAAAGATACAAGGTAAGCAATAGGCGGCCTTATCGCTTAAGAGCGATCTCTTCAAGGCAACCCTTTACCAGAAAGAAGGAAAGACTAGTTTACAGCAGGTGGTGCATCAACAGTGGATCAGAAAATTAAAACGCAACAAAAATAGTACATCTACTCATGCATATATAGTACTTACATTATAATAGGTACACGTCTAAAACAAATATAAGCAGTGGGATAAACAGACACATATAAATAAATAAACAAACTATAACAAAGCTAATTATTACAAGATGACAGATAGTACACCTTAAGCATAGATACCTAAGGGGACTTCGTTTTATAACATACAATACAAGTAAGTATCTAAGTGTACTGTTCTGTAATAATTATATCCCTTCTTACCTCAAGATACTTAAGTATTCTAAATAGATTCCAATTCCAACTAGTACCTTCTTACTTAGAGCATCAATTATCATTGAAGTTATATTTCAATGCAACAGGATAACTTGTTTTATTTTTTAATACTGCCCGGACTTCATTAAGATCTAAATAGTAGCGCTATCACCACATTATAAATATTAATGACGCAAGAAAACCTGCAACATTCTTACCCCAAACACGATGGTACTTTAATTAAAGATTCGTAGTAATTAATTTACAAAATACTAAAGGGTAAAAATAAAAAGGTCAATAAGGAGATCATAAATTAAAAAAAACATTGTGGTATGTGGCGTTAGAAAAAAACCTTTCCACGCGAATGACGAACGAAACCGGTAGCGCCGCCCACCTGTGACGTAGCCATACTTCCAGATTTATCGGGCGATTAATCTCACCACAACCAATAAATCCATCAAACATCCACATCACACAACGTGTTAATTTACTCTCATAAATCTCCGACAGATTTAGATACGTTAAAATCGCATAAGGACGCCATTTACGACCGAAATAAAAAGGCCTCAAACATCCACGTCTCCACCCGACCAACAGGTGTCGCTAAAACTGGCCACTTGTACGGCTAGTAACCATAAACAAGCGCTGAAAAAACATTTACTTCAAAAATAGAATTCGAATTCCCGCGGTTAATTGCGCGGGAGCCAATGAGCGCGCGTCGGGTGCGAGCGAGTGGGTGAGTTTTTTGGGTGAGATAGAGTGAGAGAGGAGGCGCGGCCCCGCCCCGTTAACAACATGGCGTATTTGTTGATTGGCAGGCTTTGGCGGGAACCTCCCTGCGGGGCGGCGGGAAATCGGAAGGCGCGGGAAAATGCCGAGTGACGACTGCGGCAGAAAAACTCGGCGCCCGTGACTGGTCCCGTTGCTTGTCGAAGATGTAGTTTTTATGATGTTTTAAAGAATAAGCAACCTTTTTTAAAAGATAAGCGTTTGAAAGATCAGAATTTATGTGTAATTTATTTTTCTGTCGAGGTTAATGAATTGTTAAACAGGAAGAAAATTCATGCATGTTTATATACTTAATACCCACCTACATAACAAAATGCGATACTATATTAGGTGCTTGCCTGAATTCTACAATTATTCCGATTCTTACAATGAACTATACTTACTTCGTTTATTTTAGCATTAGAAAAAGGGTAAACAATCTTGAAGACTCTTTTTATTTGACCATGAAATTACCGAGAAACTCGCTCATACTTAGTGAAAATATTCAGATAACTCATAGGTACTCATAAAGGTGAAGTGAGTTAGGTATCCGTATTATTTTACTACTGATAGTAATTTTCTTGAAAAATGCTTTTAAACTACCTATTACTTTTGAACCGAAATAGTAGATTGTTCAACAAGGGACTAAAACAAGCCATAATGACACAAGATATTTAGCCACCCGAGCAGAGCGAGGGTGGCTATAATTCGCGTGTCATTATGGCAGTTTAGTCTCGCGTTAAACACTCTACTTTTCACTTTGAATGCGAGGAAAAAAACGATGTTTTAGGTACACTAATCTACAATATTACTTTTATAAAACGTACGCTCAATACGAGCAATGGACGTCTGTTCAGAATTCAAAAAGCAATTTAAATTTGTTCCACGGTTTTTTTTGGTTGAGTGACGCTTTAAATGTTTGCATATTTGGCCAACAGATTCAAACTTGAAAATTATTTCATAGCTAATTGGACTAAGTATGCATAATAAAATGATTTCATCTTTAATATAATTAAATAGATTAATATTCGTAATTATTCATGGTGTTTCACGAAATTATTATTTTTTAAAATATTTTTATACAGTTGTCATTTTGAGGTTAGGTATTTCCATGCACTAAAGGCTTCCACAGACCGAAGCGCAGGGCGCTACGGAGCGCTACGGAGCGCTTTGGAGCGTCCGCAGCGTGCTGCGATCTGTGGAAAGCTTTAAAATTGTTTATGCCCAGTCACTGAAAATGGCAATAATCCTCCATCCACAAACACCGTGATTGGCAGTTTCCAAAGTAAATTTGTGCCAGGGTTCCAAAGTAAATTTAAAAAAAAGTACTTTAATCCCTAGAGATCAAAAAAGAGCTTTAGTCCCAATATGCAGAGACTAAAGTAACATTTTAAGAGCATGAGAAGTGAAAAGAATATAAATGACCATATCTTATGAGTAGGTATGTCCTTGCTTGATTGTTAGTGTACCTACATATTTACTGTGACATATTTATCAAAAGTGTTTTTCAATAAAAAGACACGTCAAGCAAGATCGTTTACCTTCTTTCTAATGCTAAAATATACGAACTATAATGTAAGTTTTTACTGTCATAACCTCATAACATAAATAGGAATCGAGTCTTGAAAAGAGATATTAGGTAAGCGACCTTTTAGGCAAAGTAGAGTTCAAACTCTAAATCTAAATACAAAGTAGGTAGGTATTTTTACACTATTTAGCCTAAAATATCGCTTAGTCAATGTCACCTTTCAGGCATCGATATGAACCTAAGTAAGTACATACATACTTATATGTTCCTACCTAATCTATGAGTTTTTTCGGACGTCCTGTCGCGATACCTACTATGTCTTTCTTTACCTATAAACTATACTTAGAACTAATTAATGCATCTAGGTACCTACTTAACTGTCCCTTGCTTCTTTACGGCCACCTTAATATTGCCCTCTGCAAAATACCTAACGTGATAATGGCTTTTATTTTTAAATCTACCTAGGTACCGGTCTATGCTTCCATAGCTTCCTTTTATGTTTCTAAAGATATTAAGACATAAGTATGTGTATATGTATACCTACTTCCAGTAGGTACCTATTATTATAGTCGTCACATATTAAGTGTCCTGACCCTATCTTTTTCTACTTAAATCCAAAATTCCTTGATATTTTTTAATTCAATGCCGTCTGTTTCTTCACTTTGTCATTGACACAATCGTCCGTTCTATCTGAATATGTTTATTGCCATTAGAAAAATAACTCTATCTTCCTGGCTTACTTATAATAAGAAATGACAACATTTCAAAAAAAAACATTCTTGTTATTTTGCTTTTATAATAGTTGGTTAAAAATCAGACGTTTCTCGGTTTTCCTTTATTTTGCTTAAATTAGTCGTTAATAATTAATTAAAGAAATGATCACTAAAAAGTCCGTAATTTAAAGATAGGAATAATAATGTCGCAGTCTTAGCATGATATAAAATTTAAAAAAAAACATAACTGTCATGTCATTATGTCAATTCGCGTCACACATATTTTGCCAACAATCCGTTGCAAATTCCCGAATTTGTTATTTTCTGAGTTTGTTGCTTTGAGTTTTCAAATATTTCTTTATAATGACGACCGGAAAAAAGTAGCATCAAGATGCCTTGACCATTTGTTTCGTCCGAAGTTGCAAAAACACGGCATTAATGGAATTTAATGGAATTGGATGGAATTGAATATTGAAGAACTTTGAACTGTAACCAAATAAAATATAAATATTTTTTACATGTGTTGTTACTTTTTGCTCCTAAATACATAGTAAATAAAACACTGTAATCTTTATTTGTTTATCCTTCAGACCTACCGGTATTTCAAAGTTGACATAACCTACCACTAGTTAGTGGTTAAATATTTATATTTTATTTGGTTACAGTTCAAAGTTCTTCAATTTTCAATTCCATCCAGTTACCAGTTGGTAACTGGGGATAATATTCAACTAAAACAGTATAAGCAGGTACCTAATGTTGTGAACTTTAATTTTCTGAAATAATTATAAAGTGACTCGTCTTTGTGCAGTATAGTACAGGTACAGGATAGATGGGTATCCCTTAGGCCCATACTACACGGGCGGTTTCCCGCCGCGGGAAACCGCTCGACGGAGCTGCGCAGTGTAGTTTGCACCATACAACTTCCATATAAAATTGTGTTTAGTGGCGGTTCATAAGCGGTTTCCCGCGGCGGGAGAACCGCCCGTGTAGTATGGGCCTTAGATAGGTATGATATTTTTTAATGGATAATGTACTCATAATTTAAACATAAGGGTTCATGAATTGACGTAATTGTAATAAAAAACTTGAATTTGTGGGTTAGTATTGTAATATAAAAGTAACACTTTTATGGTGTAGTAGCATCACACGTTTTTCTAGTATAAATATTCTCCGAGATTCTTCTGCACCAGTTAACGTATGATTGATGTTATGAAAGCCAATAATGCTTGATTACTTTTGTTCTCTCTAAACTGGGATCAACCACACGAGATCATGTCTTACTTTTTCCTGTAGCGTGCATTTGTATTTTGTACTGCTACTGGTTTACTGGTTACGAGCGTAGCGTGTAGAATGTGCTAGAGGACATGAGAACCTTCACTCCTTAAGTTTCCGCCACATTAAAACAGTCATTTTTTCGCATGAAATGTAACAACATCCATTCGTCGACGTTGGGCAGATTGGGATTATCAGCTTTTACGAATCTGCCAGTCACTCTGCCGTCACTACCATTTCAAAATGTTATCAAAGCGTAATTCAAAACAATGATATTAAGAGAACCGAAAGCGAGTCGCTAGAATTTAAGTAATCAGTCAGACAAGACAGATAAAAAATGAACTGACAGTTGTTTTTTTTTTCATTTTATGGTAATAAAAGGACTAAGAGCCGCTAAGTGTATGCCTAACATTCACAATCCAACTTTTTTTACTCTTTTTCCTAGATATAAAAAAAACTACTGCATAAAAAAATCCCAAAATATTTTTCCTGTAATCAGCAGTGAAAAATCTACAAATGGTTTTTTTATTTTACTTACTTAGTACATTTGAATTGTTGTCAATTGTGACTCTACCTTTCTATTTTTCTAATTTGATCTGAAATTATATGTATCTAAATAAGAATAAGAGCACCTATTCAACATTAGTTAGAAATATTCTTGCTAAGAAGTCAAAAAAAACGGTGGTTAAATCATATATAATGCACTAAATAAGTTACCTACTTGCAGAAGAAATAATGCCCGACGCTGCCCCAACAGCCGACACTTTCAATCTTAATTCGTAGCAATAAAGGCGACAAGCAAGGTGTCGATCATTGGAACTAAAGTCTCGAACACTGGGGTATTTACCTTACTCCCTTCAGGAATTTTTGGATGGTAAAATATAAAATAGGGACTCTACATCTACATCATCTCGCTGGGACCGATCTTTGTCTTGCGTCTTGGGCTGGCTGAGAGCTCGAATAATAACTTCCATATTTAGAGCAACTAGCATGTGTAATTGTGCATTCGAGGCACCCGTCATAAATGGAAGCCAGCAGCGAAGCTGTTTGGCTTTGATGATGGTACTGCCCTACCACACTCCGACTGACAGACTGACTTGACAATTTTTTCATAGTTTATTAATTTATTAGTTTTCCATTTCTATTTGTTACTAGCTGACCCGACAGACGTCGTCCTGTCTTAACTATGAATATTGAATTCGAATACGTTCTTTTTGTTAGAAATGATAAATTAATTATTTCAGTTTGTTTACATCCCATTTGACGATATTTGCAGCAAGCATTCTGTCAATTCTATGTCAAACATCAAAAAAATTTACATTAAAAAAGTTTACTTACATTAAAAAAGTTTAATTATATTGTCCTAAGCGCTAGATTAGATTAGAAATAATTTTATATGGTGGTTAAGTATTCTTAAATTTTCTAATTTTCCGCGCAATTTTCTTATTTTTTTCTTTCATAAGAACCTTCTCCTGACAATGACGAACACAACAAAAAAAGAATTAGTGAAATCGGTCCAGCCGTTCATGCGTGATGCCGTGACCAAGGGAAATAGGGATTCATTTTTATATATATAGATTACTTTCTAATGTATTTTTCTGTGTATAGTATATAGAATATGTTTAAATAAATTATATTATTCTCTACATCTATACAGTCAAGCATCAACATTAAATTTAAAATATCTAACTGTAGTTATTGTCATTCAGTTCAATATTAGCTACTAGCTTTTGCTCGCAACGTCGTCCGCGCAATCGACTCCTGAATGAACACATTCAGTCCATTCAGGAGTCCTAATGAATGGTTTTAGCCGCCTAAAAAACCTAAACCTTCGCAAGATACCGGTTTGGGACACATCGAGTACAAGTCGATTCACAAGAGTTGGCACGAATGGATCGAATGAGTGAAGGAAAGTATCTATGTGTTACCTATTTGAATACACTTCACACAGATATGAAAATGACATGCAGCAGTCATTTTCCTACAAAAAAGTCAAAGTGACATTACTTTCGTTCATTCCATTCGTGCCAACTCTTGTGAATCGATGTGTACCTACCTACCTACCTATGGTACCTATACTATAGTTTTTAATGTTTTCAGTCGTTTTATAGGGTTTTGATTTTGAATCAAAGCAAGCAAATAATCTTGGATAATATCTCCAATCAGGTGTACTTCCGTTTGGCAAATTATTTTTTTTAAACTGATTTATTTGGCAAATGCTTCATTTTCCAATTTTTTTTTTCGGAAACGGTAATCTATTCAGTTCTACGTATAAGAAAGTAATGCAAATAATTTAACAATATTTTAGTAGCATTATAAAATTTGCATTTAGGTACTTATGTCTAAATAAGAAAAAAAAACTGAATAATTATAACATGTATAATTAAATTATATATGACGTAATGCTGGCTGAATGCGTATATGTGTTCCATTGACAGCCAATGCCTTTATTTTTTTAAATTCATTTCTTCCCATGGGAAGAAAGTGTAGTTTTGCTCCCGTATGTCGGATATGATTTGCCTCATTTTCCGAGTAAGAGAGATGAAAAATAATTTGCGAAACATTGTAAACCCTGCCTAAGTTTGAATATCGCCCATACAGCAAACTGTTATCATTAGGTAGAGCTAAGCTACGAAGTTGCTTTGACGTGTTGCATTTGATATTTTGATCTAAATGCATTGCGAATGTTTAATGACATTTTTACGAAATAGGTAGGTAGGGAATTATAACTTTTACCATAAACAAAGACAAAATTTAAAAAAAAATACCCATAGTAGTGTAATTTAATAAGGCCTACGAACTTAGAATACCTACATAGGTACATTTGTTTTACATAAAACTGACTTGTGATTCACCTCATCGATGTTCACCTCTGAATATCTCACCTGATGAAAAGTGCAGATGCGGCCAAAGGCACCTTTCAGGCGTCATTCTAGGCTTGAAGAGCCCTAGGGCTCAGGGTTGTATCTGGAAATACAGACGAAAAAATATTCCAAGTATAGTTGTTTACCATTACTCTTTAGCATTAAATAAATAAATAAATATTAGGGGACATTACACAAATCGACCTAGTCCCAAACTAAGCAAAGCTTGTACTATGGGTACTAGACGACGATAAACATACTTATAAAGATAAATAAATACTTAAATACATAGAAAACATCCATAACTCAGGAACAAATATTCGTGCTCATCACACAAATAAATGCCCTTACCGGGATTTGAACCCAGGACCTCTTGCTTCGTAGGCAGGGTCACTACCAACTAGGCTAAAGCGGTCGTTAAAAGCATTGTATAGGTAACGCCACCAGAGTTGAGGCCACGCACACAACCACATCTCATGTAATGACAGCGGGACAAAACACGACATACGTACTTGAACGTTTTTTTTACATTCTTTATAACGATGTATTCCTAGGTCGTTGGTAGTAAATACCTACTATGTATGAGCGTCTTCAGGCTGTAGATCATTTAAAAGCTAATTCATCGCAATGGCGATGTAAGTTTATTCGTCAAGTCGCCTTAAACTCAATAACGAGCAACATAATATACCTGCTCAGAAGTCAATACTTTTAAACGCCTGATGTGAATGTCACGGCAATAGTCATCGGTTCATACTTCGAACTGTGTAATGTCATCAGAATCAGTGCCTAATTAACAGTGTCAATTGGGAATGTCTAAAAAAAATACCAGTGGTTTTTATATTTTTTTTGTATAGAAAAGTCAATTATAAGGAACTAATTTCAATATTTTGTCATTTAGTTCTCTACTTTTTTCAAAATTAATTATTGAAACTATTTTAGTTGATGACGTCAGATTATAATTGAGGGCTCCCACAATGCCAAATTTCTAAATCTTTCTAAATGCGTACGATAAGGCAACCCCTTTAATTATTTTTTGCGTAGTGGTACACTATACACTGTGTCACGTTACTGGCACTGTCAAAGTGCTAGATGTCAGACAGCGGGTCCAAATCAAACTCCGTAGTATAATCCACGCGTAAATTGTGAAGAATTCTAACCACATAGAATAAAATTTACACCAATGTCAAATTAAGGTCATTGCTTATTTGTTATATAATAAATTCATTACATAATATTAAAATTAAATAACTACAGAAAACGAGTTAAAAAGTATTTATCTCGAAATGGTTTTCGATTTACTATACATTGCAAAAAAATAGACATCCCCAATTATAAGAAAATTTACTATCGGCTTGTGTGTAGTTGTTTTCTTTTTTTATACAATACCTTGCGTTCACCCTAGCAAAGGTGAATATGCAGAAAGAAGGCGTTGAGCTGCTCTTGTGTAAGGAGGTCATTGTTATACTAAATGGGACTTATCACACAAACAATATTTACCTCGATGATTCGGCCACATTGCCAGCAGCCGTGGTCATGATGCAATGTGGCCGAAACGTCGAGGTAAATATTGTTTGCGTGATAAGTCCCGTTCAGTGTAACAATTATGCGTGAAAATTACGAAAGTTTAAAACAGTTTTATAGGTAGGTAATGTTTTTCTTTGGCATTTTTGTTAATCAGTCTGCTTTTGTGTTCCACCGCTGGACAAGAGCCTCTCCTCTTTTCCTCCACTGCCGCCTATCAAACGTGTGCTCCCGCCATTATCTATCAAAGGGGGATGAAAATTACATCGATTTTGCCGTAGGATGCACCGTTTTCAAGATATTTGACAAAACACCGGGGGGTGGGGTTGTTGAGGGGGGGGGGGGTTGGGGGGGAGGTGAGGAGGGATGAAAATTTCATTGATTTTGCCGTAGGATGCACCGTTTTCAAGATATTTGACAAAAACACCGGTGGGTGGGGGTGGGGGGGGCTTTGAGGGGGGCAATTGTGCGGGGGAAGGGGTGTGGGGGCGTCAAAGGGGGGATGAAAATTTCATTGATTTTGCCGTAGGATGCACCGTTTTCAAGATATATGACAAAAACACCGGGGGGCGGGGGGGTTGAGGGGGAGGAGGTGCGGGGGTTTTTGAAGTAAAACTTCTATAGGCACGGTTGACTTGGGACGAACGCGGGTGTGCGGGGGGTGCTGTGTGGGGGGGTGTGCGGGGGTGCGGAGCGGTGCGGGGGGGTGGAGGGTGTAGGTTCTTGGGGTGTGGGGGGGGTGCAGGGGGTGCGGGGTTGCTGTACGGGGGGGGAGCGGAATGGAGGGTGCGGTGGGGTTGCGGGAGGGGCGGGTAATTTTTTTTTATCGAGGAACTAAGGAGAGCCATAATTGATGAAAAAGCGAATTGGATAAAAAAATAAGCTGCCCAAATTACTAATTCCACGCGGACGGAGTCGCGGGCAAAAGCTAGTACGTGATAAATATCGAGCTCGTCTCTCCATCTTCGCTTCGCTTTGCCTCTATTACGATATCAATCCCTCAGGACCCATTCCGTGGCAACTCTGCCCAATGTTCTGGGTTCGACAGATTTTTTTTTTAAATATACCTATATTGGTTTTATTAAACACGTTTCTGATGTCTACATCCCGCACGTATGTATTTCCAGGTCCGTAGGAATTTAGGGACAGAAAGTATCTTACGTGTTATTCCCGAAAACTAACTTCATACTAAATTTCATTCAAACCCAGCCATGAAATAGTTACAAACACACATACACTTTCACATTTACAATAGTAGGACTGAATGTAGGTAATACTAATTCCCAAACACAAGTAATAATATCCATTCTAATATTCACATGTGTCAAACCACCGGTACCAATACGACACGCCGGCATAAATCAATCCGCCAGCTATTTTGACGCGCTTGCGCATCCTATAGCAGCGGGGGATAACTTGTGTGGTCTTAAAAAAAACATGTTTTTTAAATTTTGAGGAACATGTCAAGTCCGAATCACTTTGTTTTTCATTATTTAATTTGTCATAAATTAACTTGCCATCTTAGATTATTTATACACTAGATAGAGCTTCGGCGGCATGAAAACGTCCCGAAAAATATAAGCCAACTTGGCTTATATGTCATTTGCCTCCCTTCAGTTTGAATGACGTAACGCGATCGTAATATGAAGCTGTCAAAAGAAATTTGTGGACGTTTTGTATCGCAATGTTTGCTACTGACACTCTATCTAGTGCATAAATAATCTAAGCTTGCCATACGAACTTTTGCCATACCTACACTACAATACATGGAACCGTGAAGGTTTCCAAATTTTCTTGTAGAATACATTGCAGTAGGTTAGGTTAGTTTTATAACTTCTGAAGAACACAGCTGGGCATGAACTCGTTAATCCGTTAATTATCGAAGTTAAAATTTCGATTAACGGTTTATGTTTTAAGTTAGCTTTAAAAACTGTTAACGGATTCGTTAACTTCCGTTAAACTTCATCAAGTCCGTTAATCGTTACACCAGTGCCTATTATTTACCCAATAGATCGCACTAGTTATGTCTTGCCGGCACGTGTAGTGAGAAAACTTCAAAGAAATTCGATTCATGTGATTCGTTACTTAGCGCCGGCTTATAGAGTGACGAGAACCAACAGTTTATTATAAGTAGACTAGCTTTTGCCCGCGACTTCGTCCGCGTAGAATAGGGTAGTGTCCTGGGTAAAAAAAACACTATTACAATTAGTCCGACATTTAAATTATCAAAAAATATTGAACACGTTTTTTTTTCTTTTGTCAATTGAAAAAAAAACGACAAAGATAAAGCGCGACAAAGTTCGGGAGTGGGGGCTCGTGACGTCACGGTTCGCTAAAAAGTGTAGCGAATCGTGACGTCACGCGGAACTTCAACATACAATATCTCCGTCATTTTTTGTTCAATTGACAAAAGAAAAAATACGTGTCCAATATTTTTTGATAATTTAAATGAAGAACTAATTAGATTTTTTTAGGAAACTAGCCTATTCCTGTTTGTAGTCAAACTTCTTCATATCTTTCAATGAACAAAACATAAATCCGGCCACGGCAACATACAATCATTCATCATTATCATCATCGTCTTTTATACAAAAGACAGTTAGTGAATACCTATAATAAATCGCGGTTATTCCCTATCCTGCGGGAATTTCAACGAATCTGTTACTTTACGCGAAATTCCTGCCTTCTAAGCCCAAGGGAAACCACAATTTTTATCATATTTTAACGGATTAAAGATTAACGTTAACTTGCGTTAAATCTTCCGGAATTTAACGCTTTAAAGTTTTACGTAGTTAATTTTTTTAGTAACTTAAAATTCCATAAATCATACAACGATCAAGACGAATTAATAACGTGTGCCAAGAGAGCTTGTGTTGCCATATGGAAAATTCATGCAAAAACTCTGGTGCGGCCCGTGCCGAAGTATCGAAGAAGGTGGACTTACCATTCTTCGCCGCCGACCTCGCTGACTGGCCACGGGTGGATTTATGGGAATAGACACTGCTGCACGCACAAGTCACCGCTATTTTATTTTTAATGAGTTTTATAGTTTTTTAGATGTTCTTGCTATACGCGACACATATAACAGCTAAGCTTATTTTTATGAAGGAATATGACATGACAGTCAATGACGTGTGCCGTGGCATCAGGGGCTTATGGCCAGCGATAACCAGGCTTGCCCACCTCCTTGCACACGGCAAAACGGCGCAACCAAACTCATTTTCAACTGTTAAACTCTTAGCACTTTTTATGTGTGACAGCTCCTGCTACCCGGTTGACCAAGGTCCGAAATATTTACGGGACACTCCCTTCCTACAGTTATTAGCATTAAACAGATATGATATAGCGATAAATTGCCACAGCTGCCGGCCACCTAATTAAACTGCCGACACCTTTCCACGAATATATGAATATGTTTAAATAGTTTAGTGAGCTTTCTGACCATTTTGGTGCAGTGGGGCGAGTAAGACTGAAATAGGGACGTTGATCACCAATCATCTGACGTACTTTTTATGAGCTGTCAAAACTTAATTCTCTCGTAGAGTTTGAATGGCAACAGCAACTTATGACGACACTTGTTCGTCAACTCAATCAACTAACTATTTATGTGTTACTAGCGACCCGCCCCGGCTTCGCTCGGGTGCAATTATGCATGTGATACACATTAGTACCTGGGCGACCGAGCTCTGCTCGGGCAGAAACTCGGTACCAAGCGTTTTCCCAGAGATAAGACCAAGCTAGATCAATTTTTCATCCCCGAAAACCCCCAAATACCAAATTTCATCGAAATCGTTGGAACCGTTTCCGAGATCCTGATTATACGAATTTTGTAATTCGTAATATCTTTTGAATGGAAAGTCCAATTTAAATAATTTAAAAACTATTTTATAGGTAGTTAAATGGTCTTGACCATAAAATAATTTATTTGGATAAGGATTAATATATACACATAAATAGCATGGTTTGAATTTGGTTAGCATTTTCATTAATGTTTAAAATGAAAAAAGTTGTTGTAGTGACATAACTACAATAGTTGGACATATGCTACCGCGGAGTTTTTTGTAGACATTATGATGTTCTTCAATATTGTTGTACATTATTTTGTTCTATCGCTAATAGTTTCGGCAGCGCATTCGACGAAAGACATTTTAAGACTCATTTTTCTACACCTTCGGTTACATTGTTCAAATTTTACCAAGGATCCCTAATTTTTTTAAAAATGAAATGTAGCCTATGTCAAATTGGAAGAATGTAGCATTCTATTGGTGAAAGAATTTTTTAAATCGGCCCAGTACTTTTTGAGCCTATTCATTACAAACATACAAACATACAAAAATAGGTACAAATCTTTCCTCTTTATAATATTAGTGTAGATGTAGATAAAGCAACAAAAAATCTTAATTTTGCAGTTAATCGAAAATTAATCTGGTTTTCAGGGTTAAAATAAAGCGTTTATTTACTGGAGTCGTGACTTCGAATTATTTATAATATTTTTTATTGGCGTCTAGATCCCTCCCTATTTTCTTTATCCAAGGCTGTTTTTTGCTCTCTGTTCTGTACTGAGTAGTACATAGTAGCATAGACAGCTGATACCCAATAGATGACACCCCGATATAACGATGACTCTACGCTCATCATCGTAATCATTTCAGCCAGCCAAAAAGACGTCCACTGTTGGACATAGACCTCCTAAAGTTCGCCAAACAGACAGTTCATGCGCTATCTGCGTCCAGCACGTTTCCGCATTGCACCCTTCATCAGATCATCGCTTCTTGTTGGAGGCCTATACCTACACTGCGTCTTCCGGTCCGCAGACGCTAATCCAGAACCTTTTGGCCCCATCGGCCAACAGTTCTACGAGCGAATTTCCCTGTCCACACTGCCACTTGAGTCTGGCGATTCTTTGAGCTTAGTCGGGGACTTTAGTTCTTGCGCGGATTTCATTATTTCTACATATTTTAGACGACCAGATGGCCTAGTGGTTAGAGAACCTGACTACGAAGCTTGAGGTCCCGGGTTCGATTCCCGCGTCGGGGCAGATATTTGTATGAAAAATACGAATGTTTGTTCTCGGGTCTTGGGTGTTTAATATTTATTTAAGTATGTATCTATCTATATAAGTATGTTTATCCGTTGCCTAGTACCCATAACACAAGCTTTCCTTAGCTTACTTTGGGTCTAGGTCAATTGGTGTGAATTGTCCCGTGATATTTATTTATTTATATAGGTAAAACGGAACCCTTATAGGATCAGTTTGTTGTCCTTCTGTATGTCAAGACCCCTTTTTTATCTCCTGAGAAATGCTTTCCTACGCCATGGTATCAAGTTGAAGTTAAGATCAAAAAATTGTCTATGGTCCTTTGATTGAAGCTGTGAAAAAAATTAATTAGACAATTGAGCCTTTTTTTCTAACATTTTGCAGGGGAATCTAAACCAATATTGAGCATGAAGGAAGTTTCTACAGCACTGGAAAAGGAAAAATCCGGAAATCAACAATTTGTTTTCCAATCGCAAAAGACAATTTTTTTAAGACTAATCTTTTCTAATGACCTTTTTATTTACTTGCAAGTTTGTTTGGAACCCACGGCGCCCGATTCCAACTCGCAATTGAACGGCTTTTCTCGATTTAAACAACGGCAGGCGTATCGTGGTACGACTTGGAAAGTCAAAGAAAACCACCATTGAATCCAACAATTGCAAAACCAGCATACGTATGTTAGAGCTTAATTAATTAAAGTACAATAGCTTACATATCGGTAGCCATAAAAACGAGATAGCGAGACAATGCGGCGGGAAGCGACCGCCGGAAGACTGCGCGGGCGTCGGCCACAGGCGAGAGGCGGAAGAATAAGAAGAAGAAGCGGAGAAGGGCTACGGATTAGCCCGAAACAAGTCAATTTAAACTCGATTTAAGACGTGAGTGATTTATTTTCACTATGACTGAGTCTCACGGTAGTCTCATTTTGAAGAGTCGGAATCCGTAAATTCTACTAATGGGTTATACATAGCGTAAGAAACAGAATTTGTCTTTCCTGTGGACATTGTCATACATAGTTTATGACGTGACAACGTCTAATAAATCGATAAACGCCGGCTGCTCGCACGAAAAAGGATGTCCGTACATGTCCCGTACAAGAGAGAGCAGTGAACGCCAGGATGTAATCTTAGTAGGGTCGGTTCCCTAACTTAAGAGGGTACGATGGCTGAGAGACTTTTGAGAAATAGGTATTTTAATGAAATGTCGCTGTCTCGCCCGAACCCCTCCGTGTCAGTACAGCGAGAGCGAGACAACTGCAGCTCAGACCGTTAATAGGCGTGAAAAATTGATCAAAACAGCATTTCGTAATCCCCTGTTTTCTTCTCAAAAACTGGATCAATAAAATTATTTTTTTCAAATATAATTAGAGGATAGATTTAGCTATGCCCCTATGTTTTCCTTTTTTTGTTTATATGAGGGATTCTTTTCTGATGAGTGTCTGAAAATGACGTTGAAATTGGGCAATTTTTTCAGTTTTTGAAAGCTCATATTTCTTATGTTAATTGAAAAATGGAAAAAAACGAAACCTAGGGGCATAGCTGTGGTAGATACAGTTTACACAGTAAAAGAAATTTGGCTCTAAAGCCATTATCCAGGGCGGAAACTGGGGATTACGTTTGTATGGAGAAATGGTGCGCATCGTATCCTCTTAAGTATCCACTTTTCCATACTAACTGTATAGAAAAGTGGATACTTATGTTAGGGAACCGACTGACTACTACTTACTAGCGACGTACTTACTAGCGCTCGGGTAATTTTTAATCACCCCCCATTCTGCCACTATTCTGCAGTCTGCTGCACAGCGTTAATTACTTAGAAGTACTTCTTCGTCTGAGTCTATTTTTAACCCCCGACTAAAAGAGAGGGGTGTTATATTATAAGTTTGACCGCTATGTGTGTGTGTCTGTGTCATCATAATTTCTTAAACGGGTGAACCGATTTGGATGCGGTTATTTATTCGAAAGACGGTTTCTTGGCGATGGTTCCATGTTCCAACATGTTTCATCAAAATTAGTTCAGCCATTTCTAAGTTATCAGCTCTTTTGTTAGCTGCGAAAGATACCTTAGACGCATAATGGGCATTTACTTAGTCGACCGGATAGCCTACTTGTTAGAAAACCTGACTACGAAGCTTGGGGTCCCGGGTTCGATTCCCGGTCGGGGCAGACATTTGTGTTCATGAAAAAAGCCGGTAGCTGAGGGTAGATTGCTGTTAAAAAAAAAATAATGCATGCTCGCTGCAATCTCGCTCCGCCGCTGCATCGCCGAAAATAACCGCCTGTGTGAAAGGCCTGAACATAGAAAACGCTCGCCGCGCCGTTGCCGCTCATGGCGCTGGCCGGGTCGTTACGTCAGCAAGCGGCGACAACATACGATACAACTAATTACTCTTTTATGTCGTTTTACTGTCTTGTCCGCTGTTTTTGCTTTATCACACTGGCTATTTGCGAACGTATTAGAGCGGAGCGATCGCGTAACATCCAGTCTTAGCAGACCCCTACCGTTGACCATACCGTTGGGGTAGACGATTTCTTGAGTGGAGACCACGGATCGGCAAACGTAGCGTAGGACGTCCTCAGACTCGGTGGAGCGATGATCTTCGCAAGGCGGCTGGCAGGAGCTGGATGAGAGTGGCCGAGGATCGTGCTGTGGCGTGCCATGGGAGAGGCATGTCCAGCAGTGGACGAACATAGGCTTGATGATGATGATGATGAACGCGTAACGTATTCGCCGCGCACACGCAGCGACATTACGTCGTTCGTGCCAGGAAAATCTGTAGGTATGCATCATCATCATCAGCTGAAGTACAGATCGATTCACAAGATCTGGCACGAATGGATTGAATGAAAGTAATGTCACTTTGACACTTTTGTAGGAAAATGACTGCTGCATGTCATTTTCATATTTGTATGAAGTGTATTCAAATAGGTAACACCTTTGATCAATTATAACTGTAGATCCACAGTCGCGCGCCCGAAAATGTCCGAGCCAAATGAGCGCCACTTTGATAAAAGTGGCCTTCTTTTTTCTCAGTATGTTGCGTGAAATTGTCAAGTTTAGCTGTCAAGTGTCAACCGAAATTCGACTGTAATGAAGTAAAGACTAGGTTCAAATTTCTGTGTAGGTGATGATTTTAATTGTTATGCAAACAAATTAAAAAGTTCGGACATTTTTTGAAGGGGATTTTGTTCGGCAATGTGTATCTTCAGTTATAATTGATCAAAGGGTAACACATAGATACTTTCATTCGCTCATTCGATCCATTCGCGCCAGCTCTTATGAATCGACCTGTACGTGAGTACGTACCTCAGCTGCTATCAACTTTATCCACTTCAGTTTTTTTTGAACTATTGATATTTCGACGCATCTTGGTATAACTAAGTATCTATAGTGTATAATGGTCACAGATAGTCTAGGCTGCCTCGAAACATCGACAGCTCTGCTTATTAGAGGTCTACATCCAGTACTGATCTATCAAAATATCGTGACTAAGTGCGTTCTAACCGCAAAATCAACGCCAAGTACACTGACATACTTTTGCCTCATGAATTACTTTCATCCGCAGAAAAAAAAGAATTTGTTCGAGAAAGTGTTTTAGCATACGCGAATTGTGTCTTTATTGATTTAAATTAGAAAGGATTTTTCATTAGTGACTACTTAGTAGCTAAACTTGTGGCGCATCCTTTTTGCAATGATGGTCATTCCGATAGCGGTGGTAGTATAAAGAGAAAGAAACAAAGAAAGAAAGATAATATTGCTTTGCCAACATCAATAAGTACCTACACGTTAACACAGTGGGTCAAATTTAGCTTAAAAAGGTGACTATTTTTCCGTGTATTCTTCATTTATTGAGGTAGTGAGGGTATACTGCTGAGAGGAGGCCTGTGCCCTGCAGTGGAACGTACGATAGGCTGAGATGATGATGATGATGAGTAGAGACGAATTTTGTTTTTTACGCTGATGACCCTCTATGAATTTGTATTGCGGTAGTCACTCAGAGTCCAAAATCCTTAGCGTAGCCTTTTGTACGAAGGGCCTTACTCAAGTCTTCATACACACAGTGACATCGTATACACAGGCACATACACAGACGAGCAATAATAACGGATCACTTTATGTACACATTTGTGTGGAAAGTGGACTGTTATTTTTTGCTCGTCAGTATCTTATAATTTTAAACCCAAATAAATAAGTAAAAATAACCAAATCCTCGATCCTCTTGCTCTCCGCAGAGACGTTAGCTCCCTTTGCATATTCTAAGGTAACGGCGCCTGTAAACGCGGGTATCAGAATCGACGGCCATCACCGTGGTATTTTAAAATATGCATTTTAAAATTAAACCGATCGATTTACTAATAAACGAATTTTCTGTGAATAAATAAATAAATAAATAATAAATAAATATTAGGGGACAATCTTACACAAATCGACCTAGTCCCAAACTAAGCAAAGCTTGTACTATGGCTACTAGACGACGATAAACATACTTATATAGATAAATAAATACTTAAATACATAGAAAACATCCATAACTCAGGAACATATATTCGTGCTCATCACACAAATAAATGTCCTTACCGGGATTTGAACCCAGGACCTCTTGCTTCGTAGGCAGGGTCACTACCAACTAGGCTAAAGCGGTCGTTGAATGAAGCTCATTTAATTGACTAACAAACTTATTAGCGCTAGTATGTGTGAATGAAACAAAGAGCTCGCAATTGACAACATTTCATATTTCTAAGACTATAATTTGATTCGTTCTGTGTATTCTGTTTGGAAAGAGAAAGACGCTGATAGTTTTAAATTTTCACTAGGATTATTAATTAATTTGTTACAATTTTTTAAAAATGTGCTTATTCTAAAAGAGCGCAACGATAGAATAGATCCATTACTTTTGTCTAGTCTCTATTAAAAAAAAGTGATGACGTAAATTTGACGTTAAGGTTGTTATCTAATTTAAAATTATGACAGCTCTTTTTTCTAGTGAAAAGGGTAAAGGAAACATATCTATTCTGTGGAAGTATTTGTAAGTACATATATGTTTTTAACTTTGTTGTATTTTTTTAAATATGGAGAAATAAATTATAATAAATATTTTTCCGTGTTCAGGAGGCGAAACTCTTTCGATTCCTGCAGTAATTTTCTGGTGTTAAAAAAATGAAAGGTTGTCAATTCATCGATTTCCGCGACGGCACCGCAGAAAGAGGTCTTGCCATACAAACGTGTGACGCCACATGTAAGTTAACTCGAATCTTATTAGTATTTTACGTAATAGTTACGGCAATTGAATTAATGTTATGATTTTTAAACGATTGTGTACAGTTTTCTGCACGACTTTTGAATACTCTTTATATATTTTTTATCCTGGAAATAAGTTTAAAATTGAAAATAAAATATCGCGGTGATAGGCGTCGTTTTTTTATGTGGATTTTAATATCGTGGTATACCACGGTAATAGGTAAAATGGTGATTTTGGTTATTTATGCTTTATTTTTGGTATATGTGATCTGTTATATACTTTCTTACAGTTATTCCAATTTTGATCTATTTACTTTATTAAAGAACTATTTCCGTTTTATGGAAAGTATTCAACAAACTTCAGTATTGAATTTGTAGTTTCTATAGAAACCGTTATTTTGTCAAGTTGTTTAAATATTGAGATAAAATCATATTTATACTTATCATTATATAATTTTGGTTTTATACCAAGGTGATAACTAATATTTTTTGGTTTGTGATGAAAATACAACTGTATCTTATTGTTTTTATGGGTCGGCATTTTATTTACCTCGGTGTTAGGTTCCAAATTATGAGTCGGGCTCCTATTACCGATGGTATAAAGTTGTTGCTTTTTATACACTCGGTAATGGAAGCTCAATTCGCGGTAATAGAATCATAACCTGTCCATTGCCACGGTAATGGACGACTTGGGTATTTTGGTTTCAATAATTATTTTATCAAATAATTAACAGTAAAATGAGCCCAGAAAGTTACTACGACGAAAGTTCAATAAACAATCTTAAATAAAAAAAATATTCTCGGTAGTTTAGAATCTTTGATACCCTTATTTTTTTGGACTAATTTCAAAACTCCCTTAAGTACCACGGTAATAGGCGCCGTTACCTTATAAGATCTACATCGGGGAATGCTCTGAGGAACTCTTTGACCTCATTCCAGCTGCGGGGTTCCATTACAGATCCATGCGTCGTAAGCGTTCATTTCATCGACATCATGTTGATGAATAGCAATCTTCGACGGTGCGTTTAAAGCGGTCTTTTTTGAAACGAACTTACAAAATCTGGAACGAGCTTCCCGCTGGAGTCTTCCCATCGAAATACGACCTGAGTGCCTTTAAGAGGCGAGTGTACAATTTTTTGCAGGGCCGACAACGCACTGGCATCGCGTAAAGCGCTGCAGGTGTCTATGGACAGTGGTGATCATTTAACATCAGGTGACCCACTTTTTCGTTTGTCTGGCCTCTCTAACATAAAACAAAATGCTTTATTGGGAACCTTCATAAACAATAAGGGACTAAAGGCTGATAACATCAAAAACTTGGTTCCTGCTTTCATAAATGACGCCATAGTCCATGTAATAACCAAACGTAATGGCACCAAATCTCTATACACATCCATGCAAAAATAAAACAACTGCTCCTTATTAAGCCAATCTAACACAGTCGAGTCGTTACTTTATCAATGGAAAATCTTTACGTCACTAATAAAATTACATCTATCATTGCTTGCTCTGGTAAAAACTAAACAACGAACACCTAACTAAAGCAGCGGTGGATCGTGAAGCCGTCGCAATCTCGTGAGTGAATTTAAAATTGCAAGTGTCACGGTACAAAGATCCTATCACTGAATGGAAAGGTGCAGGGTACATTTCACCAACTATAAAACGACGCAGGCGCCGGCAAATGCATCAGTTAACAATTGACGTCCACCTAAACCAAACAACATGATCGCTATTGTAAGTGTTCCAATTTTAATAGTGAAAAACACCTCGTGAAAGTGACGTAACGGACGCGTTTTGCAATTTAGTTTGCTGAGTGAAAAACGCGTTTGATTTTTTAGTTTTTTTTTTGGATTTGATAGAGGTTATGCAAGCTGTAATAAGCTTATAGTGTGTGATTGTGAAGAATTACTTCCGTATTACAGTTTATTAATTCATTTTCATGATTTTATCAATTCGGTTTTCGTACTCGATAATTTAATTCGTTTTTTTTTAATGTGATGTGCCTACCTAAAGGGCACGGGCGTGAATCATTCTGCCACAAGGTTACATCAATTCAATTACAGTAAAAACGCCGCCTGTCACTTATTTACATAAAATGCCGGTGTGTTCTTGAACTAGCAACTTTGTTGCGTATCATTCCTTAAAAAATACATTGGACTGACAAGTTGGTTTAACGTTTCACATATACGGGGCCTTGAAAAGGGTTACAAAGATAATAAAGGTCGTTAATTGTTTAAATTATCTGCTTAATATTGGCATTAATTTATACAAAATATTTCAGCTGGTGGTTGGATTAGTGTGACCGAACACCCTTGACCTTATACTATGAAATTTGATTTTCGAAGTTCGTATCATGCTGTACCGTTTACGCTAATTGTATTAAACAGAAGAGTGTAAAGGATAGCATGATACAAACTTCAAAATTCGAATTTTGTAGTAGCCCTCATGACACGTTTTCGTCGCACAATGTTAAGTTAAAGCCTTCAGTCTACAGTTAGAAAATAAAATCAGTAACCCTGAGTTAGGGTTGATTGTTAAATATATTTCGACACTGTTGAACCGTGAGTTAAGTAGTTAACGCATGTTGTTTGGCTTGAATGATGATATAAAAAAAATCGATCGATGATTGATCGATGTTCAAAATGTACCGCGTCAAGTAGCTGTACAATTTTCGTCAAAAATTCTAATGAAAAATATATACAGTGGTGTTCAGTTGAACTAGCCAAACCATCTTCTGAAATATTCCGAATTAATTAAGCAACGCATCGTTAATCCAACACTTTATTGCATGATAAACGGTGAAAATAAATACAATTTAATACAATGATTCTTTATTGAACACCAGATACTAAGCAAAACAGAAAACATGATCGGAAAAGTCATCTTTTTGCGGTCGTTTATTGCCGTTGACATGTGCATGATAAAACACAGTAAGCAATGTTCATCAAGCCTTCACTATTGCAATCAATACCCTTATGGTAAATTATATAAATAGTATCAAGATGGCACACAACGTTTCAGTTGACCTATGAACTAGAGCCACACACTCCAGTGGCAAATAAGAGACGTGGAAAAGACAAGACGCACTGTGACTACGCTACGTGTCGTGCTCCCTATTTTTAACAGTTTTGTGATCTAGTCAAACCCTACGGCCAAACTATGCTCCTCGCATTACACTTTGCTCCGCTCATCAAACTCCCGTGATGCTGGACTTAGCTATACTCGCTCTGGAGCCCTTTGCTATTCTTCGATTCATTCACAAAAACCTAGAAGTGCTACTGAGCATGATAGGAACGCAGCCACAGTCCTTTTCTTGCCATCACACGAGTGTTTAGCTCTAATAAAAGGATAATAAAGGGCGAGCGAACAGTTTGTCGCAGTTAAAGGCAACATGTCAAAAAGAGAACGGTTCAAAGCTCATACTTACGCTGGTTCAGCAATCCGAAGTTGAGCTTACCCTCTCACATTAGCGTCCCCTATTTTGTCCCTGTAAATTAACCTTATCTATGTTTCAGAAATCATCAGTCGTCCTCCTCCTGGTGGCAAGCGCGTTTGCCTACCCTTACCCCGACGAATGGGAGCCTGAAGGTCACTCCCACTCAGAACACACGAAGCCATACCACGTGACGGTGGTCAAGAAGATCGGTGTTCCGGTACCGCATCCAATTGCCGTGTCCGTGCCGCAGTACGTCAAGATTCCCATCCCGCAGCCCTACCCCGTCCACGTGACGGTAGAGCAGCCGATCCATGTGCCAGTTTACAAGGTTAGTACCTAAAAATAACAAACATTTAGGAATATTAATACAATACCTATATCATAGCATGGACCATAAACTCTTAAATAGGTAGAAGCGATTTACCGACCAAATGCATTGCTTTGGGAATTCAACCCTATTACTTTTAAAATATGTCGTAATAGCCATTGTGATTATTGAAAATACGACGAACTTTAAAAATAATACTTTATCAAGTATGCATTCGATAGCTGCTTTTGATTCTGTGGTAGTATGCTCCAATAAATGGGGTCTTATTAAGGGTTATCGATGTAGGAACTCCTTACAAATCATTAATTTTTGTCCACTAAATTCCTATGTCTGATCATAACCCTTCTTAATCTGTCTTAGACAAATGAAAACGACAGTGACACACAATTTTCCAATCAGAGAACTTAATACCCAGTCTGATGTTGCGAAATCTACTCCACGCTCCCTTTCCCTTTTCCTCTCTTTGCCAAAGTTCAACCAACTGACGTCTTGATACACATTCACATTACGTCACCCGCAATGTCGTGTACCGCAACACGATTCGCAATTACTTTTCTCTTCGCCGCAGTATCAGATAGTGAAACTTGGCTACTTACAGCTGCAATTAGTGCCATTGTTTGAACTCTATGCTGTTTTAGGATTCCGTAGTTCCATGTAGAAATAGCATGAAGAGCTCACTTTACGATCCATGATTCTCTGACTCTGACGCAGCATATGAGATCGCCTCAATTCGATTTCACGATAACTGAAACGTACCAACAAGACATCGCATGATATTTACAACTGTTGGCAAGAGAAGAAACGAGCTGGCAGTCAAGAATTTATATTTACATTCTCAGAGAGTAAAGCTAAAAAAAGCCTTACATAGCCAGGTTTGCATAATAAAGTCTTAGGTTAGGTCACAGTGGTCATTAGTAAAAGGAAGTTATGCCACGCTAGCTACCTACATAATATTAATCAACAAATAGTGGAAATAAAAATATGCTTCTGTTAACATGTTTATGTAATGTCGAACAGAAAACTTAACATTGAATCTGTCAGTTTAAATTAGGTAACTCCAAACCGCAACGGTAATGACACTAATGACCGACTCACGCTTGACCACCCATCTACGAGAATGCATCTCGACGTAACTCACTCGGGTGACTGTCCATCTATTACATAAACGCCATTTGCTCGAGTAAAAGTGACAGTTAGTAGAGCGTGTTCTTATTTTGAAAAAAGTCCATTCTTCCCGCGACCGTTGTGATCGCGTAACGTTTGAAAATCGAACGCCAACGAAGCGTTTTATAGGCCGTCATTGAATTTAACGGTTCGATTTTGTTTGCTTTATAAAAAGTGTTACTTACATTAGTTAAGATTCGTTAACTCTAAATTAATGTGTCAATGTTTAAAAAGCGTTACATTCGCGCCGTTATTTTTTTACCTACTATTAAGGATGAGGTATCGTCCTTCATAATTTTTGTGATGCTAATGCCCAATAGATGACATCCTGCTGTTACCTCTATTACTAATAACATAAAAAATAGCAACTTAATAGTTTTAGCGACCCATTAGTCCCAACTCCCAATGAACAGTACCCCACTCCCACTCCCAGCACTCTGACGTCTACCTAATACATTATAAAAGATGTTCCATCGCACTCTGTTCTAATAACTTTCTTTTTTATTCCCAGGTCGTCCCCCAGATTATAGAGAAGCCGGTGCCTTACACAGTCGAAAAGCCCGTGCCTTATGAGGTCGAAAAACCTTACCCCGTTGAGGTCGAGAAGAGGGTTGAGATTCCCATCCCCAAGCCGTACCCAGTCCACGTGCCAGTATACAAACACATCTACCACCACAAAGGAGGCAAGCACTAAAAAACACCTAGAAAAAAAAGCTTGCGCTGCGAGCAAATTTTCAAATTTAGAAGTCATTTTTGAACGGAAAAGAAAAAAGTTTACGATGTAAACGTTGTCTGTTTCGTTTGTTTTTGGGTATTACCACCAGCCAGTATTGGTTTTATGTAAATAAATAAATGGTGTTTAAGGCTAGTATAGGATCATCCTACCCGCAGTTGCTCATTGTGATATTTATTGTGTGTTCATGTTTTTGTTTGTTGTTGACTATTGCGTAATTGTTGATTATTGTTGTTTATAAGGTAAATAAATAATGTACAAATAACTATACTTATCGCATTCTCTATCTCTTTCTACCCTCATCCTATACTTTGTAACAGAAGGAAGTGGTGAAACGATTGTGATTCCGCGTGCGTGAGACAATAAGGCCTCCGGTTCATTGACTAGGTACCTATTTGATGACATTTCTGCCGTGCTAAGCCAAAAGGGCCTAAGTCCGTTTTAACGGTTTCGAGAAAAACGTGTTATTATGTTTTTGTTTCTTAGTATTTGAATGAAAAATAAGCCTTCCGTCTATTTTCTTAGCTGTTTTAAGGCACTTCTAATAAAAAAAAAGACTTTTTCGTTAACAGAACTTTGTTCCTTAATAAGCTAAGGAATCCAACGCATGGTTGTGGGTTCAAATCCCGGCTCGCACCTCTGAGTTTTTTTGAATTCATGAGCGAAATTACATTTGAAATTTACCATGAGCTTTACGGTGAAGGAAAACATCGTGAGGAAACCTGTATAATCCTGCGAAGAAATTCAATGGTGTCTGTTAAGTTCCTAATCCGCACTGGGCCCGCGTGGGAACTACAGCCCAAGCCCACTCACTCTGAGAGGAGGCCTGTGCCCTGCAGTGAGACTTATATAGGCTTTTGATGATAATGACCCTTAATATTGCTAAAATTACCTTGACGTTTCGACCACATTGCAGCAGCCGTGGTCTAAGAGAGAGGTCGTGATTGAGTCACGGGTGATGACCTGATAACAATTATGATAATTTATGTATTTCAAAGCTGCTTTAAACATTTACTTAATACGATTCTCCGTATTAGGTAAACTTATCTTGTAAATTTTATTTTCAATGTTGCTGTTTAATTTCCTTGCAGGCAAGGTGCAAAGGAAAGCAGAGTGTAGAACTCGAGCATTAAGCCCATGTTCCCCTCGACGTGTCTATCCATATATCTATATGAAGGTCTCGGTTAAAATGGCTCGTTTTATGCTCTTGTTGTATACATTCTACTGTTTTTTTTCAGATCAAACTTAAATAGTTTTTTGTAACTTTTTTATTAGAGTTGTGTCTTGGAGTTATTGTACCCTACACACTGACGGTTACAAAGTTCAAATCCAATCAGTTCAATGCTCATACAAACACATACTTAAGTCAATGCTACACATAATTGCCGGGTAATCGACATGATCATCGTGCCATTGTCCGGGCCGTGACCGCAGTGAAAGTCACGCAAGATCTGTCTCGCTTGAGCCGGCGCCTGCGCATGGTGCGGCGCACTTCTATTGACTCTGGGCCGTTACAGACTGACTGCAACGTAACTGCCAACTGCCGACTTTTTTTGCGTGCAGTCTGAATGTACGAATTATAAAAAACCAAGCTTAATTTTTTTTTACTTTTTAATTTAGCGGACCTGGCAAACGTTCTGCCTACAACAGCGCCACCTACTGGTCTAAATGTGCTTTCAAACCAGGAACCTATTGTAATATACACACAAAATTTCATTCGAATCGGTCCATCCGTTTAGAAGGTTTTAGGTAACATATTATAATACTTACACGTAGAGGGTGCCTTTTTGACGTAGGCAAGGAATAAGGACGGATTTTTATTTTTATTTATTTTATTTTATTTTTATTTTATTAACTTTGGTACAATAACATAATGCAAGCTATCGAAATTACCATTAGTGACTTAATCTATGTAAGACGTTACAGCGCATACATCACAATAATAATTGTACACAGCATTTAAACACAACCCTCATAAAAGGAAACAAAAAAAAAACAATAAAATAAAAATACATGCAAAAGTGGTAATTCATCGCAATAAGCACATTATGTACAGCTAAAAACGAAGGCCAATGATCATACAATAGTAAAGTGTTCATTTACGACAGATTTGAATTTTGCCAGCGTCATGTTGAATATGTCTAACTCAAGATCAATGTTATTAAAAAGTCTACACATTCTTGTAATTGGAGCGTTATTCAAGACATTATTGTTACATACTACCGGCAGGGCAAACAAATTACGATTTCTGGTCGCCTTACTAGTGGCTCTAAAATAAACATGATCAACAAGGCCACCATCGAGATCGCCATGCAATATTTTATAAAGGGTCACAAGAATATATGCTCGATTCAATGTGACCTTATCTCCTTAACTTGATTCCTTCCACCATCCCTTCCTTTCTCTTCCTTGATTTGACGACCAGATGGCCTAGTGGTTAGAGACCGTGACTATGAAGCTTGAGGTCCCGGGTTCGATTCCCGTGTCGGGGCAGATATTTGTATAAAAAATACGAATGTTTGTTCTCGGGTCTTGGGTGTAACTTTGCGATTGTTCGCGTACTTTCTTTTTTTTTTTTTCTTGGTTCTATTTGTGAGATCCTATAATTGGCTCCTATGTTATTACATGTTTAACCTACTCTGTAATTTGTAGCTGTTGGTTCTCCGAAAATAAATAAATAAATAAAATATGTATTTAAGTATGTATCTATCTATATAAGTATGTTTATCCGTTCCCTAGTACCCATAACACAAGCTTTGCTAAGCTTACTTTGGGACTAGGTCAATTGGTGTGAATTGTCCCGTGATATTTATTTATTTATTTATTTTATTCCTAGACTCAATTTCAACAAATCCGTCCTTATTGCTTCCCGACATCTGCAAGGCAACCTTTAAGCAAAATTCAGCCTTCTAGAGCCAAGGGTTTGGGCTGGACCTATGAGTCAGTCACTCAGTGAGCGAGTCAGTCAATCATTCAGGACTTTTCATTTTATTTGATCATCATCATCATCATCATTTAGGCCGAAAGACGTCCACTGCTGAATATAATAGCCAAACAGACCCGTCCTGCGCCATCCGCATCCAACGCGTTCCCGCAACCATAGCCACTTAGAACGCATAGCTCTTAGACCTGATGGCCGATGGGGCCAAAATGTCCTCGAATGGAGTCCACGAACCGGAAGACGCAGCGTTGGTAGGCCTCCAACAAAATGGATAGATTTATTATATGAAATTAATTATGACGCACTTTTTACCGGCATTCAAATCCAAGGGCTAAATTCAGGAACGGCCCAATACGGTTGGCGAGCGGTAATTCAATCGTTTGGGCTGAGCTTGGGATGAGCCTTATTGTCCTGTTAATTCGCTTTGTAAGTAAATGAACAAATAAATAAGGCTTTTTTTTTTTACAAAAAACTGACCCGTGATTGACCACTATCTCACCTGATGAAAAGTGTAGATGAAGCCAAAGGTGTACCTCACTGGTTCAGTAACAGCCTATTCACTCTAGCCTTGAAGAGACCCAGGTTGTATTTATCAGGAAATACAGACGACGGGAGCGAATTCCATTCTTTAGCAGTTCGCATTAGGAAGGATGACGCGAACCGCTTCGTACGGGCTACTGGAATACTAACCACATAAGGATGAAGACGCTCCCCCCGCCTGGATGTCCGTTGGTGAAATGGAGATGGAGGAATTAAATCATGTAATTCCTGCGCACACTCTCCAAAATGTATCCGATAAAAAACAGAAAGACAAGCAACTCGACGACGGTGCTCGAGGCTCTGTAGCCTACCACCGATTGACGGACTATCACCAATGAGTCTTCGGGCTCGATGCTCCACCGAATCCAACGCCGCCAACTGATACTTGGCAGAACCGTCCCAAAGGTGGCAGCAGTATTCCATACATGATCTTATCTGTGCTTTGTATAAGGTAAAAAGTTGCTCCTGCGTGAAATACCGTCCCACCCTATATAAGATACCAAGTTTCTTAGCGGCTCATCCCAAACTCAGCCCAAACCTCTCGCAAACCAGTGATTTTTGGCGTTCCAGTTCAAACCAAACCCAACCCAAACGATTGAATTACCGCTACCAAACCCGTGAAGGCCCATTCCTGAATTTAGCCCCTGAGCTGACCTTCTCGTCAGAGTCGTTCACAATTAAGGACTAGTGTTATGACTAGGCTATCTGGTGGTATTGAAAGTATAAAGTAAAGCAGTCCACACCAGACGTGGTCCTCTCGCGTGCACGGGTGAAAGTGCAGTTGCACCGAGCACAGCTTCCGGACCGTCATGGAGTGGACCTTGTTAGTGGAGGATGCACTTTTATAGCCCACGTGCTGTTGCCCGTCCATCTGCGAAGAATTCGTTTATGATACAAACATTCTTTATTGAACACAAAAAACAGTGCAGTGACATTACAAAAATAAATATTCAGGCAGACAATAGGCGATCTTATCATTAAAAGTTTTTGTTAAAAATTTCATTTTCAATGCAAGCTTTTTCGCTGACTTTACTTTTTGTTGACTGTACTTGCACTGTCATCCAACCTGCATAAGTTTACCAAATCTCAAGTAAATCCGACCACTGCAGTGGATGAAATTTGGTGTAGTGATACTTAGTTTAGTATTCCAGTAGCCCGTACGAAGCGGTTCGCGTCTTCCTTCCTAATGCGAACTGCTAAAGAATGGAATTCGCTCCCGTCGTCTGTATTTCCTGATAAATACAACCTGGGTCTCTTCAAGGCTAGAGTGAATAGGCTGTTACTGAACCAGTGAGGTACACCTTTGGCTTCATCTACACTTTCCATCAGGTGAGATAGTGGTCAATCACGGGTCAGTTTTTTGTAAAAAAAAAAAAAAAAAAACATAGGATAGTTTTTATCTTGAAAAATTGCATAACTCAAATATTTATTCATTCCTGTGTAATTGGTTGTCTGGAAGAGATCGCTTTTTAAAAGCTTCTTATTAACTTGCAATGTCTGTAAGTATGTATGTACGGGTCAAATCTTGGAAGTCGAATTCGACCCACTTCCAGTGGTCGGATTCACTTGAAATTCGGTATACTTATGTAAGTTGGATGACAATGCAAGTACAGTCAACAAAAAGTACAGTCAGCTAAAAAGCTTGCTTTAAAAATGAAATTGGTTTGCAAGTCCACATTCCATACTACGATTACTTCTACTTTAATTGTACTTTATTTTATTCCATAGATTCACAAGGTGTTGTTTACCTCTAACGCGAGCATCGCCCGCTGCGCGTGCGGGCGCCGTGATTTATGCGCTTCGTAATGAAATCTGCACTTTTGACGATATTCTCGGAATGTACGCATGATTTTTAATTTTAATAAAAGGTGACCATGAATCAACTTTTTCTTGCGTTTGTTTTTATTTTTTCAACAAAAATAAACGGACGAATTGTTTATTTCAGTAAGTAGGTATATTAGTTCCAAGTAGGTATTTAGGGGTTGCTGAGTCAGTTAGTCAGGTTTTTCACTTCTGAATCTGTTATATACAGTGTGTCTCAAAATGAATCTGTTTGTTTTTTTAGGTTTAATAAATTAGTTTTAATTAACACCGCTGAATAAAGATTTTTCATCGGAATATTTGATTTATTTTTTCAAAATTTAGTGACACATTAACGCGGTTAAAAAGCCGTGGTGGCCTAATGGTTTGACCAATGGCCTCTCAAGCAGATGGTCGTGGGTTCAAATCCCGGCTCGCACCTCTGAGGTTTTCGGAATTTATGTGCGAAATTACATTTTGTAATTTACCATGAGCTTTACGGTGAAGGAAAACTTCGTGAGGAAACCTGTATACACCTGCGAAGAAATTCAATGGTGAGTGTGAAGATCCCGATCCGCACTGGGTCCGCGTGGGATCTACGGCTGAAGCCCTCTCATTCTGAGAGGAGGCCTGTGCCCTGCAGTGGGACGTATACAGGGTTATTTGTAATTCACTAGCATCCTTTTAACCCTAAACTCCTACCACTTAAACAAACGTTTTTTTGTTTTACGGCTTTTGTCATAACTTAATATTTTTGGTGTAATAACGTTTTGAAAATTTGAGATTTCCTCTTATTTTTAAGATACTCTGTGTATGGGAAAAAAGTGCTTCATTTTAAAAAGTCGTAGAACAAAAAACATTTGTTTGAGTGATAGGAATTCAGGGTTAAGAGGATGTCAGTGAATTACAAATAACCCTGTATAGACTGGGAATCATCCCAGCCTATATACGTCCAGATGATGATGTCGTATCAGATGATGATGATTAACGCGGTACACTTTGGAACATCGACCAATGTATAGAAATAATTGTCAAGAACAATTAAAATATTGAAAAAATAGTCTTCACACTGCAATCTAGGTGTTATTTTTTAAATATAGGTTTTTAGGTTTAGGGGTCACACACGTTTGTATGTTCGCGTATCTCCTGTGGAGTTGGCAAAAGTTAAGGGAGTACGGACGGAGTCGCTAATTTAATGTCTACAGGAGTGACTTTATGGTAATATACAATTTAAGTGTAAGTGGACATTTATTTATCTGTCTATGATTATGATAACAATATTATATGTACAAATTCAAGATGAGACGTGATATAACGCAAGCGTATTATTTGAAATTTGGACACGTGCGCTAGCTCGTCGGGAGCGGCCATGTTTGTTGACTGAACGCGAAATAATCCAGATTTTGCGCACAATTTCACCCAGCATACTTTGTTTATTAAACCACCAAAATACATTTACCATTACCAAATCACTAAAACAATACTCCATCGCCTTTGTACTAATGTAACAGAGTCTAATGTTCTTTGTTGAACAGTTTGACAGGTTGCAATTTTGAACAGTTTGACCGGTTATACCAACGTCATGTTTACGTTTGGCGCGTAAAACGTTTGGACGCGTTCACGAAGTTTGTTTTGTTATTAAATTTAGACTGTGGAATGGATACTGTTATTATTATTGTGTTTACATGCACTATCTATTCATTCAGGGAGTGGGTAATTGCAATCAGCTGAGGTTCGATTAGTTGTAAACAAATTAAATGCAAGCTAGTGGAAGGTTAGTGCTAGGCATTACAGTTTATAGTAAATAATATATAGTGATTTTGTGGAATATATGTGGCGTGGTGACGCAAATACATAAGATGTTGCAATCAGTATTCAAACAACTGAATCGGTCAGTATTTTATGGAGGCCCATTATGCCACAACCATAATTATCTATTTTGTGTTACAAATGCATTTTTCTTTAATTGTAAAAAAACAACAAATTAAATTTGAGAAGTGGAAAAGAGGTGCATCATTTCTTACTCCTTTCCAATGAAATTTTGAACGTGGAAATCGTGACTTATAATAGTTGCGATAGATGGCACCAAATGTCGATATTGGCGTATTCAAGCGATTAATGTTTTTGGTTCGGGGCGACGTGCTGCATTTGGTAGCATACCTACCTACTCGACGCGCTTAGATTATTTATGCACTAGATAGAGCTTTGGTGGCATGGAAACGTCCCGTAAAAATATAAGCCAACAGTTGGCTTATATGTCATTTGCGTCATTTGCAGGGTTGCCAATAGTAATATGCTAAAATCCCCAAACGCATTGCCGAAATTCCCCACGTGTGGAGAATAAAAGATCATGTGGGCCGAGTGACTTAGTTTAGAGCGGTTGCGAATAATGAATTGTAGGAAATTAATCAAGACTAGCAGAAATTTGATGTCAAATGTCGCGTATTTGTGTTCATACTTAAAATCCCCTCATTTTCCCCGAATTGAAGCTCTCCCCACACAATCCCCAATCAGCTTCACTTTCCCCACATTTTGGGGAATGTGAAATTAACTGGTATCATTAAGCACGCACACAGTGACAACCGGAATGACGTAATGCGATCGTAATATGAAGCTGTCAAATGGATTTGTGGACGTTTTGTATCGCTATGTTTGCTACTGACGCTCCATCTAGTGCATAAATAATCTAAGTCGACGCGTATGTATAGCCAAGGGATGAATTTAAATCTCGTCCGATGTCACCGAAAATTTTTTTTAAGTTATGGGTCTATAGTCAATATTTTTTAGTCAAATCTACATCGCCGTGTGGGACGCCTGGCCAATTTTCAGCTTATTCTAAATAAATCTTAAGTTGTTGACTTGAAGTCGCTAATTTTATGTCCACAGGAGATACAACTTTTAATTCTTGCGCTGTGCATGACCCTGCCACATAATCAACGTAATACATACTCACAGCTGTCTTGACTGTCTTGCAGGGTTGTTTAGTTTAATATTTAATTATTAGCGTGGACAGAACGACACGGTACGATGTACCTAAAAAAAACTTAAAATCCCGGTTTTAAAGAACAGAATTTGCTAGAAACCTAAAAATATTAAGTACGTCAAAACAATTTAATCGGGTAACCCATTCCTTGCTTTCACACGATGTGTACAGTTGTTTAGTCATCGCCACATCAAAGGAAATCATATTAAGTACGACAAGCGAGTGACGTTAAAATTTCAAACAACTGACGAAATAATTATGAACTAAAAAAATCCTATAATTAAATTTAATCTAACAGTACTAGCTAGTGTAGCTATCATAGCGAAACAATTAAGTATAACTCGTTTTAAATTAGAACAATTATAATAACAACCTTTTTAAATGTAACGTGTAAAGCGTATTCGAACTTTAAATACGAGACCCTGGTATTAATCCGTCGGGGTTACCCAGTGGGGGGTTGACAGGTGCGGTGTTGCCATTGGAAAAAAGTTGACACAGGTCAAGCGAGAGCCGTAATTAACGCGAGAAACGGTCCAATTAATGTACAATTAATTTTTAAAAACATGTTTCGAGAATAAATGTGACTTTGTATTTACTAGAAGACGTAAGGTCGTCATATTCAGTATTTATTTCAGGAATTACTTTTTTATTTATTTTTGAGACAGGCTTCGTAAATTTTGTCACATTTTGTCCATAAATTTGTCCTCGGCACTTCAGGCAACCTGAACAGCGTCAACGCCATGTCTGAAGCCAAGCAAATTCCCATAGACATTCCCTCGTAATGTTCAAACTGTTACAAAAAATATGTTGGCTCCTACAGGTAAGTAACTAATTCGCGTATATGTTAGCAAAAGTGTGGCAGAATATAATTAGGTACATATGTCTTCTGTATCATTTGCGCATAACCTTTTTTATTGACTCAGTCCCCCAGCGTGTCATGTGGAGGAATTAATTATATGTCTATACCTTAGACAACAAAAACCAAAAAAAACACGTATAAATACAGACGATGCAATGTACATGACATTAACATTAAAATGATAGGTACGTCTCTATCCACATGTAAAGAATCCAACTTTTTGTGGTTTTTAAAATAAAGACTTGGCTTAAAGGCCTTGTAACCAAGCCATAATATCAAAAAAAAAACTTGTTGTGGTTTTGCTTCAGTCATTTTCGTTCCTATTTCTAATAAGTATTTATTTTATAGCAGCTTACTGCTAAGTACTTTACCAAAAACGAAACAATAAAACATTAAGATATAAAATCTTTTCCCGCTTTTCTTTTCACTGGTAACTACAAACTCCGAAGTTCATTGACCACGTGGCTTTCCGTATTTTAACTGCCCATTACTTAATGTACTTACTTAAAGACGGAAACTGCAGTTTGATCGACGGGTAATCAATGGCTGCAGTAATATGCTGTTCGCATTTATTGAGAGACTTGTATACATTTGGTCTGGGAGACATTACATTTGAAGAATAAAATAATGGATAGAATTTAAAAATTTGGACACTTTAATGGCGGAAGTTAAAATTTGTATGAGAGTTTTCCGTTGTGACACGAACCTTCCTAGAATTATAAACGCGAAAGTTTGTATGGATCAATGTATGGATGTTCGTTACTCTTTCACGCTAAAACGGTTTGACGGATTCTGATAAAAACTGACACATAGGATATATTCCGGAAAATAGCATAGTTCCCGAAGCATAGCGATAAACGAATTCTTCACAGACGAAGTCGCGGGCAAAAGGTGTTAGTTTTAAGCCAGGGATTCACGTGTCCAGCGGTGTCGAGCGAAGAGCCGAACTTCGCTTCGACGGTATAAGATGATGATAGAAAGAGATGGTGGAAGCGATGGTAAGCGCTCGCGCGTTATACAATACGGCCTCTGATGGTTTATGAGTTATGACGTAAGTTTTTACCCGCGTCTTCGTTCACGAAAACTTTATGTGAAAACTATACCTCTACCATGAGTTACACCTGTACCTTTACCATGAGTTACACTAGTTTACAGTGACCGTACTCGCTAGCGACGGCGTAAATGATTTGTATGGAGAATTGTACTTCCGTAAGTGTCCGCTAGATGCGCTGTACGCTTAGTATAAGTTTTACTTCACCAAAATACTTCTCGATCGCGTTTACGTAAAAAATTCAATTACTAGGGAAACATGGACAGCGTCTCCGCGCGCGCGCTTCCATGTTTCCATAGAATTGATTTATTTACGTAAACGCGATCGAGAAGTATTGAAGTGAAGGAAAACTTATACTAAGCGTACTGTACACGATTTTCCATACAAATCATTTACGCCGTCGCTAGCGAGTACGGTCACTGTGAACTAGTGTAACTCATGGTAGAGGTACTGAAGCTGTTTGTCATGATAATAATCTTTATTATTTTGTGACGTACAGTATATTTATCGTTTTTATCCATTTTTCCCGACTGCCGAAAGAAGGTTATGTTTTTCGAGCGTATGTATGAATGTCTACTGTATCATTCTTTGGCACGCCCTGCAGCCTAAATGGCTCTGTGCTGATTTGTCTATGCTTTATATTTTGTATTTTGTTTTTAATTTGTCATTGTCATTTAGTACATTAAAACCTGAGTACAGGTTTTGTCTTTCATTCCAATTTAATGTACTAAATATATTATTATGGACAAGTATTTACGTCCGGAGAGATTCGACGTGGACCCGTCGCCTTCTATTCAAGAACACTCAATAAATGCGAACAAAATCACTCTGCGATTGAAAAGGAAGCATACGCAATTGTAGAATCGTTAAAGAAATGGCGGCATTTCCTCATAGGAAGACTCTTTCGTCTAATTACGGATACAAAATATAAAGCATAGACAAATCAGCACATTCATCCCAGTATTTACGTCCGGAGAGATTCGACGTGGACCCGTCGCAGAATGGATCTAAAGAATGGGAACATTGGAGGAGAACCTTCTCAAATTTTCTTCAGTCGCAAGTACCGCCCGTCTCCGACCAGGTCAAACTCACGTTACTCATAAATCACGTATCGCCCAACGTATATTCTCACATAAGTGAATGTACTACTTACGATCAAGCACTGAATCTCTTAAACAGTCTTTACATAAAACCAACGAACATTCTATACGCGCGCCATGCGCTAGCTATTCGTAAGCAAAATAGCAACGAAACTGTGGACACTTATATGCAAGCTTTAAAGCATTTAGCCAAAGACTGCAATTTTGCAAGTGTCGATAGTGAGACTAACCGAGATGACAATATTCGAGACGCATTTATTTCAGGCATCTCATCTAACAAAATAAGGGAAAGACTTCTCGAGAACCTTTCTTTAACATTAGACGAGGCTCATAATAAGGCTCGATCGCTAGAAATGGCGGAAATAAATACTCAAAATTATAATTATGTCTCTTGCAATGCCATTAATGAGAACAAGGATTCTAACACACGCAACCCTGTTCCCAGAGAACATGATTCTGCGGCTATCTCCACGTTCCAGAAACGCAAATGTTTTTTCTGCGGTGGCCGTATTCACCCGCGCAAGACGTGTCCAGCTGTCGACGTGGCCTGTCAACTCTGCAACAAGAAGGGACACTTTGCCAGTGTCTGCCGAAGCAAGACATCAACTAGCGCTGCTATCGACAACCAGGACAGTATCAACGCCTGCATTATTGCCGCATCACCGTCATCTTTGAAGAAAGCCACCGTCCCTGTCTATCTAAAAGGAATTAAAGCCGAAGCGCTGCTTGACACGGGGAGCTCTTCAAGCTTTATCAACTACGATTTCTTCCGATTATGCAATCTAAAAAAAAAGCCATGCCAACAAACCATATACATGGCATCACTGAACCATACTACACAAATTGAAGGACAAACGCGCCAGACAATCGCCCTTGGCAAAAACATTTACGATAATGTCGATTTGCTAGTCATGAAAAATCTTTGTGCTGATATTATCATAGGACACGATGTCCTCACAAAACATTCTACACTTGAGTTCGCATTCGGAGGTGAAAAAGAGCCACTGGTTGTGTGCAACGTGGCCGAAGCTGCGGTCCCAGCTGTGCCGTTATTTGCCAATGTCACTCCTCAATGCAAGCCAATTGCCGTCAAGTCACGAAGACATAGCGAGGACGATCGTCGTTTCATTGAAGAGGAAATTAAAAGCCTCCTGAAGGAAAATATTATCGAAGAGAGTCGGTCACCATGGCGAGCTCAGGTTCTCATCACGAAAAACGCAAATCACAAGAAACGACTTGTCATCGACTACTCGCAGACTATAAATAGATATACAGAACTGGACGCGTATCCATTACCTAATATAGAAGAACTAGTATCGAAGGTTTCCCAGTACTCTGTCTTCAGCGCTATAGATTTAAAAAGTGCATATCATCAAGTCCCAATTCTCCCAGAAGAGAAACAGTATACTGCCTTCGAAGCCGCTGGAAACCTATATCAATTTCGTCGTATCCCTTTTGGAGTCACCAATGGAGTCTCTAGTTTTCAAAGGACCATTGACTGGCTCATCCGAAAAGAACAATTATCAGGCACATTCGCATATCTTGATGACATTACCATCTGTGGAAGAAACCACGAAGAACATGATGTTAATTTACAAAAATTCATAACGGCAGCAAGAAAGTATAACCTAACTCTAAACGAATCCAAGTCCACTTTTAAACAAAACTCTATCAACATATTGGGTTATGCCATTAGTAACAATACTATCAAACCAGACAGTGATAGACTGAAGCCTCTTTTGGACCTGCCTCCCCCGCACGATCTCCCTAGCATGCGAAGAGTGCTAGGCATGTTTGCCCATTATTCAAAATGGATTCCATGCTTCTCAGAAAAGGTCCATAACCTAGCAAATGCCACAACATTCCCATTGGATGACAATTTAGTCCAAGATTTTAAAAATTTAAAGACTGACGTACTAAAGTCTTGTATCCATGCTATAGACGATAAAATACCATTTACGGTTGAAACTGACGCATCAGAGCACTCTATAGCTGCTACTCTGTCGCAAGCAGGTAGACCCGTCGCCTTCTATTCAAGAACACTCAATAAATGCGAACAAAATCACTCTGCGATTGAAAAGGAAGCATACGCAATTGTAGAATCGTTAAAGAAATGGCGGCATTTCCTCATAGGAAGACTCTTTCGTCTAATTACGGATCAACGGTCAGTTTCTTTTATGTTCAACGCACGGCACCAAAGCAAAATAAAGAACGAGAAAATTCAGCGTTGGCGATTAGAATTGGCTCCATATAGATATGAAATTGCCTACAGACCAGGGAAAGACAATCATGCCGCTGATGCCCTATCCCGTGTTTGCGCCAGCACTGAAAGATCATCAAAACTACTATCACTGCACGAATCCTTATGTCATCCAGGCGTGACAAGGATGGCCCATTGGATTCGATCTAAGAACCTGCCTTACTCAGTAGAAGACGTCAGAAACATGACAAACGCCTGTCGTACTTGCGCAGAAATAAAACCAAGGTTTTTCAAAACCAACCCACAAAATAGGCTTATAAAGGCAACAGCTCCTCTTGAACGGCTTAGCATTGATTTTAAAGGGCCAGTTCCCTCGAAAACAAATAACAAATATATTTTAACAGTAATTGACGAGTATTCACGTTTTCCATTTGCTTTTCCATGCTCTGATCTGAGCGCGAGAACTGTTGTTAAACATCTAAACAATCTTTTTACCATATTTGGAATGCCTGCTTTTATACACTCAGATCGTGGAACTTCTTTCTTATCATCAGAAGTCACAGAGTTTCTACATACTAGAGGCGTGGCTACGAGCCACACAACGCCCTATAACCCTCAGGGTAATGGCCAGGTGGAGAAACTTAATTCTACGCTCTGGCGTACGATACAATTAGCTTTGAAAACGAAAAACCTACCCATCGAACACTGGGAGGACGTCCTACCCCAGTCACTGCATTCGATACGTTCTCTTTTATGCACCAGTACAAACTGTACACCTCATGAACGGATGTTCGCATATTCCAGGAGATCGGCCAATGGAGATTCTATACCTACATGGTTAACAAGCTCTGGTAAAGTCCTTATGAGGCGCTTTAATCGTAAGAATAAATACCAGCCAATCGTGGAGGAGGTCGAAGTACTCCATACGAATCCATCTTATTCCCATGTCCGCCTTCAAGATGGACGAGAAACTACTATCTCCAACCGGCACTTAGCGCCCTTAGGCCAGAATGGCGAAGAAATCGGAGAGCAGAACGATCCTTCCACCAGCTATGAACCCGATTCTCACGCTAACCCCCAATTACAGTCGCCCACATTATCACCACAACCATTATCATCTCCATCATCCCAACAGCGGACGCCGGAACCAGCCAGCCCTCAGACCCCACAGCGCAGTACAACCAACGAGGCTTCGATCGCCGAGCCTGAAGCTCCTACCTCGACTGAGCCAGCGCCTCCTGAGCCAGTCCGTAGATCCAGCAGGATGCGCTCTACTCCAAAGTACCTACTGGACTACTTGTGGGGGGGATGAATGTGCTGATTTGTCTATGCTTTATATTTTGTATTTTGTTTTTAATTTGTCATTGTCATTTAGTACATTAAAACCTGAGTACAGGTTTTGTCTTTCATTCCAGGCTCGATCGATTTTAAAGCGTGAGGGTCATTAGATATGTCTTAGTTGCGAGAGTGACATAGGGTACCTATATATTTTCCCGGAATTCCCAATGGAACAGGAATTACACAGGAATCACGGATTTCCGATACTTACTACTTATACGATTTCAAAACTTACTATTGAATTTGAGCTGTGGTAGGTTCGGGGCAGATATTTATTTGAAAAAATACGAATGTTTGAGCGTGAGTTGTGAATGTTTAATATGTATTTAAGTGTGTATTTATCTATATAAGTATGTTTATCCGTTGTCTAGTACCCATAGTTTAAGCTTTGCTTAGTTTGGGACTAGATCAATGGGTGTCAATCGTCTCGTGTTTTATTAATTATTATATTGTACCGGAAACCAGTGTGCGAATTCTATACATTTGTACACAGTAAATAATTAAAACAATGGCTTATGTTTAAAAGGTTCTCTAACCATATAACATGGTATTAGAACCCTAAACGTCCGAGGTCCAAGAGACAGCCGCGACCAATCGCCCGCCGGCCGATTACATCGGTTTATTCTGCTGTTTGATTTATTTTTATTAAATTTTTGGGACCTGACGGGACCGGGTGACGTCGGACAGGTTTTGATCGATGTAGTCGTAGTGGCCGCGTATTCCACTTTGATATAGAAATGACAGGAAGAGGTTCCATCCATAATTATATAGTCTCGTGATTCTTAGGGTACCTACTTTGTAAAGAACAAACCAATGGGAAGAATAACTGCCGAATGTACCTAACCAAGCAGAAATGATACACAGGTACCTACACATATCACGCCTGTATCCCAAAGGGGGTAGGTTGAGTACACGAAACGGTACACTTACGTTTCGGCGTTACTTATAGCAATTTTAAGTTTAATGTTAGATAAAAGTAGCTAGGTACTTAAAGGTTCGGCCATACCGCTGCTTAAAATAAAATACGGAAACGTTACGGAATCGCAGTGACGTGCCGGAAACGTCAGAATTTACCGCATGCTCTCCATAGTAAAGTTGTGACGTTTACGGTGCGTCACTGCGATTCCGTAACGTCACCGTTTTTTATTCGGTGTCATAAAAAAATTAACGCTGATTTCTCTGTGCGTCCGTCTATGGGAGGTGTTCAAAAAGTTGGACATTAAACCAATGTCTGATGTAACTACCAATGTAGTTAAAAAATTGTACCTGTCTATCAATCATTCCGTTGTGCGACAATTAACCATACAATTGCAATTATGAGATAGAGAGAGAGAAAGATATTTATTTACTTGCACATATTCGATAGGTACGCAGAAAAAAAAAACTTGTCAGAAAAATTTACAAATAAAAACATCGAATGCTAGTATAAATTGGGCCCCAATGTTGCGGCAAGCATTCTATTTAAAATAATTATAAATGATAATAATTAATTATACTATAATAAGCAATTATATGGGTAATTTTCGTACCACAGCACAACTTTATCAGTAGTCATCTTAATGATCTTTAACTTTGCAATTATCGCTTTTTGCGCACTTAACACGTTTTATTCAACGCGATCAAATGACTTTAAAACGTGCATTAACGACATCGCGTCTTATTATTTTAATGCAATCATAAAACGGTTCATTAAAACAGTTTTAATTCAGCCATGGCCACTTTGGCAAATCAGGGTGATTGTAATCCATGCTGTGACCACCCCATACCAGTTCCAATCAGCGGCTCGCGTGCCGAAGTGCATAAAACTGCAGTCCACACCCTGGAGTTGCCAGCTGCACGTGAAGTCCCCTTGTTTAGGGTAATATTAATACTTGCTTGAGTTTCTTTCCGGATTCTTATCAACGGAGGTTTTTCCGAACCAATGATACTTAGATTTTTTGGACAGTTGTTTGTTAAGTAATATATGTTGCCTAAATCGAATACAGATATTTTGACTTAATTTTGACATTTAGATCGTATGAAACGTCTTATAATGCGTTTAAATTTGAATAAGTTGCCTATTTTGCCGTTTTTGTAATATTTATTCAGATATAAATCGAAGATGTTTTGAAAAAATTACTTTCTGCCAAGTTTCTTGCCTCGTATTCTTCTTGACAATGACGGTCTTTCCGAAAGCGTTGGTAGTTAAAAAAATTTATACGTAAAAGAACCCTTTGCATAATAATTGTTTTGACTTCAATCAAACTTTTATTTAACTTGAACGTTAGTTAGTAAGTATATACTTAAGTTGTCTTTAAATTTTGCAATTCGAATTGAATCTACTTCTACTGGATGATTTGGCTTGAAATGTGGTACAGATATGTAGTTAGTAGCTTCGATAAAAATACAAGAACAGGCATAAAAATACGGTCCACAATCAAGCATTTATTAAAAATCAAAAACTTATTTTTAACATAATTTTGACTAGCCTAACTTTCCGTGGTCACATTGGTCTGAGTTTTTATTTGGCGTGCCTATAAAATATACCTTATAAAGACAAAAAAAATGGACTAAAACCTACATATGTAGGTAGTTAGTCATACTGATGGGCTGTCTCGGCTCAGACAGTATCACCTCACACAAGTCATCAAAGTAATTTCTTTTGCTCAAATTCTTGTTGCTTATTTTTCCATGTAATATTTTACTCCTACTCTGGCAACCCCGACACACCCTGGTTTGCTGCACGAGCCTTAATTAAAGGTGAAGCAGACGGATGGAGTACAACTTGAATTTCCCCTCCTTTTCTTCATTTGAAAGCACTTTCAGTCCCATTCTACCGCGTTGTTTCCAGACAGTTAATGAATATGGAAACATTCGATCGATATAGTGGCGATGACCTGATGACTGACAGTGAAGTAACCTGCTCAAGATACGCGCGAAAAACAACCCTGTCCTTACAGTCGGATAAAAAAATATTTATTTACTGACAAACCGTTTGCATGACATTACAGCCACAATGAATGCGTCACGAAACTTTATTACAATTAAACTAGACTAAAATGTCCAAATGGCCATATTTACCTATATGCGGCAAATATACAATATCAGGGTCATACACCATACACATTATTTTATTTGCGTCTCTCCTATTTCAATGTTTTTTAGTCAAATCTACATCGGCATGAGGGACGCCTGGCCAACTATTGGACCATTTAAATAAATCTTAAGTTTGCTGACTCGGAATCGCTAATTTGAGGTCCACAGGAGAGAAAAGTTTGTTTTTTACACTGTTTATGATCCATTGTAGAGCTTGTTAGTTTGAAATGACGCGCCCCACCACCGCGTTTGCGCACGGGATTTGGAGGTCAATTTGAGCTACAATAGAGTCTATTGCAGCTTGAATTGAGTTTCGAATCCTGTGCGTGAGAGCGGTGGTGGGGCGCGTCATTTAAAACTAGACAAGCTATACTTGTAAAGTTTCGCAAAGCTGCTATTATTGACAGAACTAACCAACGACACCTCACACCATTGGGTAGACGACAAAAAACATACGTTTTTTTTCGTCACTCTAATTTTCATAAATTAATACTACCACAAGTAAAAAGGTTCAATTACTTTTTCCAGGAACTTTTTAAGATTGTTATAAAACTAACCTAACCTAACCTAAGGGATTCTGTATAATGCCGTCTTAATAAATTCTGAGAAGTTTACGGTTTCAGAAAAAAATCGTGTCGGTCTTTTGACCCATTCGATGTTTTAATACATTCGGTCTTTCGTACTTCGGTATTGTAATACATACCCTTCCGCGGATATGTATTACAATACCGAAGAACGAAAGGCCGAATGTATTAAAACATCGAATGGGTCAAAAGACCGACACGATTTTTTTCCGAAACCGTTAACTTTTTAAGATTGTTATAAAACTAACCTAACCTAACCTAAGGGATTCTGTATGATGCCGTCTAATAAATTCTGAGAAGTTTACGATTTCAGAAAAAAATCGTGTCGGTCTTTTGACCCATTCGATGTTTTAATACATTCGGTCTTTCGTACTTCGGTATTGTAATACATACCCGTTCCCGCGGAACCCAGAAAAAGATTCAAGCAACAGCTAGTTTGTTCTAAAGTATTTTGAGCCCTATCTAACTAACTATAGGTACCTACATACTCGTTATCTCGACGTTTCAGCTTTGGGAGCATCACCGCCGCTCAGAGCCTATAGCTTTATTTTTCCCGCCTCATTCAAAACCTCTAAAACTCTAGATGCATCTAAACAAAACGAAGTTAACTAAAGAATTCAATTCAAATGAACCCGCATTGTTGTCTGCCAACCGCTTTATTTGTTTTTACTTTTAACCGACTTATCAACGTGATGAACGACTCCCGCGCCACTTAAATCACCGTTAGACCACAGACAATTAATTATTTTTCTCCCAAATCGAAAACAAATCGGCAACTCTATTAAAGATTTTGACAAAACGTCATTTGGGAAACGGTTAATCAAAATCATTCGTGCCACGCCGTCACAATATATCAGCGAGACCATTGTCCTTGTCAAATTTAATTCGTTAGCTACCGGTGACTCTTGACAGGTTTATGGATGACCCATTGACAGTTCGGTGCGCGCGCGTTTGACAGTTTGACTAATGCTTGCCTATGGTAAAAACGCTGGAAGTTGGCGTTTGAATAAAGATGCATAGAGGGTGTTAACGGTGTTGTCGTTAATGGAATGCGGACAAGTTGGCATTTCGTAAGTGTTTTGATTTTTATAATGTGACAACCTTCTTATAGTTTTTTTTTTATTTCGAAACAGGTGAAATGGCAAAAATCCTAGTCCTTGCGTTATTTTAATTTTATGTTAGGCTGACCAGAGCGTTAAATGTTAACTAGAGATCAATAAAATAAGTATTATGGTAGGTAGCCATTTTACTATGATCCCTGGAACAGTATGTAAACGATAGTCAGTAAAAATATTATCGACTTTTTAACATCACTCTAAGAACTACAATATTAATGCTTAATGCTACACATACTTAGTATATGATAATCATAACATGTGTCACATGGATCATCGTAAAATTGACTCTTTCATAATACTTGATCGATAACAAAATACAAACTGCTTTAATCACTACAAAATCAGTACGATTATCAATGCAACACCATTTTCATAACATAAGCTATGCTGATGACATGGTACTGCGTTGAGCCCGTCGGTTAGTGCTTATTGAGAGGTGTGAGTTATATGCACTGACGCACAACCTTAAATACAATGTAGACAAGAGCGTATACATGATCTTCAAAGCGGGAAGTGCCCATCACACATCCCACCCATTTATCTGAATGGCAAGCAGCTGAAAAGGATTTACTCATTTAAATACCTTGGGCACTTGGTAACCGAGGATTTTCGTGATGACGCTGATATTGAGAGGGTACGATAGGTCTTGGCCGTTAGGGTTAACATGATAGCTCACAGGTTCAGACGGTGTACAGCGCAAGTTAAAATAACAATAATGTTATTTGTTACCAATAATGTTAACAATAATGTCGAAATAATTCGAGCGTTCTGTACATCGCTGTACGAGGTAAACTCAACGAGCTATTAACGCCATGCAAGTACAGTACAATGACGCGTTCAGGGTACTGTTGCGGCTGCCTCGGGGCTGAAGTGTGTCGACCATGTTCGCGGACACTCACGTGGACGGTTTCCACGCGACAGTCGCCACAGTCTCCTGGCCGTCGTGGCTAACAGATGGGACAGTGGCCTAATAAGACACTGGTCCTCTTCTGCATTTATGTTAAGCATGTGATAGTTATTTAAATTAACCTTAGTTATAAGTTTTTACTAACAAAACATGGACAATAGTTGGTCTGAAATAAATGCACTTTGTTTATTTTATTACATAGTTCTATTAATGCTGGATGGTGGGATGGCGGGTGCTGCACTGGCGTTTGATAGAGTGAGTGAAGCAAGACCGAGAAGTATTTGCCTAGCAGTTGGACGCAAAATCAGGCTAAAAAAATACTAGAGCCATTATTAGTGCTGGATAGGGGAGTGGCGGAATGGCGGGAGCTCGCGTTTGATAGGCAAGAGTGGAGCAAGAGAGGAGAGGCCTTTTCCCAGCAGTGGGACATAAATCAGGCTAAAAGAACCAGAGCCATTATTAGTACTGCATGGCAGATGGCAGGATAGCGGGTGCTAGCGTTTTATAGGAAAAAGTGGACCAAGAGAGGAGTGTCCTTTGCCCAGCAATAAGATACAAAAACAGACAAAAAAAAGTTAGTACTGTAATAAGTGGCTCTAACAGTAAAGGGGTTTTAGAGCCGCGTCAATCCAAGCCAAAGCACATTTTTTGTTCGCCCAAGTTTCTTGGCTTGGCCACACAAAAAAATAAGTAGCAAACTTATCTAACTACATTAATCTTTAAAAAATTAACCAGTACACGGACCGAGATCATTTTCAACTGCTAAAGATAAATAGTCATGTTTGAATTGAGACGTCAAATAATCGACACGAGAATTTAATGCCAACTTAGAGGCGGAGGAGTTTAAAGTTAGTTGTGTTCTTAAATGTTGGTGTTACGGGGTTGTTTAGTTTGGTTTGTTTAATGTAGAGTCGTGGTTTTAGTTGGTTGCGATCGGAGTGTTCGATTAGGACCGAGATGGGTTATCGAGAAATCCGAGGTGGAATGTCAACCGCGCATGCGTTTGTTTGTTGATATGTTGTACTTATTCATTATTAGTTACTTGACTTGACTACAGGACATGGAGATAAGGGGCTCAGTTGGAGAGTAAAAGGTAGTTTATCGACACTTTTGTTTACATTGATGATGTCATAAAACAATAACTCCAAGTCGCTACTCGAGAGCGTTAGATGTTCTCAGGGCTAAAATTAAGAGAAATTAAGAGTTTTCTTACTTGTAAGAACGCTTCTGACGCTTGCCTCCGCAATCACTATGTCTTTCTGTCAAACGGTATAAGATGACTATAGAAAGAGATGGTGAAAGCGAAGGTAAGTGTCAGAAGCGTTAAACAATACCGCCTTAGCAGGCTTATTGTCTAATGTTTCTAACGCTGGCGGCTGGCCTTCGCAATCACTATTTCTTTCTGACAAATGGTATAAAATGATGACAGAAAGAGATGGTGAAAGCGAAGGCAAGCATCAGAAGCGTTAGAGAATACGGCCTCAGGTTAGTTACCACCACAGCCACTGCGATATGGCTGAAACATCGAGGTACTTCTTAAGGTACTTAAATATGGTTTGCGTGATAATTCGCGTTTAGTGTGATAGTTCCAGCCTACTCAGCCTGTTGGTAAATCCACCACTGGCCGAGTCTACAATTTGAAATGTTCTAAATTTTCCGATCTTTTTTATATGAGAGCCTAACGAGCACGGGGGTCACCTGATGGGGAGCAGTGTCACAGGTGCGTTGTCGGCCCTTTGAGACATAGATAAGCTCGTTGTTTAAAGATCCCTAAGTTGTATCGTTCGGGGAATGCTGTCCCAGGAAGAAGGTTCCATAAGTTCGTCGTGCGTGGGAAAAAGTTCCGCTTATAGCGGACGGTGCTCGACAGCTAACCATCAAGGTGGTGAGGATGAAATAATTGACGGTTATACATAATCCATGTGAATAATCTTGGAATTATTAGCCAATGGTGTCAAATATCATGTTAAAAGTCACTGAGTCTCATTCCAGCCAAGCCCACAGTCATCCACAACCATTGTATTTCCCAACTTCCATTAAAATGGGCACTTGACCTTAAAAATGACCGTTTGATTTTCTCACCAGGTTCTATTTCGGAGACAATATTCAGCTGAAGCTTCAAGCACTAATGACAGGAGCTGTCGTTTACTTATGTAAGTATATAGAACCTGAGGTCCCAGCTTCGCACGGACTAAAATTAGAGAACACGCATTAGGTATTCCAAAGATAAGATCAAGTGAGCTAGACTGATTGTTCGCCCCAAACTTTCATGGAGATCGTTAGAATCTTTTCCGGGATTACAACCCAAAATACCACTAGGTTAAGAGACATGAAATTTGACACGGTCTTTCTTATACCACGTAATTTTTCGATGCGGAGGGAGGGATGCGGATGGCGCAGGACCGATCTGTTTGGCGAGCCTTGGGGGAAGCCTTTGTTCAGCAGCGGACGTCTTCCGGCTAAAATGATGATGATGATCACTTTACGTGATGCCAGTGCGTTGTCGGCCCTAAAAGAGAGAGGAAAAAGGAAAGGGAATAGAGGAGGGGGAGAGGTATTGGGCCCCCGGCGCTCTCACTGACCGTACGAAACGCAGCAGGAGTCTGCTGCTTCACGCCGGTGTTCTGTGAGAGGGTGGGACGAACCGGCCCATTCGTGATGCAGCGGCTAGCTACAACATGGCTCTACCACTACATAAAAAGATGTCTGAAATAATAGCAATAGGCTGCTTTTTTCCCCGGTACTTACTTCCACGGGATTGATATAAAATTCCGAAATCTCATCAACTGGGTCTAGTCTATCATCATCATCATCTCAGCCTATATACGCTCCACTGCAGGGCTTGGGCCGTAGTTCCCACGCGGGCCCAGTGCGGATTGAGAACTTCTCACACACCATTGAATTTCTTCGCAGGAGTATACAGGTTTCCTCACAATGTTTTCCTTCACCGTAAAGCTCATGGTAAATTACAAATGTAATTTCGCACACAAAATTCCGAAAAACTCAGGGCCTACGCTAGCTGACGTGGGTGACCCGAAACGCACGCCCGTCTAATAAGAAATTGTATGAACAGCGCTTAAGTGGCGCGGGCGCGTGCGACGGATTTTAGGTACTTAGATTTTTTACGGAGCGGGACCCGCGAGCGTGCGCACGCGGCGGGCGTCCGCGTCAGCTAGCGTAGGCCCTCAGAGGTGCGAGCCGGGATTTGAACCCACGACCCTCTGCTTGAGAGGCTATAGGTCAAAACGCTAGGACACCAGGCTAGGTCTAGTTACATACATGAAATTAGACACGGATGTTTCTTATTAGGGTTCCGTACCCAAAGGGTAAAAACCCGTTCTTACCCCGACCCTACTGGACTTCGCTGTCCGTCCGAATAGTACAAAACAAAACAGAATAAAATAAATATTTAAGGGGGCCATACAACAAACGTGATTTTTTTGCTCGCTTTTGCGCGATATTGATAACGGCAACAGGTAGACGCTTGAAATATTCACAGAATGTTAAGTTATATTAACGACCGCTTTGGCCTAGTTGGTAGAGACCCTGCCTACGAAGCAAGAGGTCCTGGGTTCAAATCCCGGTAAGGGCATTTATTTGTGTGATGAGCACGAATATTTGTTCCTGAGTTATGGATGTTTTCTATGTATTTAAGTATTTATTTATCTATATAAGTATGTTTATCGTCGTCTAGTACCCATAGTACAAGCTTTGCTTAGTTTGGGACTAGGTCGATTTGTGTAAGATTGTCCCCTAATATTTATTTATTTATACATAAAAATTACATTAAAAGTAAATAAATAAATTAAAATAAAACAGATATTTAAGGGGGGCTCCCATACAACAGACGTGTTTTTTTTGCCGTTCTAATAGATAATGGTACGGAACCCTTCGTGCGCGAGTCCGACTCGCACTTGGCCGGTTTTTCAATTAATAAAGAGCACGATGTAATTTTTCGATATTCTCACGTGATTTCCTGAGAACGGTCACACGTCATGGTCGAGGCCCAATACATGTAAACACCAACTTTATGATTAGTGACATAAGAGGTGTACCTACAGATATTTTTGACGTCTTCGTAACGTACCATCGCCCCAGACGTCAGATACCCATTTTCATAACAAATTTGCTTGCAGCCGTTGATGTTTATTGCTATGGATTGTTATGGACAGATGTCTAGCCACTGCACGCAAACTGGGCCTTTAAGGTGGTTATCTGGCGCTTGGGGCGATAGTACATATATTTAAGACCTTGACTGCACTATGTACTTTGGCAGCGGCGGAAGCATTGTCTACTCCCGTCATAAGTACTTTATGGCAGTAGGGCTTAAGTAAATGTCAAACCTGTTTAAACGCATGGACTGGCGCTTATCCCGTCTAAGTACTATTCCGTTTGTCACTGCGCAATTTGGTCGCGTGCTGGCACTAGAACCTTACCTATTTAACGAACATAAGAAATTCTTATTAAGATTTTCCAGGTCGTACGTAGAGTGAAAGTGACAAGGTAGCTTATAACCCGCAATGTAGGGTTCCTTGTAAAATTATCATCTCAGCTTATATACGTCCCACTGTAACGCACAGGCCTCCTCTCAGAATGAGCGCGGGCCCAGTGAGGATTGGGAATTTAACACAGCATTGGATTTCCTCGTAGGCGTGTCCAGGTTTCCTCACGATGTTTTCCTTCAGCGTAAAGCTCATGGTAAATTTCAAATGTAATTTTGCACAAAAATTCCGAAAAACTCAGTGGTGCGAGCCGGGATTTGAACCCACGACCCTCTGCTTGAGAGTCACACCACTAAGCTTCGACTTCACGACTTCGGCAGTCCGTAATTTAATTACTAATTACATGTAAATTACAGTTTTCTAGTACCAATAGGGATGTTCACACTACCAATCAACTGACGTACTTTTTATGAGCTGTCAAAACACATAGTTTGAATGGCATTAGCAACTTATGACGTCACTTGTTCGCCAACTCAATCAACATTTTTTTTATGGTATAGGGGGCAAACGAGCAGACGGATCGCCTGATGGTAAACGATTACCGTCGCCCATGGACACCTGCGACACCAGAAGAGTCACAAGTGCGTTGCCGGCCTTTTAGGTAGGAGTTACGCTCTTTTTTTGAAAGCTTGAAGGTCATAAATATCGGTCCGGGAATATCACGCAGCAGGTACTTCATTCCAGAGCTTTGCTGTGCGAGGCAGGAAATTTCTGGAAAAACGCACAGTAGAAGACTGTCAACCATCCAGATGGTGAAGATGGAAGTGTTGTCGCGTAGAGCGGAGGCGGAAGGATGCGGCATTTTTGTTGATTTGAAAAAACAGCAAAAAATCTAATTTTACAGTTACTCGAAAATTAGCCTGGTTTCCAGGGCTAAAATAAAGCGTTTTTTTACTGGAGTCATGTCTTCGAATTATTATTTAATGGTGCCAATATTCCTATTAAAGTCTCCGAGCTAAGTAGGTAAGCCAGGAACAGACAGACTGACATGGCAAAGCTAAAACGGTTCCGTTATTGCCATTTTAACTTATTTTAAAATCAGCATTGGATTAAGGTTAGCACAACCAGTGTCTCGAGCTCCGAACCACTGTCCTTCATAACACAGGGTATCCTAGCATGAAGGCCAGGGAACTATTAAATTGTATCGATAATAGCAGGCCTTGTATAATGTTAATGCTTGATTTTATATTTTCTTTTATTTCCTTTGTAAGAGGCTTATGAAATAAACTATTAAGTATTATTATTATTATTATTAACTTCGGAACCCTAAAAAGGCTCCTGGCGTTCGCACTGTTAAAATTAAGATGGCGTTTGACAGTTGTAAAGACGTATTGTTTATGTTTGCACAAAGCGCGTTATTGTTTGTTATATTGGCAAATGTTTGTTTAGTGCTTCTTTGAAGTGCTAAGTATAATTTAGTAAAAGCAAAAGTTCATGCATGTTTGAGAATGTTTTGCAATGGTTACGACGTATTTGTTTTAACAGAGAAATTTAAAATCACAACCAAGTATTAGGTATGCCTTTAGTAATTATTTAAGCTCTATCATCTTCTCGTATCCTGCTAAAGTATTATAAGTGAGAGAGTTTGTATTTTCGGATGTTTATTAGATGTTTGGATGATTCTTATTAAATCACGCAATAAAGGCAGAACAGATTTAAGTGAAACTTCGCGAACTTGGCGAATCTATCGTCGAAATTGTTAGAGCCGTTTCTGAGATCGCCGAAATAAATTGGGCACGCACCAACTTACATACAGTTTGAAAGGGATAATGGACAAATTCTATAATGATCATTTGATATATCTCAAGTTTTAAAAATTTTTTAAAAATGAACCTAACTTAACCTAAACCAATCTGTAGATTACACGATCAAAAAGTTTATTAATAGTTTCATTGAAAATCACATTATATCAAATGACCATTAGATACGTAGGTACCACAGAAATATATAGAGAATCCATTTCGACATCCTCAGAAGAGCGCTCGTCAGTGCCAACGTTCCTGCTGCTCTGGAGCCCCAGATCGTGCGGAGTGATGGCAAGCGCCCTGACGGGATGTCGTTAATTCTATGGAGGATGGGCCGTGCACTGGTGTGGGACGCCACTTGCGCCGACACCTTGGCAGCGTCCTACCTCCCAACAACGAGCAGACGTGCCGGTGCAGCGGCGGACACCCGAGAACGGCTCAAGGCCATTAAATACGAGTGTCTCGGCGCCCAGTACGAGTTCGTCGCATTCGGTGTCGAGACACTCGGTTCGTGGGGCAAGGGCGCACGAGGGCTCCACGGAGCTATAAGCAAGCGCCTGAGAGAGGCAACAGGTGACCCTCGCGCAGGCAGCTTTCTCGCACAAAGACTTGCTATAGCAATTCAACGTGGGAATGCTGCCTGCGTGATAGGCACCCTACCTAAGGGGCCAAATTTAGATTGTAATTTTTAGTTTTAATTTTTGTTTAGTATTTTAAGTTAGTTTTATTTATGTTAATTTTAATATTAGTCTCTGTTTTTGTACCTACTTTTATTGTCCATTAGGTACTCTTTTTAAATTTATGTACCTATACACCCCTAGGTACCTATTTTGACACGTTTGTAGTTTGTAAGTAATATTTATCTCTACTAAGCATCATTCTGAGTTTGAGGTTTAATGTTTGAACATTATGAAAATACAACAGAAATAATATAATTTCTTATATGAAGACATTCTTAGCCAATATGTTTCAGTCAAGTCTACATCGACTTGCGGGACGCCTGGCCAGCTTTCAGCCCATTTAAATAAATCTTATGTTTGCTGACTCGGTGTCGCTAATTTTATATCCACAGGAGAAACAACTTTAGTTTTTTACGCTGTGTATGTCCCTTGATTTATTTGTTACTGTAGCGGCAATAGAAATACACATCATTCATATATTTCAACTGCCTATTTGTTGCGGTTCTTGCGGTAAAGACGGACGGACAGTATAGCGAGTACGAAATCCAAAAACAACTTCTGTACCTCTACCATGAGTTACACTAGTTTACAGTGACCGTACTCGCTAGCGACGGCGTAAATGATTTGTATGGAGAATTGTACTTCCGTAAGTGACCGCTAGAGGCGCTGTACACAATTCTCCATACAAATCATTTACGCCGTCGCTAGCGAGTACGGTCACTGTAAACTAGTGTAACTCATGGTAAAGGTACAGGTCTTCTTGTCCCAACAAAACATAAGTGACCACTTTATTTAAATACTGGCTGTTGCCCGCGACTCCGTCCGCGAAGAAAAGTAGCCTACGACCTATTCTCAGACCTACGGAGTATACAGAAAAAAAGTTTGATAAAATCAGTCAAGCCGTTTCGGAGGAGTTCGATAACAAACACCGTGACACGAGATTTTTATATATTAGACTAGCTGTTGCCCGCGACTCCGTCTGCGAATAATAGGGGTACAAAAAAATAGCCTACGACCTATTCTCAGACACCGAATGTAGAGAAAAAAGTTCCATAAAAATCGGTCAAGCCGTTTCGGAGGAGTTCGATAACAAACACCGTGACACGAGATTTTTATACTTATATTAGATTTTAAAAAAAACACTGATATAGTTTTTTATACAATGGCTTGCGTTTGACCACAATCACGCCTAATGGAAAGCGATTATGAGGCCTACGATGGAGCACGCTTGCCTAGTATAGTCGGGGTAAAAAAAGGATCGTCACTTTTCGACCTTAATTCGTTGATATACAGGGTTATTTTTAATTCACTGACATCCTCTTAACCCTGAATTCCTATCACTCAAACAAATGTTTTTTGTTTTACGACTTTTTAAAATGAAGCACTTTTTCCCCATACAAATACACAGAGTATCGTAAAAATAAGAGGAAATCTCAAATTTTCAAAACGTTATTACACCAAAAATATTAAGTTATGACAAAAGCCGTAAAACAAAAAACATTTGTTTAAGTGGTAGGAGTTTAGGGTTAAAAGGATGCTAGTGAATTACAAATAACCCTGTAGAGTCGAAATACTTAAATGCTCATTCACCCTAGACTTGAAAGCGGTCAAATTGTAGTTTTCAGGCACGGACCAACTAGTTCAGTCCGTGTTTTCAGGGAACATACAAATACAAATACAAATAGTTTATTTCCAAAAAATGACAATAAAACACAGTTACATTTTTACTGAACCCCACACTAGGCATAGCCTGCCCCGTGGGGTAAATGTTATAGTCGCACAGGCAGGGAATTCCACTCCTTAGCTGCGCGGTTGATAAAGGAAGAGCGAAAATGCTTTGTGCGGCCTGCAGGCAGACCAGAGAAGCTCTTCCGGAGATCAACCCCGGACTATCCCGCAAACTTCGCGGTTATGGAAGAACTCAGCTCCGACTACTGGTTAGGGCTCTAACTGGACATGCCTTACTTAACAAACACTTACACAATTTAGGTGTTACAGACAGCCCCCTATGCAGAGCGTGCATGGAGGCGGAAGAAACGGCCTCACACGTCCTGCTGGAGTGTGTTAGTGTGGCGAGCTACAGGGCACTACACCTCGGGACACCGAGGTCGCTCCAGGAAGTCGTCGGCAACGTGAAGGGTCTGCTAGGCTTCCTTATGGAGTTGGGCTGGCATGAATAGTGCCTACAGCCAGTTACGCAAAATAGGCGCGTAAAAGACGTCGAGTTGCGGAAATTAGCCCGTTATTACCTATTACCTGTTATGCTTTGTGCGGATATCAATTCGTTTAAACTGCGCAAAATGGTATTTTTTAATAACTCACTTAAGTACCAACTAAACTTCGAAGTAATTAGTACAAGAGTAATGGCGTCCGAAATGCAGGTGCAACGGCCCAAGCAAGCTGCAATTACATTATGAGAAATGCAAATAATACCTTGAAAAGCTCGCGCGCGGCGCTCGGCGGAACCCTGTCGCAGGGAGCCTCTGCTGTCCTTAACGAGATTGTTTTTAATAAGTGCGGCACACGCTGACTGCGACAGGGTTCCACGGAGGCGCACGAGCTTGTCGGACTGTAGTCCCGACTTTGTCTGGAGGTGTTAAAAGGGCCATTCTACTTTTCGTTGACCAGTAATTTTTTGTACTGTGCTCTTCAAACATTTTTTTTACAAAAACGGTAAAGTGCTCGGTTTAAATCATTTAAGATTTAAATAGGCACATAATTAAGCTTACATTTAAAATTATCACTGTCTCATACGGACATAATGGAAGTTTAAATTAAACCTCAAGCTGATCTGAACTGCTTTTAATATAAATCAACTTTACAAATAAAAAAAAAGGAAATATAATTAAAACGGGCTTCTAATTGGTAGCTTTAAGTTTTTGGGCAAAGCTCTTTGGTCCACGGAGATAAAGCGAATGTACGTGGCTTCCACGGCTTCTCGTTGACGCTAGAGGGCGCTGCAGTCGATAGGTTATCGACCAATCTTGTGTCGGCACGTTCATGCAATTGCATTTTGGGATGTTCGTGTTGTCCCTTGATTGGCTGAGCTAAGCGCAGACATGCTCCCCCCCTTGAAGCATCTGGATGTCTTCAAGACTCCTCATCAGGAAGCAAGGGGCAGATGCGAGTAAGTGGGCGACGAACGCAGCCTCGCATTGTATCTATGTCCGCTACTCGAGATATCCCGTCGGTCCCAGGGAAGAGACGAGAGATGCGACCCATGCGCCAGTGCATTGGGGCAGTATTGTCCTCTTGGATTAGGACGAGATCTCCAACGCGTAAAGAGCCCTTATTTACGCGCCACTTGGAGCGCTGTTGTAACTCGCAGACATATTCCTTCTGCCAGCGGCGCCAGAAGTGCTGGCGGAGTTGCTCCAGTCTAGCGTGTCGCTGCAGATTGCTGGAGTTGGAATCTTCATAGGCCGGAGCCGGTAGCGACGTGAGGGGCCGGCCCACCAGAAAATGCCCTGGAGTGAGAGAAAGGAGGTCTTTAGGAGAGGAAGACAAAGGGCACAGGGGTCGGCTGTTTAAAATAGCTTCAACCTGTGCAAACAGAGTGGACAACTCTTCGAAGGTTAGATTGGTGTTGCCCATTACTCTTTTTAGGTGAAATTTGGCAGATTTAATACCTGCCTCCCACAGACCACCGAAATGAGGAGCGTAAGTTGGAATAAAGTTAAATTTAATTTTTTGATCAGTTGCAAAGTCAGAGATAGGAGTTGTGTTTAATTTAATAAAGGCGCCTATCTCCTTTGCAGCGGCGACAAAATTACGCCCGTTGTCACAGAATATCTCGGCAGGTGCTCCTCGACGAGATATGAAACGCCTTAGTGACAAAATAAATGCATCTTTTGTTAACTGGCTGACTATTTCTAAATGAACGCATTTGTATCGAAAGCAAATAAAAAGACACAAATATGCCTTTACGGGTCTGACGCCGCGGCCTCGTCTATTTAAAACAAAAAAAGGTCCAGCGAAATCTAGGCCTACCGTCTGAAAGGGAAACGCGGGTACAATGCGCTGTGTGGGTAGATTTCCCATCAGAGGAGCTAGCGTTTGACCTTGCAACCGTCGACATTTGACGCATTTTCGGACAATACTTCGTGCAAGATTACGACCGTTCATAGTCCAAACATAATCGCGAGTCACATATAGCAATGTTTGTGGACCAGCGTGTAGATGGCGCCTGTGTTCATAAAGAAATATCAATGTAGCTAAATGGTGTTTTGCGTGAATAATGGCGGGATGCCTTTTTTCATAGTGGTAGTACGACAATGATATTCTACCCTTTGATCGAATGACGCCAGTTTCATCGATAAACGGTGACAGTGATAAAAGTGGACATGTAGGTTTAAGTGATTTGCCTTGATTTAAGGTCTGGTACTCGACAGGAAAAGACTCAATTTGCGAGTGTTTTAATAACAATGAAAATGACCCATTAAGTTCGTCGACCGTTAGTTGACCTACTTTCTTTGAGCTTGGATTTTTGATGTTGGAAGCAAAACGTAGGACATAAGCAAAGGTACGTCTCAATTTTGTAAAACTCGAATAATTAGCGAATTGAATCAGAGGTTCTGTTATAGTAACAGTGTTTGTTTTTGTTTCAGTAAGGTCCTCGTTAAAGTTTGGCCTTGGCTGAGGCCACTTTGATTCATTTTCCGTCAAAAAAATGGGTCCTGCCCACCAGTGGGCTGTATCAGCAATTTTGCTGGGGGGTACACCGCGGGATATTAAATCAGCTGGATTTAAATTAGTAGGTACATGTCGCCATGAAGAAGTTTTAGTGGTTTCGCTAATTTCGACTACTCTATTTGCCACGAAGGTTTTAAGCTTGCTGGGGCAAGTGTTGAGCCAGCCTAGTACCACAGTGGAGTCGCACCAGTGCACACATCGCGCTATTGGGCAGCGAAGAGACTCAAGAACACATTTAGTCAGTCGCGCGGCTAGCAAGGCCCCCGCCAGTTCTAACCGGGGTATCGTAGTGGGCCGAATGGGCGCGAGCTTAGATTTAGCGCAGAGTAACTTCGCGATGATGTTTCCTTGAGCGTCAATGGAACGTAAATATATGCAGCTGCCAAAGGCGAGAATCGAAGCGTCACAGAAAGAGTGAAGCTCTATGGACACTGGTGAATCACACAACACGCGCCGGGGTACCTCCAAGGTGAGTAAATGACTTAATTCCTTTTGATAATTTTCCCAATCTCGTCTTATTTCCATTGGTACAGGCTCGTCCCAGCCTATGTTTTGTTTCCACAATTGTTGTATAAGAATTTTGGGCTGGACGGTACAAGGACAGAGAATACCGAGTGGGTCATAAGTTTTGAAAGTGGCTGATAAAATGGACCGTTTAGTTAATTTTAAATTTATGTTTATGTCAAGTTCGGAAGGTACATAAATCGTATAATATAAATTATCATTTTTTGGATTCCAGCCTAACCCGAGGGCGCTAGCAGAGTCACTAAGACTCAGTTTTTCCTGCAAGTTAACATTGGACGATTGAAAAATATCTGGTATGTTGGATTTGAACTTGCGCAGTTTGAAACCACCTGAACTAAACAAGGCAGTGACGGAGTTTAGGATGTGAAGAAGCTTCTTCTCGCTGTCGGCTCCAGTCAGAAGATCATCACAATATAGATCATGTTGGGTGATGGTTTTGATCTCATCATCAGAACATTCCTCCCCTAGCTGCCAAAGACACTTGGTACTCAGGTAGCTGGCACTGGCAAATCCGTAGGTGACTGTGTTCAGTCTGAGCGTTTTAAGAGGTAGTGACTCGTCTTCCCTCCATAAAATCAGCTGCAGGTTTCGATCGTCTCCGTGAATGGCAATCTGCCTAAACATTTTCTCTATATCGCCTGTGAGAACAAATTTGTGTTGACGAAACCTTAGCAGTATGGAGAAAAGAGAGTCTTGTATTGTAGGTCCTACCATTTGTAGTTGATTAATAGACGTGCCGGAGCTTGTCGGTGCCGAACCGTCAAACACGACACGGAGGTTAGTAGATTCGCTGTTGGCGCGAAAAACAGGATGATGAGGCAGAAAATAATTAGGTTCTGGCCGTTTTTGCGGCGACTCAGAACAGTGTCCCAACTTAAGGTACTCATTTATAAAATTTGAATATTGCTCCTTGAGCTCTGGTTGCTTCCTAAATCGTTTCTCTAAATTCAGAAATCGACGTTTAGCAAGGTTATAGGAATCACCAAGTGAGTTAGGAGTATCCTTGAGCGGTAGCCGGACACAAAAACGGCCAGAATTTAGGCGAACAGTGTTTTGTAAAAAGTGCTGTTCGCATGCCTTCTCAGTTGGGCTTATAAGTGATTTTGAAGGAATTTCCTCAAGCTGCCAAAATTTAGCTATTTGTTGTTCAATATTATTTGACGAGTCAAGATCGGAAGAAAAATTACATTGTAGGATTTCTGTATTATTTTTTTTATAATTTAGTTCACGATTCAAAAGGATAGGACCGGATATAACCCAGCCGAACTGTGAATTAATTAGATAAGGTTTATTTTCACCTAAAGATTTGCGACTGCTGCCGATGATTTCCCAGTATAAGTCAGCTCCAATGAGCATGTCTATAGGACCGGGACAGTTAAACTTCGGATCAGCTAAAATAATGTCGGTCGGTAAATCAAAGTGGCCTTTTTTAACAAAGGACTTAGGTATAGTACCGGTAAGTTCAGGTAATACCGAGCATGTTGATTGCAATTTAAAGTTTGAATGAATAGAATTAAGTTGCACAACGCAGCGCTCCTTGACTATGTTACAAGCAGTATTGCCTATGCCTACAATTTTTATAGCGTTAGTAGGTAGTGATTCAAGCTGTAATTTTGCCTTAAGACTTAGTGTCATGAAGCTAGATTGGCTGCCGCTGTCTAAAAGAACCCTCGCGATCTCGGTTTTATTTGTGTAAGGGTTGCACACTTCAATTATGGCAGTCGACAAAAAAACGAGATCAGCTGACTGACCGGAAGAAAAGTTGTTAACTGACACTTCCGGTTTAGCATTTGTGGCCGGGGCCTTACTGCCCACCGGCTGCTCACATGTAGGAGTGACCCTATGCAAAAGTGTATTATGTCGCTTATTGCACTCGCGACAGGGACCATAGCGACACATTTTTATATGGTGTCCCGTTCGTAAACAATTTAAACAAAGCCTTGATTTTGTTGCCTTATCAATCCGCTGTTCCACAGACAAGGCTAGAAATTTAGAACAATCATAAACGCGATGGTTCCCCCGACAAACACTACAAACCAGCTGATTTGAATTGTTAGTGGTTACTAATTCGTCGGCAGTTAGCGAATATAATTTTGATTTTACGTGGTGTGGAGCAGCACTAGAGGTAGACGGCGACGTGAATAATCGTTTATTTTTATCATTTTTGTTGCGATTATGACTTTCAAGGACATTTGCACGATCGCTCAGAAATTTGTTAAATTGTTCCAAAGTAGGCAGATCACCTAGCGAGTTACGATGCTCCTCCCACTTAAGGTTCGTCTGGCTATCTAATTTGGAAGCGACTATATGTATGATGAGGGTGTCCCAATGCTCCGTAGGTTGCCCTAGACTGGATAAAGCACGAAGGTTTTTATTCACGTGATCAATTAAGTGACGAAGTGCCTTATCCGATTCACGAAGTATTGCCTCAATGTTAAATAATGAGTTTAGGTGATTATTTATGAGCTGCCGTTTGTTGTCGTAACGCTCACACAACAAATCCCATGCCTTAGAATAGTTAGAACCCGACATCTCTAGATTACTTATAACGCGAGAGGCGTCGCCCTCAAGATACGAGTTCAAGTAATGAAACTTATGCACGGATGGTATTCGAGTGTTGTCATGAATCAGCGAGGTAAAAGTGTCGCGAAACTCAATCCATCGGTAATAAGTGCCATCGAATTTGCTTATTTGTATTTGCGGCAGCTTAAATCCGGGGTGGTCTTGAGCTTCGTGATTGCAATGTGAGCTATTGTTCAGCATGGTGCCGTCATAAGCCAAGCTAGCAGAGTGTTGCTGAACCAATTCTTGCGCTGTTGCTAAGCTAATAATGAAGTCTTGCTCGACGGCCTCACGCTCGTTAAGCAAGACCTCTAACTGGTCTGGATTTAGCACCTCGATCTGACTTTGCAACTCATCGTACCGACATGACAATCCCTCAATAGCGGAAATTTTCAATTTTAACTCCGTTACTTGAATAGACGTGAGCTGTTGATCTAAAGTGTCAAGATAATTTTTGAATTTCGTCAAGCGGCCCTTTACAGATGCACGCTTGGTAATTAAGGTTTTTAGATCACTCATTTTTGATATAAACAAGTTATAGTATTGAATATTTAGTATTTAAGTTAATCAATAGGTTAAGTATAGACAAGTAGAAATCAGTTATAATTGTAAGTGAATTACAACTGTTTCGGAATGCGGAATAGGTATATTGTGTCGTCTATTCAAGTAAACAAGTTATTAGCAAACGGTGTTTGGAATCTCTCGCTCCTCACTCTCGCCGGTCAGTAGGTGGCGAGCACTCCGGCAGACGGCCGGCCTGCGGCAGCACCACGCGCGGGGCTGACGCTGCACCAGCAAAGATAATTGTTCGTTCTTGTGACCTAGTTACTCGTGATCAGCTGTTGCAAAGATCTGAAATGCAGGGGGCGAACAATTATCTACTGTTGTGACAATGGGAGCGATGCGATATAGGCGTGGCGATAACAAAGTGGGATGTACTTAAATAAGGTTTTTTAGTGAAGTGCAGTTTAGCAAATAGTTTTAATAGATAGCAAATGTTGTGGTAATTAAGCTGAAATTTGTAATTGAATTGCTAACCTATGCTTAGCAAAGATGTGTGCAACTTTAGCAAAGCGTTACGTTGCGTTATGTATTTGATTTGAGGTTAACAATAAGTGCAGTGCTCAATACCTAGTGGAGTTTTGCATTTGTGAACCAAAGGAAAAATATTGCTAAGGTAAGATGTAGTGATAGTTAACTTTAACTTAACCAAATATGGGTACGTTATGTACAGAAGCCACAACGGTGATTGATAGTCCGTGGTCACGGAACGGACTTATAAGACGTTCCGTGCGTTTTAAGAAAATAAGTTGATACACTGAATTGCACAAGCTGAGAGCTACGCTTTCTGGATGGAAGCTCAGGTAGGGAGTAGAATCGGTTAGGAAATAGGACACTTAGCTGGATAGGCCTGGCCGCGGTGCGGGTTGCTGACCGACGACGACGATTCCAGAGGTCTTGATTCTTGAGCTCCTTAGCAAGTAATTAGCTTGCCTGCTTACTTGCTGCTTTATTGTAGATTTAGTTTAGCAGAAAATGTCCTGTCACGGTCGCCAATTTTTATGTCTCATACGGACATAATGGAAGTTTAAATTAAACCTCAAGCTGATCTGAACTGCTTTTAATATAAATCAACTTTACAAATAAAAAAAAAGGAAATATAATTAAAACGGGCTTCTAATTGGTAGCTTTAAGTTTTTGGGCAAAGCTCTTTGGTCCACGGAGATAAAGCGAATGTACGTGGCTTCCACGGCTTCTCGTTGACGCTAGAGGGCGCTGCAGTCGATAGGTTATCGACCAATCTTGTGTCGGCACGTTCATGCAATTGCATTTTGGGATGTTCGTGTTGTCCCTTGATTGGCTGAGCTAAGCGCAGACAATCACTACGTATAAAAAGTAATCATTATTATCTATAAAGTAGGTAACGCAGTGGACATGCATGTCCCCGCCATTTGTATGGAAATTGATGTATTTTCCGCTGAGTTACCAATTTTTTCCACATAATTTCTTTGAATTTAAAGTTTTATTGCTTTAAAACATTAAATTTAGGTGTTTTAGTTTGTATATAAGTTAGTTACACTTGAAAAAAATCACCAGGTATGCCTTATATTTCACAAAAGATTAATGGTTACTTAAAAGTAGAATGGCCCAAAACGTGTAGGAACATTCGTGGCGTTTTAAAGCCAGGTGTTTGTTTATCAAACAGAAATAGTGTTCTATATGTTCAAATAACAACCAACTGCCTCATATAATAAGTATGAAAGGCTTTCACTCGTGAATGTGTCGATCGATTTGGCTGTATTTTTATTATTTTTTAGCTTTAAAATTATACTTCACTTGGCTACCTAATAATAATAATATAATAACAGGGACTAAGTATAAAATTAACATAACTAAAACTAACTTAAAATAGCTAAACAGAAATTAAAAACTAAAATTTATTATCTAAATTTGGACCCTTAGGTAGGGTGCCCATCACGCAGGCAGCATTCCCACGTTGAATTGCTATAGCAAGTCTTTGTGCGAGAAAGCTGCCTGCGCGAGGGTCATTAATAATAATAATAGCCTTTATATCAGACAATAATTTACAATACATCTTAGTTTTTACTTTATTAACACGGTACTTATACTATTTCTTACACTCTACGCTTACTATTTTGCATCGAAAACCCTGTCTGTATGCCACTTATTAGCAAAAGCCTCCTCCAACTTTCTCCATTCAACTCTATCCTTAGCAGTTCTCGTCCATGTGCCTCCTGCTACACCTTTTTCAAAATAATACATTTGCAGTAATATGAAACATCTGTAGTCTTATTGTTTTGCCTGCAAAGCCTCTGGCTATTTTTCAGCGCCATCTAGATTTAATAATCGAACTACAAAAACCGCGGCCGATCCGTATTATGGCGACTGCCAATCCAGTCTATATTTATTTATTTATTTATTTATCAGTTTGGTACAATTACATATTGTAAACAGTAGCACAATATAGACCTTACAAGAATAACATGGGTTTGTCTACAACACAACATTTATTGTGTGTAACAGTTGTTGTGTTTATTACACAACATTTATGCACACCAGAAATTAATCACTCGAACCTACTTATTTCCATATCCTCCTACTACACAAAAGTGGATATAATGTATTATACATGCATACATACACCATACACATCATGCCTGTATCCCCAAAGGGGACACTAATCGCTACATATCATCCTTGATTGTACCCACTTCAGTTTTGTACATCATGGCGCCCTAATTACGCGACGAAATCATTGCGTCCTCTCGGCGAACTGGCTGTGCACTCGCCTGGCTTTTAAAACGTTCGCAAATCGCCAGTGTGAGAACTGATTTATGTTTGCTGTCAAATCTGTCAATATTTTCAAGGAAATTAATTAATATAAATATAAATAAATATTAGGGGACAATCTTACACAAATCGACCTAGTCCCAAACTAAGCAAAGCTTGTACTATGGGTACTAGACGACGATAAACATACTTATATAGATAAATAAATACTTAAATACATAGAAAACATCCATAACTCGGGAACAAATATTCGTGCTCATCACACAAATAAATGCCCTTACCGGGATTCGAACCCAGGACCTCTTGCTTCGTAGGCAGGGTCAGTACCAACTAGGCTAAAGCGGTCGTTAAACTACTTATTATTACTACTTATATCTTTCTTAATTAACTACTTATATCTTCTCAAGTTGCCGCTCCGCTACCTCACGCACGAGACAGCTGCCAACGCACAAATTAACACCTAAATCAATTTATTACAGAAATTCATACGTGATATAATCTTAGCTTAACGTACTAGTGTTCTAGGTACTCTAGGTAAGTACTCGCTCCCTTATTTATTTATTTATTTATTTATTGCGTTTCACATGTACATGAGTATGTTCACTCTTAATAGTTCCAGTGATCTCCAAGATCTTTGAAAAAGCCATGTGTAAACGATTAAATGATTACTTAGGGAAACATAATATTTTGCAACCAGATCAATACGGTTTCAGAAAAGGTCACTCAACTGAATTGGCATGTTTTGAGTTAGTGAAGTGCGTGACATTATCTATAAATAATAAACTACCAATAGCGTCAATCTTTCTTGATCTAAGTAAAGCATTTGATAGCGTTAATCACAATATACTTCTAAGTAAGCTTGAAAGCAATGGCGTTAGAGGTATAGCATTGGACTGGTTCAAAAGTTACTTAGAAGACAGAAAGCAGTGCACTGAAATCTCAAAAATTGTCCCAAAAGGTAACAGATTCGTGAAACAAACATTTAAGTCGGAGATTCGCATCAATAAGGTGGGTGTGCCGCAAGGGAGTAATTTAGGGCCACTCTTGTTCCTTGTTTATATAAATGATCATTCGCAGGCTACGTCACATAAGACCATATTATTTGCGGATGATACAACACTGATAATCAAAAGAGACAATGCTAATACGTATGAAGCGGATATAAATAATGCTTTGACTGACATAAAAAATTGGACTAATAATAATAATTTAAATATTAATTTAGATAAAACTTCGTTTGTACAATTTCAATCATATAATAGTAACCCCGTGCAATTAAACATTAATTATAAAAATAGTTCAGTAATGGAGGCTGATTGTGTTAAATTCTTAGGCCTTTATATCGACAAACATCTAAATTGGAAAGGCCATGTTAATTTTGTATGTACTAGGTTGGATAGGTTTGTATTTGCCTTAAGAAAACTGAGGAACACTGTTTCTCTCGAGGCAGCTATCACCGCCTATCACGGGTATGTGTCGTCGGTGCTTAGCTATGGGTTGCTTCTTTGGGGCAATTCTGTCGAAGATCAAAGAGCATTTGTCTTGCAAAAGAAATGTATGCGTGCTATAACTAATGCTCAATTCACAGACAGTTGTAAGCCCATTTTTAAGAAGTTGCAAGTTTTACCGCTTGCTTGCATTTATATTTGAAAGGCTTGCTTATTTGTTAAAGACCATCCAGAACACTTTCAAAGGAGGATTGATGTTTTCGTGGGATGTCAGAGAGCCCAGTACAGAAATCTGTTGCATAAACCTCGCTGTTGTAGTGCCATTTACAGTAAAAACGCGTACAACATGTATAGAGGTATTTAAGGTATTTAAAACCTTGCCGGGTGGTGAATTTAAAAGAAATATTACTAAATGGCTCTTGGAACACTGTTTCTATAATGTGAAGGAATATTTAGATTTTAATAGTAATAATATAGAGTGTTATAATGTGTAAATGATTATATATAATATTGTAAATTGGGCTCGACGTTTGAATCATGGCTGTAATTATAAGTCTGAATGTGATTGTTGACATGCTGACAAACTATTGTTACTATCATAGTTAATAGTTATATAATGTACCTTAGTTATTGTATTGTTATCTCATCTGAAAACAAAGATTTGCATGTCGTTTTATTATCGACTGGATACTGTACTATCATATACTATAACAACTTGTATACCTACCTATACCTAAGTATTCTGGCAAATAAATAATTCTTATTCTTATTCTTATTCTTAAGATTAATACTGTTAGCGTGAACGGAACAGCGCGATACGAAGTTCCAAAATCGAATTTCGAAGTATAATGCTGGTACTACACGATGGGTCATCGCGATGGGCCACTATGACGGGCAAGCGTGTAGAGGGCGTAGGGTGTCGGATGGCTTACGGCGCGTGCGATGGCTGTTGGATGACGTCAGTGTAGGTTTTTGGCTGTACATCAAAAGAATCAAAAGAACGTCGCCAACATTGCAGCCATCACTGGGCCATCGCACCGACCATTTAATGGCCCATCGTGTAGAGGAGCTATAAGAACAGTTACTGAAGATATTCACAAGCAGAAGCGTGCCGTCTTACCATGTCGATTCCTAGCGGGTTGCCTAGACTTTCAACATGCCGTCAGTGGTGTCAAGTATATTATTGTTACGGAGATGGGTCAACGGGAAACCAGTAAAAACATTTTTATGAAATTACCCCAAGTTAGCATTATTTTCAGCAGGCTGAAACATGTTTTCAGGCTGTTTCAGGACACTAACTGTCACATGACACCATTTCCTGATAACCCGTTTTCAGGCCGTTTCAGGCCAAGTTACAGTCCACCTGTCTCTGGAACATTCTAGAAGGTGTGTGACAAGGATAGCCTATTTGTGTGAAAGAGACAGACGATCTTGTTTCCGGAACATTCTAGAAGGTGTGTGACAAGGATACCCTATATGTGTGAAAGAGACAGACGATCTTGTTCCGGAACATTCTAGAAAAGTGTGCGAGCGAGATAACATAGCGTACTCGTGAAAGAGACAGACAGATGATCCTGTTTCCGGAATATTCCAGACTGTGCCAGAGAGTTCTAGCTGGAATGTTCTCGAACTTTGTGGACCGATTCACTGGACCTATATAAAGGCAGACAAGGTTCCGACAGAGTCAGTTTTTGGAAGAGATACCGAGAGATAAACATCGAAGAGAGATCAAAGTGATTACTAAGTGATTTAAGTGAATAAGTTTAGTGTTGAAAGAGATTCCTTTTTGTTCAATTAAATTAGTTTTACGTTAAAGGCGTATTATCTATCTAACGAACCCTACGGCTCGTAACATTATGGCTAAGCTCGTTTATTCTAACTCCGAGGAGTTGCTTGAAAGACATACCTAACTCACGCTTCTTTCAGTCTCCTGGTTGCCTGACGAAAATGTTCACTGCACGCCACTGTTCGCCTTGCGTTTGAGGAGCTTCGCGGCGCGACAGTTTCACATTTTTGCTTTAGTACTTATTTTGTAGCCGTTGCCCACGACTCTGTCTGCGAGAAACTCGTTTGATAAAAAGTATCCTATATGTTAATCCAGATTATAAATAATCTGTATGCCTTTTATTTCAACAGAATCCGTCAAACCATTTTAGAGTGAAAGAGCGAAGTCTAAACAACCATTCTTACATCCACACATCTCGTCGACACTCGTACATGTACCTATACGAACTTCCACGTTTATAATATTAAAAACATTCAGAATGAAACTGATTCAATTTGAAATATGTAAAAAAAAAACAAGTTTAGTGTTGTAATTTATATTAATTTTAAAAACAGCAGCAAACTTACACTTACAATTTAAATTCACTGTAAATAATGACAATATCAGCTAAATTGATGTGAAATCAGGAAAATCAGACACTGTAGATTCAAGCTTAAGCTATCCCGAACCTCCAGCATCAGATTAATATCAGTGAGTATCATAGAAATAAACTGATTATATTGTGAAACTGGCTTAAATTTGTCTATGGATTTACGCGCCAAAAAGATATGTTTATAAATTCCGTCGGCCATGTTTAAAAAAAGGCGCGGTGCATTCCATTTTCGATAACGAACGAGTAATTTGTCAGCGAGGGGCGTTCCAAACTCAATAATTGACGATCGTTGGTTAAAAATTGCATTGTTTATTCAGCAGCTACACGCCCACAGTTTTATAAGTGGTTTAATGATACCCACGTGGCCATGAATTATTGTGCCGTTGCGATACGATTAAACGGCGCTCGTTCGTATGTTTTTTACGACTTTGAACTATGGCCGTAACGCCTTTCTGTCCAATAGTTTTTTACTAGAAATAATTAGGTAATTAATTTAATGATAATGAATCAGGCGTTACTATAGACAGCGGTCCCAGAGTAGCAAAATAAAAAAAAACAATACCTACTTCTATTAAAATTATTAATTATGAAATTTTTTACAAATAAATAAGCTAGGGATACCAATTAGGCATGTCGATAGTAGTGACCTATCACGTGAACAAAGTTTTTATGATATAAAAAGCTTAACATTTCTTAGTACTTTGTATAATGGTCTAAAGTAAACAATATTATTAATCAGTCAGTAGTATATAACCAATTTAATTGGTGTAGGAAATTGCAGCTAATTACACAATTAATAAGTTATAGCAGGTAGTAGGCACCTACTTTCATTAATAAACGGAAATTGACTCGACCCTTATTATTTTTGACTTTCGTTGACTTTAGTCTTTAAAAAAATGGAGTGTAGACTTAATTGACATAATGTACGTACCTACATAGATTGTAATTATCGGGTATTTTTACATTATTTTGCGTTGTGACGTCTTCCCCCTTTTAAGCTAAAGGGTTTAAATTAGGCACCGACTATCTAGAAACGACATCTAAGCCTACTGCGAAACTGGAGCGTTCATTGTATGCAGATCCGATGCAACATGATTTGCATCGCGGTTCGGACTGATGTTCACAAAGCTATCTTACTATATAGGTATACCCAAAGGTACCTATGGTATTTATCTCTATCATGCTAAGCCGTACAGGAAAAGAAAGTACCTACCTACAATTTTTGTTTTTTTTTTCTTGTGAGTTTTAATGGCAATGGTTATGATTTCTTTTAATATAATGGATCGAGATAAACTCTTACTGCCCTTCAAATGACGCCAGATATCACTTTCAGTAATAGAAATAATCGCTATCGAAACTAGCCATTGTTCAAATCACAATGGCCTGCTCATTACTCAGCGGCTCGTTAACGTCGCGACCGCCGCAAAACACTAACTTTATCAGTCCCTCACGTCAAATATCTACCGATCTCAAACTATATCTCTCTCAAACACAATCGAGGTAAAATAAAACGGCGCGGAGGCTGCGCTCGGGAGCCAGATGCGTATCGGCGCGCCAAAAAACAAACGCGATTCCGCGGACGATGATATGACGTTTCCCGCGTTCCTTTTTCGAAATGCCCGCGAATTGTCAACGCTGGCATAGACAAGCGGCTGATTTGAATACGGCCGATTTGAATATAAAGGTCGGCATTCACGTGTCGCCGCCATACATCAAGCGCTAAGGCTTTAAGTCTTTCGAGCGCTTTTTGGACACAAATAAGCGTCTGATGTTCGATGGGACGCGCATAATGCGGTCCGATTTACCGGCCGCGACCATTGCGTTTGTAGACGGACACGATGGATATTCCCGCGCGAATATAACGAGCCGAAGTGACGATTTTAATGCTGCACCTATTTATTATATTTACAGCGTGTAAACGTCGATATTAAGACTGTAGACACCCACGGGTCCACGGGTTCGTACCGGCCGGTGCCATAATTCATTTAGCCACAATTACAACCATTAAACTGGGCGCAACTCTTTGATATTCTCTTTTATTTATTGCAGCAAACTTATTAGGATACCGCGGCATTAATGATGACAGATGAGGCGGTGCGAGCGGCTTAATGCGTTTTAATGTTCAGATTCTGTAACGATCAGTTTCGTTGTTAAAAAAAATAGTTTATTATAAAGTAAATTATTTCATTTCAATGCGTTCAATTAACATAATGCGTGGGATGGGTGCAAGAAACCTATTTATTGTTGGTAATTTTTCTTTGGACCCCTTTTAAAATATGAAAGTTACGTTAATAAGGAAAAATCTTAAAACGAGCAACTTACAATTTTTTTAAGCGTTCGCTATCCAAATACTGGCATGTTTCAACATTATAAAGACAATGTCGATCAGAACAAATGGACAACGAACTTTCACACAAAAAATTAATGGCGGTGCCCCTCTCTACATAGAAAAGACAATCTGCATAAACAAAACACAATCGTCATGCTCATTGAAAAGGAGCGAACATTAGTTTCGTTAACACCAAACAAATGTCCCTCGTTACCGCACCAAATTTAATTATCAACCTATTATTCCTCGACCCATTGTTTCTCAGAACACACCGAAACCATTCTCGTACGTAATTTGTCCTTCTCTATTCCCAAAAACTTTTTTCTATTTCTCCGTACGCTATCAGCCTTCTAGAGGCATAGACAAATTAGCGCAGATCGAATCTATTTCGAATTTGAATAGCGAACGCGGCGAACGGAAACACGTTGTTTTTACCGCGTTTTAATTTAATTTGAATTCGGAATGTCGTGTTGCGCGCCCCCGCTGCGTTTACAAATGGCGTCGATACATCAACCCGATGATATCTCTTTCAATTTTTAAAACGGCCGGGATTAATAAATGGTGGGTCCAATAAATAATAACCCTTCAAGGTTATTTTGAGATGAGAAACTTAAGGTTTAAAACTAGTAGATTAATTAATTAGTTAGTGTCATGACCTCTGGACATTCGTTAGATTGACTTTTAGGTTACCTTGGCGTGATGGATATGCCATGTTGTTTTAATTTCGATAATGACAAAAGCTAATTATTTTAAGTCGTTAAAGTAGATTTGGGCCGCGCCCGGTCGTTTTACAGTAGCTCAAGTCAGACAAAGAGTCAATAAATTACTGAGCAGAGTGAGGTATCTGTTACATTTAACTATTAATTGTCTTTATACCGAATTAGCGGAAGTTAATTCCCGCCGAGTCTATTTTCAAACGGCTAGAACTTAATACGTATATTCAATATTAGCGAACAGCACGCAAAAGTTATTTAGGTACAGTCGACTATATACAAAGTCTACAAAGAGTCAAAGAGATCGATACGGTTCACCAGTTACAAAAATATTATGTGTTAAGTCAATAAATTCTCCATAGGTATACTCCAGGTAAGTTTAGTAAAGCTGGTTTAGGATGCAATTAGTTTTTCTGCAGAAAGCAAGACATTATTAAATCGGTTAGTAATCTTTCTAATATATAAAGTCAAAGTCAAAGTATTTTATTTTGTAAAACATAGGTAAAGCTGAGTACAGTGATCGAAAAATATTATTTAGTTTCACTATGTTTTGCCAATTGGCGTACAAAAACAAATTAGTAGTTAAGTGAAAAAACTACATTAAAAATAGAATGTCATTAAATTAAATAAAATCAAATCAAATTAATTAAACTAAATAAAATGAAATCAAATTAAACTAAACAGAATCAAATTAAATTAAATTAAGTCACATGTCAAGAAATCTTGAATTGAATAGTAACAATTATCAATTAACATGGTAAATAACTTATTTTTAAATTGCTGTATTCGTAGAGACTTTATGTGACTTGGAATCTTATTATATATCTTAATTGCCAGGCAGAATATGCTTTTTTGCATTAGTGCCGTCTTAGCAAATACACAGTGGAGATGTTGGCCATATCTGAAATTTCTGTTGGAGACCTCAGAAACTGTTTTAAATAGAGCTGGATTTGTTTTGACAAACACAGCTGATTCGTACACAAAGAGGGATGGCAGTGTCAAAATACCCATTTTTTTAAAATAAGGTCTACAAGTATCAGTCTGCTTTAGCCCACAAATAGCTCTTAGGCATCGTTTCTGTGCTTTAAAAACGATATCTCTATTAGTAGAAATATACAAAAATCTCATGTTACGGTGTTTGTTATCGAACTCCTCCGAAACCGAAACGGCTCGACCGATTTTTATGAAACTTTTTTCGCTATATTCGGTTGGTCTAAGAATAGGTCGTAGGCTACTTTTTATATAGGTACCATTATTCTTCGCAGACAGAAAAGTAAAAAGTATAAAAAAAGTAGCCTACGCCCTATTCTTAGACCAACCGAATATAGCGAAAAAAGTAGTATATATATATATATATATATATATATATATATATATATATATATATAAGTATATACAGATATTACAGATGTTAAAAAATGTTATAATAATTTAAATATGGTTAATTGATCACAGAACAATGGAATACTAATGGATTGTGTTGAATATATTAGGTACGTAAATTCATCCAAAAAAGTTTTTTTTTTAATATGGCGCGAATGGTATATTTAATGCGAACGCCATCAGAGTTGAGGTCATGCACACAACAACACGTCATGTAGTGACAGCGGGATTTTGACATTTATTCGTACCGATAAGGTACCGATAGTAAGTTCAACTGACTCAACATAGAATTACAAGATTGACTAAAAATTTCTTCAAACTATTTCTTTAATAATAATTTAGGAAAATACATCTAGTTCAAACAAAACAGAAAATAAAATATCTTGATCTATTTTATATAAATCAGATAAAAGTATATTTTTCCACTATTTATAATTATAAAATACCGATGTTTTTCTTGCGAATATTAATTCTTATCAGTTTCAAATTGTTTTATTTCAAAAATAGGTTAGGTATATGAAAAAAGAAAAATTATAATATGCATTATTTTATTATGCATAGTATTGCGTCAGTATTTCATCATAAGATCATATAACTCTAATTTTCATTCACTCAGTCATTTCATTCATTCACTATCTTTTTTGCAATCAGCACTTTATGTACACACCTAATCATTCGCCTCAACTCAATTCGGTAACTCTCGTGGCGTTACCTATAGGCCCTATAGCTCTGTGTTTGTGTTTCATGATGGCTGTTTGGGTAGCTCTGGGTATTTTTTTTATATCGAGGAACTAAGGAGAGCCATAATTGATGAAAAAGCAAATTGGATAAAAAATAAGCTGCCCAAATTACTAATTCCACGCGGACAGAGTCGCGGGCAAAAGCTAGTATTTTTATAAAATACAACGTAAGTAGGTAATTGTCAGTATTGATTATAGTGATTGTGAGGAACTACACCGCACCTATTAAGTAAGTAATAAGCTAAAATTATTAATATTACGTAAAACCAAAACAAATTGTATCAATATCCAGTTAATGTAGAATTAGAGTGGAATGTAGGTACAAAATCACTTTTTAGGGTTCCTTACCCAAAGGGTAAAAACGGGACCCTATTAGGTACTGACTTGAGGCTCCGCTGTCCGTCCGTATCCGTCTGTCACCAGGCTGTATCTCATGAACCGTGATAGCTAGACAATCGAATTTTTCACAGATGATGTATTTTGGTTGCCGCTATAACAAGAAATACAGAAAAAAACAGAATAAAATAAATATTTAAGGGGGCTCCCATACAACAAACGTGATTTTTTTTACTCGTTTTGCTCGATATTGATAACGGCAATAGGTAGACGCTTGAAATATTCACTGACAGAATATTTAGTTATATATTCAATTTAAAAATAAATAATTATATTAAAATACCCCATGCCCGCATATTCAGGCCGTATGGCCGCAGGTCCAGGGTGGATGCAAATTGCTTCCAATCGTAATGATTGGGCATCAATGAGGGAAGCCTATGTCCAGCAGTGGACGTCCTACGGCTGGAATGATGATGATGATGATGATGATGATATTAAAATAAACCAAATGTTTAAGGGGGGCTCCCATACAACAAACGTTTTTTTTGCCGTTTTTATAGATAATGGTACGGAACCCTTCGTGCGCGAGCCCGACTCGCACTTGGTCGGTTTTTTATTTCATTAAAATGGCATCTGTTTTGTATTTCAGCTTCTATTTCGACGTGAAAGCCGCACATTCATTTACTACGGCTAGTACGGCTGCAGAGGCAACGGCTATCGGTTTTACAGCCGCGACGACTTCGCCTGCCACTACTTCATGAAACTGCAGCCTAAGAACTTGTGATGATCGCGTATGACTGCGGAATTTAATTTATTAAAATTGTTGTTTTGTAAAGGGCGTGTAAAAACAACGGCGTTGAAATGCTAACGTAGAGTTGTTTTAAATAAAAAATATGTGCGTTTAGAAGTATCAGAAGTTCTTTCCACCTTCGTATCTTATGTGATTGAGAATTATAAAGGAAATAATAGAAAGCACTTTTCCTAATAGTATGTAATAGCAATTACATGCAATAAATTTATTGCAAATAAATTTACACAGGCGCTTCTCTGTTTTGAAATAGCGAGGCAAACGAGTAAATGATGATTACTTGATTTATAACATTGATTGAATTATAATCTTTTTATACTTCTGTGTCTGTCTTTATAGGGTGGCTTTTACACTAGGTCTTAAAATGTTATGAAAATTAAGACTTGCTTGACTGAACTCTGTACTGCTGTCGTGCTGCTCTAGCGCTCTGTACCTCTACCATGAGTTACACTAGTTTACAGTGACCGTACTCGCTAGCGACGGCGTAAATGATTTGTATGGAGAATTGTACTTCCGTAAGTGACCGCTAGAGGCGCTGTACACAATTCTCCATACAAATCATTTACGCCGTCGCTAGCGAGTACGGTCACTGTAAACTAGTGTAACTCATGGTAGAGGTACTCTGATGTGAAAGCGGCCGAACGTTACAGTAAATAATTAAATAGGGTACTCTACCATAAATCTATAAACCACTTATGTTATGACTGGAGATAGAGACCATTTGACAATAAATAAAATTTATTGAATCAGGCGTTACTTTGCGGAGGTCCATATTAATGAACTGAAACAATTACTGTGCTCACACGCGACTTTTACTAAACTAACTAACTACTAAAGTACTAACTTATATATGTTTCTTGTTATATGGTAGGATAAATAAGATTTGTAACCTGCAATCATGTTCCCTAAGTGAGGTTAAAATAAAAACTCAAAGATGGCTGAGCACGTTAAACTACACAGAAACAGAGAAATTATTCTTAACACAATAACACACTTATCACAATAACACACATACAAATAATTTATTGAATCAGGCGTTACTTTGCGGAGGTCCATATTAATGAACTAAAACAATTACTTTGCTCACCCGCGACCTTACAATAGTTACGTTTATGCAAGAAATGTGTGTTCATGCAGTTCCTCCACCTCCACACTGTACGAACACACACAAATCACATAAACACAACCATCACCACCACCAAGCTACACTGACGCGTTTCGAACTCAACCAGAGCTCATCTTCAGAGTAACCACAACCGTATGCTATGCTACCAAATGTTAAACTCGAGAGTTTAACCATCACCACCACCAAGCTACACTGACGCGTTTCGAACTCAACCAGAGCTCATCTTCAGAGTAACCACAACCGTATGCTATGCTACCAAATGTTAAACTCTCGAGTCAGTGTAGCTTGGTGGTGGTGATGGTTGTGTTTATGTGATTTGTGTGTGTTCGTACAGTGTGGAGGTGGAGGAACTGCATGAACACACATTTCTTGCATAAACGTAACTATTGTAAGGTCGCGGGTGAGCAAAGTAATTGTTTTAGTTCATTTACATACAAATACACACATTAACACGCTTGCACCCATTCCTACTCTCTTTCCATGTCTATTTCAGTATTTATATTTATTTCAATTCAAAATTTGTATTAACTATAAGTAGTTTCTTTCTTAACGCTCAAACATTTTTATTAGGCAAACAAACTAAGGTGTCATTCTACGGGACAGGCTCATGCCTAGTGTAGGTGATTCGGATAATTATAAGTTGCAAGTAATCATGTACAGTGAAATTGTGTGTGCAAACTTAATCATATGTACCTAGTACGGAACTCATGTATTTTTACTGTATCAATAAATTTATTTATTTATTTAAAGACTAAAGTCGCGGGTGAGCAAAGTAATTGTTTCAGTTCATTAATAGATAAAATATTACGACGAGCAATTATGCAATGACCATACTGTACGCTTATTGTCTAACGCGCAGGCACTTGCTATAGCATTCTCTATTAAACCCAACGGTATAAGATGGTAGCAGAAAGTGATGGCAAATGCGATAGCAAGCGTCCGCGCGTTAGACAATTTTATGTCCTCTGGTCATCGTGGCAAATATTACATTATAGGTAACGCCACCAGAGTTGAGGCCATGCACACAACCACATCTCATGTAATGACAGCGGGATTTTGACGTTGTGTTGACGTTTAACGACAACACAACGTCAAAATCCCGCTGTCATTACATGAGATGTGGTTGTGTGCGTGGCCTCAACTCTGGTGGCGTTACCTCTACCTGCTTTCTTATTTCCCATTTTTAAGTAATGGCTTTGGGTATTACTTTGTAAAACGTAACAAATGTCAGGAATATAAACGTGAGCTACAAGTATTTTATGTTTCGCATCCGACAAAAACTCGGAGCAAAAATCCTAGATAATTTTTTTACGCGACTTTATGTTAAAGCTCGCTGTTAAATAGCAAGCAAGAAGATTTCTTACTGTAGTGTAGTAATTATTACTTGTAATACTGCAACATGAAACGTCGCTGTCAACTGTCAATGTCATTCTGACGTACTATAACTGTACGCAAGCACGAACACTGAGGAGGACAGAATTATTAAATCAACATCGAGTTCCCCACCACGGACAGCTTTCACCATGGTACACCTACACATTACAGTTCGAAGAGCCTTAGGCGCCGGTGTGTTCGGGCCGACGTGATATTAAGTTATAACTGTTAATTCTAGGGCACCGCGATGTTAGCCAGAGTCAGTTTCTACCCAACCTTGTTGTACAATGTTGTTATGGAGAAGGTGACCAGCCGGCGGTGGTATGACCGGATAGACGACACAGTTATCCTAGGTGCTTTACCGTTCCAGGGAATGACGAAACAGGTACACATTTGAGGTTATTTGATGATGTGTTTACTTTGTTTTTTTTTTCTTTTCTGAATAAAGCATTGGCTATGGGGCCATCAGCCATGTTTACTTTGCTTAGTGAAACCTTTTTGGATGGAGTTTATGGTAAACTGAACACAAGTAGTCCTAGGTAACACAGTCTATAAACTATAAAGTTTCATCATCTATTCACATATTTAATTTACGGGGATGAAAAGTATCCTATGTGTTAATCCACATTACAAACTATCTGTGTGTCAAAATTCATAAAAATCCCTTCATATTTATAATTAAGTTAACAAACTTTCATAGTTATCCTCATGAGTCTTAAGATGCTTGTTAAAGATCAAATAAATAATTATGTATAAGTATAGCCGCAAAATGTACTATAATATTATTTTGACATACATATTTGCATCAATTAGCTGCTATTAATCAATAAAAAACCTAATTTTTATAACTGCCTTAATTATTTATTAAAGGATTTCAACATATATTTCCATTATATTTAGATTTATTTTAGAGAACCTGACTACGAAGCTTGAGGTTCCAGGTTAGCTTCCCGGTTGGGCCAGATATTTGTGTGAAAAATACAAATGTTTGTGCTTGAGTCTTGGATGTTTAATATGTATTTATCTATATAAGTAAGTTTATTTGTTGTCTATACCTTGACAAGCTTGTGCGCGGCGCTCGGCGGAACCTTGTTGCAGAGAGCTTCTGCTGTCCTTAATGAGATTGTTTTTAATAAGTGCGGCAAATGCTGACTGCAACAGGGTTCCGCGGAAAGCCGCGCACAAGCTTTTCGGACTATAGTACCCATAGTACAAGCTTTTAGTTTGGGACTAGGTCAATTTGTAGGAATTGTCCCGTGATATTTATTTATTTCATTTTTTCTTTCTGTGCTTAGGGGACTAGGTCAATAAGTTAATGTCAAATCATCCCATGATTTATTTATTTAATTTAATGTTTCAGCTTAAAGAGGAGGAGAACATTCAAGGTGTGGTGTCAATGAATGAGACTTATGAGCTCAAGATATTTTCAAATGATGCTGAGGTGAGCAATAGCTTAGTCTAATCCATTGTTTCTTAACTTAACATGTGGTCCGCGGACCTCTGGGGGTCCGTGGTCCTATATCAAGGGCAGACAAGAACAAAATTAAGAAATGTACAGGTTGATTCACAAGAGTTGGCACAAATGGATCGAATGAGTGAATGAAAGTATCTATGTATTACCTATTCAAATACACTTCACACAAATATGAAAATGTCATGCATCAGTCATTTTCCTATAAAAATGTCAAAGTGTAGATCATGGTAAGAAACCCCTTACCGTAAGGAGGCCCTTGAAACAGGTTAGAAAACACTGGTCTAACGCTTAGATTTTGTATGGCAATTGCTATTTATGACGTTGCTTCTATGCCTACTCAAACAACTATTTAATTGTTTTAAAGCAGCAAAAATATATTTTTAGATGAATCAACTTATTAGCGCCACTTATACAAATTTTGTCCCTTGGACAACCTAAGCGTTTTTCTATGAAACAGTATGATAGACAGAATAAACAACACAAAAAAGTTGATTCACCCTTTTTTAGTTAATGGAAAACAAGTTTTTGTTAAAAATTTCATTTTAAGAGCAAGCTTTTTAGCTGACTGTACTTGCATTGTCATCCAACTTACATAAGTATACCAAATTTCAAGTGAATCTGACCACTGGAAGTGGGTCAAATTCAACTTCCATTACATACGGACATTTACATTACATAGGTACATTGCAAGTTAAATAAAAGCTTGTAATTAAACTTGTTTCGGAGGTAAAATAAACTGTTTTGTTAATTATAATTTTACGGTGGCATCATTCCTTTTGTGTTACTTCCAGGATTCCCCAAAATCGCTTACTTCGAATTTGAATGTCTTGTTTTTGATGAGTAATTTGCAATTGGAACCCTTTTCCTTATTGTGTTACAATAGCTCTTTGTATTTGTTTTACAATATTACTAGTTTTAAACAAAGTTGAAATTCTAAGCTTTTATTATCTAACGCGCGGGCGCTTGCTAACGCTTTCACCATCTCTTTTTATCACCATCTTATACCGTTTGACAGAAAGAGATAGTTAATGCAATATATGTATGATAGCAAGCGCTCGCGCGTTAGACAATAAGTATTAATTATCATTTAATGCATTGCATTCGTTTTTAATTACAAAGAGTAATCACCTGATCACGAATATATGGCGTGAGTAAAGGTACCTAATAAACATGGCAGATGTCTTATCGGAAACGTGTAAAAATACATAAAGATTAAAAATAATAATGGACAAAATACATTTGGTACATTATTTAATATTATATTAAAACTAGTTAATATTATAATTATAAAATAACTGAATATTCAGTGAAAATGAGGCGTTATTTAAGAATTGTACTGGTGACCTGTAGAGCTCACAAGTTTTTCAAAATGGCTGAAATATGATATTTTTCGTCCCGGTTTACCCCTAGATCGAGGCCTTTTTTCATACACAATCGAAGATAACGGAGATCGAACGGGGCACCTCAAGCTTCGTAAATCTTTGGTTTATTTTCGTTCCTAATCTCTTCATTATCATTGACTGAATTCCCTAACACAAATATAGTTCAGGAGTCAGGTATAGGCGCGTATTGTGCTCGAAATACGTTTGTATAAATATATCTGATGAAAGAATCTCTTGTTATGATAAATGTAATATTCATTGTTAGTTCTTCTCACAAAGGGATTGTTAACTAAATTTTAAATACGTGCAATTCTGCATGTAGCTTAGCACTTAGCACGTTTTTTTAAACCAAGAGCGACACTGCGATTCTTATTAATCTAAAGGGATGTTTTACGACTCTGTTAACCTAATAACCTGTTTTACTTAATGTGGCCATACGTCCCGTTTTGAACGGGACTGTCCCGCTTTCATGTCCTCTGTCCCGGTGTCTAGGTCAATTAATTCCCGTGATATTTATTTATTAAGTACCTATTTTGTTCTCACTTTGAAAAAAGCTCGTATCGAATCAATGTATAAACTAAACTGAACCTTAAAGTTAACTAAATAAGGTCCACTAAGCCATATTATCGATTTTGAGATACGAGCTTGTTTTCAAAGTAATGATTTGTTTTTATTGGCAGAACGTGTGATATGTTTTATGTTGATACAATAATGGGTGTTGTTGGTTCAGAAATGGCGGGAGCACGGGGTGGAGTTTCTTCAGCTGGCCACGACGGACATATTCGAATCCCCTGACCAGGACAAGTTGTACGAAGGAGTCCGGTTTATCAACAGGTACATATTTCATTCTGAGAGGACGCCTGTGCCCTGCAGTGGGACGTATATAGGCTGGGATGATGATGATGACAGTATATTTAAAAAGATGTATGTTTGACCTGTGGACTCAAGCAGAGGGTCGTGGGTTCAAATGCGGGCTCACATCTTTAAATTTTTTTAATTTAAGTGTCAAATTACATTTGAAGTTTGAGGTTTACAGAGAAGGAAAACATCGTGAGGAAACCTGCACACATCTGAGAAAAAATTCAATGGTGTGTGTGAATTTGCCAATCTGCACTGAGAGAGATACCTACGCTGAGCATAAATAAGTTCAACTGAGCATATAAATGTCAATTTCTCGGGATTTTGACGTTTATTCGTACCGATAGCAAGTTCAACAGACTCGACAGTGAAGAGTCGTGAACTGAACAGTCGTTAAGAATTATTTAAGAAAATACATCTAGTTCAAACAAAACAGAAAATAAAATATTTTGATGTATTTTATTTAAATCAGATAAGCATATTTTTCGCTTTTCATAAAATACCGATTTTGTTTGTTGCGAATATTTCTTATCAGTTTCAAATTGTTTTATTTCAAAAATAGGTTATATGGTAAAAGAAAAATTATAAATATGCATAGTATTGCGTTGGTATTACCTTAAGATCATATAATTCACATTTTCATTCACTCACTCATTTCATTCTTTCACAACTTTTTTGCAATCAGTACTTTATGTAGCTGTGTGTGTAATCATTCGCCCCAACTCTCGTGGCCTTACATATACATCCGGTGGTTCTGTAGCGGCAGTAAGATAAACAACACGAAGTGGCGAATACCGATTCATCCAAAGAGTATTGTAATATTATATGAACAAGAGTGGCAACTCTATGGTCAAATTTGCATGTATGGAAGGTGCTGCCGCCCTACGGCTGCTCAAGAACTAATGTGACGTTTCTATAGATGTATACCTATCTATATGTATATGTTGGTAGTGATGTACAGCTGTAGATACGCGTACCTATAGCAATGTATAGTCATGGATTTTAATTGATAGACTAATTGCCACTATTCGTCTAATTCAAATCAGCATATACGAAGTATAAGCGGCTAAACCCGATTTGTATTATACGGCTAAAATACGAACATTGGCAAGTGGCCTATCAATTAAAGTCCTTGACCGTACAATTTGGTACGCCATGGCCATGGCCGATGAATGACAACTGACAAGTTTGACAAGTCAACCAAGATGGCCGCTAATTTAGTTCTTCGGCAAACACCAGACATCACTGTAGTCGCATGAAAAGTGATGATATATGTAAGTGTGCCCCCCCTGGATTCATCCCATCACTAAACACAATTTCTACCCTCCTTTTCCTTACCAATCCAAACCAACTTTCTGCGGTCTAACCGGGGGTAGAAAAACATTCCTTCATCTTCGTTTCATCACGGCGGCGCGTTGGGTCGAGCTCCTACTCTCTTCGACGGTTTCCCGCTAATAAGTTGCGAATATCATTACAAATCACCCTGGGGTGGAAGAATCATAGAAGAGAATCAAGCGTCCAACAAGATCCAGCACGCGAGGGAAAGAATATCGAACCAGGTTAGATTCCCTAAAATCCCTTCTACTTCGCCTCCCCACGAAGGATAAAGATAAGAGTGTGCCAACGGTTACGAATAGGAAACTCGCTGTTGCCCGCGACTCCGTCTGCGGAGAAATCATTTATCGCCACCCCGTGTAAACTTGCTAAAAGTAGTCCCGAAACGAGAATGTAGCTTTTCGTGTGCTCTCCGTACCCATCCAGATAGGGGCCGTCCATTAATCACGTGAGGTTTGAAAGGTTGGGAGGGGTGACAAAAAATCACGGAATATCACAAGGGAGAAGGGGGGGGGAGTCTAGTAAGATATCACGTGTATTTATTTTTTCGTCAAACACATTATAATTTTGATTAAAATGCCAATCAAAAACAACTTGCAACCTTTCTGTCTAGACATTTTTATCATGGTCCTTAATTTCAGAATAAAATAAGATTATACTTTATACCTGTATTAAAGATAATATTCGAAAAATTTTAAAATTCTTTGGAGGTAATAAAAATACACGTGATGTTGAATTTGGGAGGGGGGGGGGTAGTCTTAAATCTCACCACATATCACCAAAGGGGAGGGGGGGGGGGGTCAAAAAATGCTGAATAAAAGATCACGTGGTTAATGGACGGCCCCATACGGGCGTGATGTGAGTTTCATTCTTGTCCATAGATTCTTACCAGCGGGCGGCAAGATAGCGAAGATCACGGAGTCGGGCGGCCGCGGCCAGGGCTCCGTGTATGTCCACTGCAAAGCGGGCCGCACGCGCAGCGCCACGCTCGTCGGATGCTACCTCATGATGGTCAGTCTTCTTGCATTGCATAATATCGACAGTTGACCTTGATAACTATAAATTAAAAAATTTAAAAACCCCCAACGCTTCAGATGTGCAAGTTGCGGAAAGTTTCAATAAAGTTGGAAAAGTTCTCGGATATTGTTAAAAATTTTCACAAGAAATATAGGAAATTTAAATTTAAGAAACTGAAAGTTTCAATCCCCATACAAAATTATGGGAAGTTTCCGAAATTTTCCTATATGAAAAATTCCGCAATCTTGGAAAGTTTCCTTTGGCACATCAGTACTCAACGCAATTTGGTCGCACATATGTTTGAAGATAAAGTAAATGCCCACTATGCGCCTAAGATCCCTTCCGCAGCTGACAGAAGAGCTTATAACTTTGAAACGGCTGAACCGATTTTGATGAAACATGTCTAAGAACCATCGCCAAGAAACTAGCTTTCAAATAAAAAAAATCCGCATCCGAATCGGTTCACCCGTTATAGAGTTATGGTGCCACAGACAGACACACACACATAGCGGTCAAACTTATAACACCCCTCTTTTTGCGTCGGGAGTTAAAAAATAGGTATCCTATTATCTCGCCTCATTCGTCTTATTTCGTCACATTCTGTATTCGTCATCCGTTCTTGTTCGCTATCCGTCATTATCTTATTTGGTCAAATTCTGCAACTTGTCTCTCTCTTAATAAGTCTTATTCGTTTTTCGTCACGGTCTTCCTTGGACAGTCGAGTTCTCCAATATCTGTACGGCCAACCGTTCATAAATATCTATACATAGACCTTATTACCGTAACATAAGGTTCATGTTTAGATATTTATGAACGGTTGGCTGTACAGATATTGGAGAACTCGACTGGACTCATTCGTCGTTCTTCCCTTTCGTTTTTTGTCTCATTTACTTACGAACATTTATTTACCAGCGCCGAACGTATCGAAATAATTTTGGCAAATAAGTAAATGAGATAAAAAACGAAAGGGAAGAACGACGAATGAGTCCAAGGAAGACCGTGACGAAAAACGAATAAGACGTATTTATTAAGAAATAGATAAGTTGCAGAATTTGACCAAAAAAGATAGTGACGGATAGCGAACAAGACGAAGACGAATGAGACGAAATAAGAATTAAACGAAAAACGAATGAGGCGAGATAATAGGACACCGAAAAATAGTCACTAGGGAAAATCGCCAATAACTGGCCACCCTTCAATAACTGGCCCCCTCATACTGAAAATGAACTCTGTTCCCCTACAAACAGAATTCAATTTTGTATAACGTGGCCAGTTATTGAATTTGGGTGGTGGTGGGTTATGCAGCGTGACGTCAAATTGATGTCATCGGAATGAAAAGTATGGGTCCTGCATCAATACAATGTCACCTTTTTTTCTCCAGAAAAACGGCTGGTCGCCATCCGAGGCCGTGGATTACATGCGGAACAGGAGGCCTCACATCCTCCTCCACACGAAACAGTGGGAGGCGCTCCAAATATTCCACAAAAAACACGTGCAGGCGTAGTTAGGGCTAATTAGTACTAATATCAAAGACTCTGAATAACAATATACTCCTTTCTCTATCGGAATGGGAAAATACTTACGCCAGTAAAGCCATGTGCGACGTGATCATGAAAAAATAATTTTAACCTCTTCGATGCCAACGACGGGTCTATAATGACTCCCATAAAATTTTTGTTTCGAATTTTCAAGCCCATAACGTTTCCTGTCACAATTTTTCTTCGTCATATTATCGGAAGTCATAATATTAAACAACATAAACTGGAGTTACGATTTTCTTAAGTCATAATTATTGTAAGGACTAATAAGTAAAGTCATATCATTCAGTGTCATGGAAGCATCACACTTCATAATGTTAATGGTAATAATGTCGCTCATAATAATTATTGCAAGGTCTTTTTTCGCAGGTCATAATTATTTTTAGGCATAATATTACTTTGTAATAACATTCAATGTCGTGGTTGTATGACATTTCATAATATTAAAGGTAATAATCCTTTTTTGTGCTGTCATAAAAAAAATACCTAACATCGAAGGCTAAGGCGGGAGCTACGCTACGCTTCGCTCCCGCCTTAGCCTTCTAAACCTAACCTGTCAGAGTCGCTTCTGCCCTGAAAGGTCTTGCTCGCTCGCTGCCAGCGATATGCCTTACCATGTTTCTGAATAATTATCGATATTCCTTAGGATGTTATAGATTTCGATGTATATGCTAAGTGCATTTTAGGTAATGAAAAATTATGACTAAAAACAATTATTACTTTAAGATAAATGCCTGACAATGTTTCTGAATAATCAACCATATTCCGTTAAATGTAATTGATATCGATAGAATGACTTTTTAAAGTCACGTTGTATGGGAGCCCCCTTAAATATTTATTTTATTCCATTTTTTAGTATTTGTTGTTTTAGCGGCAACCGAAATACATCATCTGTGAAAATTTCAACTCTCTAGCTATCATGCTTCCCGAGATACAGCCTGGTGACAGACGGACAGACGGACGGACAGCGGAGCCTCGGTAATAGGGTCCCGTTTTTACCCTTTGGGTACGGAACCCTAAAAACGACCGTCATTTTAAAAACCTAACCCTGTTTTATGCAGATACAATGTTACAAGTAACATTGTAAGTTAGTCATTCTGTGAACGGACTTCTTCGACTCATAAATGGGTCCTAATTTGTCGTCGGTTAGGCAGCGTATCCACCGGCGCTGTGTTTGTCATGAACCAATAGAAACACTTCATTTAAAAGGTCCTAAGTGAATGAAGTGTTTCTATTGGTTCATGACAAACACATCCCTCGCAACGCATCCTCGCACAGCTCCGATGGAAACACAGCCTGATCCTTGCACTCAAAAGTAAAATGACGAGCGTTTTTCCGACCTCTGGGCCCAATTGCATAACAAAGTACAACTAATATTACAAGCGGAACTCTCGCTTCAGTTATATTAACTAGAAAGGGAGTTCCGCTTGTAATACAAGTTGTACTTTGTTATGCAATTGGGCCCTGGTCATAATTATCGTAACGTATACAAACATTCGAATATTGTATGTTTAAAAGGTTTTTATGATCATTAAATAGGGCAGCAGTGTAAGAAACTTCGAATAGACTGTCACTGTGTTACCATTATGTAATTAAATTAAAAAAAGTATTTATATGTAAATACCTAATTTTAACGTGTAATACGCTTTTTTAAGTTAAATACCTGCTGGTATTTAAAAAAATATATAGTGTGAAGACTTATACGTAAAATTGAATAGTATTTGAACTTTTTTAAGAACAATTAATAATAATGATATTATTATTGTGTATTTTGTACCTCTAGTATCTGAAATGTTGTTGAAATAAATACTGTTTAAAATAAATTTGTTTTATTTACTGTATTGTATGTGAGGTATCACAATGAGTACTTATTTATAAATGTAAATTAACTCTTCACACTTAAATCGCTGAATCGATCGCTCGTGCCTAAAATACCATGTTCCCAAAATACCAGATTTTTCATAATACTACATTACCTACCACATTTCTTAGCTTACCAGATTCTCGTTGCACCACATTAGGATTACTCAAGGAAGTGATTTTTTTGGTGGAATGTCTCATTTTGGACATCTGGTAATGGAATGGGAATGTAATAAACAAGTAATTTAGGGTTTTTTGTGTGTTTAGTATTTTGGGAACGTGGTATTTCAGGCCCGAGCGGAATCGATTTAGATGAAATTTGGTTTGGTATGAAGGTAGTTCGAAACTGGGAAGGATATCTATCATATTATGATAGATTTTATTCCAGAAGATAGCGTTGTTCCAGCGGTATACAAAGATAAACATACTCTACGCAGACGCAGTTGCGGGCAACAACTACTCCGGAATATTTCAGCCAGTGACTGGAAATTCCAAATTCTTGTTGTTTTTCAAGAATTTTAAATAAGATCGACAAATGTCAGTAGATTTGGCGAAGATACAAAATAAAATATTATAATTTATCAATGCATTTTAATGTGGACGACATCTACAATCGAACCGCTGCCATCAATTACACCGTACAAATAATGCAATCTAATAAAACAACCATCATAATAATAGGTACGTCATTTTATTACGCTATAATAAATTAATTACATCAAAACTCGCAGATACTTCACAGCACAATCCACAACGAACTAAGACTATCCCAAATTTCATAAATTAAGTAATACTTTTCAAAAGTGAATAAATTGTGCTTCGCTTAAGTACCCGATATTGTCTCGAATTAACAGCGCCAGATTCATGAAACGAGACAAAACATGATTTCATTGATAATACAAAAACAATATCAATAGGCAATAACGCCGTAAAAGTAAAAACTAATCTCATTAAAATTTCGCATGCTTTAAAAAAATTCTTGTAATGGTAACTAACATATTGTGTAGTCCATCAAAATATTTCCCACCCCAAAGTTCTATGACACTTATACGGCTTTAACCCTTAACCTTTCGTATGCCGAAAGTAATAAAAAAAAAGTCGTGCATTCTAGTCTCACCAGTTTCATATAAATCCAACGATACAGATTTTAAAAAAAATACAAAAAGAAAGCCTTAAATTGGGTACGGATCCGGTACAAGGCATCCGAAGGGTTAAATCGATACCGGCAATATATTTGCCGCCAAACAGAAATCAAAGCAGATCCAAATTGGCAACATTGACGGTCCAAAATCGAATATCTTGACAGGGCTGTCAAATGGTTTAAGGGTTAAACACCAAAGATTATTTTCAGTTCCAAGTCAACATGACAATCAGCCTTCATATTTTTTCCGATGTAGTAACATTCCTTAAAAATGGTGAAGCATTTTAGTCGATTACACAATCATAAATGTATAACCTCGAATCAAATATCTGGCTCGACTGATAGGCTAAATATTGGTACTATACGCCGCTAAAACAATTCGATTATTACATCCTAAAAATGCTTACATTCATATTAAACAATAGAACGGAGTAGAATAACGTTGTTTCGAACCAAATAATGGTTTACTCCAATTTTATTTTAGCAGCTAATAAAACCAATATATAACGACCAAATGAGATAGATAAAAATCGTTATTGTTTTCGTGCGAGCATGCATTAGGCATTAAAAATGTAGTGTTATTTATTAAGATATTATTAAGATATTATTATCTTGTTTAACAACATAGTTGCATCCACTTGTTTCGGTGTTGTCAAAATATAAAAAGCAAAAACTGCCGGAAGCGATATTAATAATTGTCCATATTCAGACATTTTACGTATATAAAGTTGCAATTACGTAAAAAGTAGCATTTCATTTATTTCTAGTCTTCATTGCATTAGAAAAACAACTAAGTTGGTAGCGGTAAAAATCCACTTGGGGAGTTTCGTTTTGTTAATTACATTACTGCCGGGAACGCATATGAGCGTTTTCGTGACCTAGGCGAAGGTGCCACTGTCATAGTTCGGCAGTCATTTGTACGCACATGTGCGTTTGTGGCACCTGAAGAAGTCTCGAGTCTGTCAGCCGGCAGCGAATACTTTAACAAATGACTTCCTGCCAAGTTTCTTTCGCCACATTTTCGTTTGCAATGACGATTTAAAAAAGAGGTAAAGAAGCCTTTTATGACCCATTGACATAATAAACATGTCAATGGCTCTGACTCAACCTCGTATATAAAATTTTACAAAGCTGGAATAACCACTTTAAGTCGTGTATCTAAAGTGGTTATTCCAATTTAGTCAAATTTCATACACGAGGTTGAGTCGGAGAACCGTCTCGATGTCTTTTTGGATTGGTCCTAACATCGCACGACAAAGTATGTACAATACCGATTTTTACCCACCGCATTGACCCTCACAGAATTACGCTTTCTGCTGCGGCTTGATGGACCAGAACTGACGGACAGCGTTGGAGATGCCCACGTCGTGGCTGATGATGTAGAACAGGCCCCCGAGGGTCGCGATGGAGATCAGGTAGACCAGCGCGATCGCGACCTTCGGAAGGATCGGCCCCACGACGCTGGCGCGCACATAATCAACAGCTATCGCCTCCAGGCCCCTGACAAAGGAAAAAACACGTCAAGAGCGAGTCGGAGTCGCGCCCAAGGTTCCATACAAAGTAGGCACGTCAAAATATGTCTGGCAGTGTAAAGTTTACTTGTTCATTTGCGGGCAACAGACTCCGTCTGGGAAGAATTCATTTTCATCACACTTGCTCGTCAATGGTGTTATTCCATGTCTGTATACTAAATGTCAAAGGCCTAAATTGTTCTTAAGGGAGTTATGGATTTACGTACAATTTTTCTACCCAAGGGAGTTCTAACTTTAGTTTTAAAATTTGCAAACAAGTAATTTCAGACTAAGGAGGTTTCAAGTCAGCCAACGTTTTATTTATTATCTTTAAAACTTAGCTATAACCCAAATTTTACAACACAAAACTTATCTACGCTTCATGAAAATTCGTTATTTTTATATTTTAAATTTATAACAAATAGTTTTGCAATAATTTTAGTAATATTTTTTTAAAATGTTGGTAGAATCTGGCCGTATGACCTTTCGAATTCTAAACTCAGTTTACATTATCTATGGTAGATGACTCGAAAAAGTGACAATCTGTATTGGCGGGTAGCCATTATTTTATTCAATTTAAGTGTTTAGAGACAAAATAATTTTATTTTTGGATTTTTTTTTTCTCGCAATGTGATGAAAATCATTGTGTGTATCACGGGCAGTAAGGGGATTACAAACTCGAGTCATTAAAAGCCCTCCGCCTTCGGCGTCGGGCTTCTAATAGACCCTCGTTAGTAATCCCCTACTTACGGCCCTAGATGCACAATGTACTATTATCGTTTATTCCGCGGGAACTACCTATGCAGTTACGTTGCGGTTGGAATCCGGTCCGTTTGTAATGGCCCTTAATTGAATATGAACAGCGCGATTAACATTAGTCCATTGTCAGTGGCACCTAAATTGTCAGTTGCCGAGCAACCTAATTGAACAAAATATCCGTCCATACTAATATTATAAATGCGAAAATGTGTCTGTCTGTTAACTCTTCACGAGTAAACCGCTGTACCGATTTAGATAAAATTTGGTATGGAGATACTTTTAAACCGCGGGAAAAGACATAGGATAGTTTTTATCCCAGAAATCATCATGTAAGGTGGTGGAAGTTTGTATGGAGAACCGATTTAGATGAAACTTGGTATGGCGATAGTATTAGAACCTACGACATATAAACAATATATGTCAATTGGTACAATTGTTTCACGCTTAAAATGGGTGACTCAATCCTAAATAACCTCATTTCAAAAATTGACTTTATGTAAAACAAATAAGGTTTAGTTTTAAAATGAGAATATTCCAGAGTTAGTTTCATTTTAAGCATGCGTTGTGTTTACTAGGTAGTTAACTAGGTACTCAAGACTACGGATAATTAGGTATGAGAAACCTTCTCCTTTTTTACCGCCTCCTTGCTCTCCTTAATCTTGACAGGTGGAGGACTCTGAGACCCTCTCATGTTCTTCCAAATCTTCCAGAAAGCCCTCGTCATCCCGATATCATTGAAGATGAGGAAGAACAGCCCTCCAAGGTTCAAGGCTGTGATGAAGTACACCACCCCCATAGCGATTTTGGGGATGAGGGGACCGAAGAGCAGGACTCTGACGTATTCGACCACCATGGCTTCTAGGCCCCTGGGGGGAGGAAGAGGGAGGATGGGATGTTGGGAGGCATCATTACACTAACTAGCCTTTGCCCGCGACTTCGACCGCGTAAGCACCTCTGACACTTAAGTTAAAATTTGGAGAGTTTACTCAATTCCTACGCAGTGGCGGAGCAGGTCCTAAATTGTGTGTGCAAGATATATAAATAAAAAGCTATGGCCTCTCAAGCAGAGAGACGTGGGGTTGGAGTCCGGGCTCGCACTTCTGAGTTTTTCAGAATTTATATGCGAAATTTATATTACATTTGGCATTTACCATGAACAGTGAAGGCGCCAAAAGAGGGCACATTTAATTTTCCACATTTTCTAATAATTAATTTAAACCAACTACATATATCAAGAGAAGATCTTTTTTGTTATGATTTATTTAATGTGATGCGAGCGTACGTGTGACTTTATAATATAAGACATTAGATTCTGACCTGAGCCTGGACAGCAGGAAACTTTACCGGGTTCGCTATCGCAAGGAAAGGCAAGGTGAGTGCTTTGTGATTAATCTGGAATGCTAAAGGCAGACTAAACCACAAGCACTTTTAAGTCCAGTTGTTTATATTTTTTCTAAACTTAGCCAGATTTATCTTATACAGTCTTTGATCAATTATAACTGAAGATACACATTGCCTTACAAAATCCCCTTCAAAGAATGTCCGAACTTTAATAATTGTTTGCATAACATTTAAAATCATCACCTACACAGAAATTTGAACCTAGTCTTTACTTCATTACAGTCGAATTTCGGTTGACACTTGACAGCTAAACTTGACAATTTCACGCAACGTACTGAGAAAAAGAAGGCCACTTTTATCAAAGTGGCGCTCATTTGGCTCGGACATTTTCGGGCGCGCGACTGTGGATCTACAGTTATAATTGATCAAAGTATACAGTCCATTGTTTCAAAAATTGTTTTACGTGGTTCCGTGACGCCACATTTTTTGCATCATGAGGAAAGATGCACTCAGTCTCGGTCCGCGTGGCCAAGCCTAGCTACTCCACTGTTTCTACGCGCACACACACACGCACGCACACAACACATACTTCACACACCGACACCTGTTTAAAAAAGTCTCCACAAAATAACAGGAGTTAACATTGTTCTCTTTTCCTCTTACTTTTCCTTATTCATTAGTAAGTCAGGTCAGATGAGACGGATAACACTTCTGAAGAGAACAATAAATACTTCATCCATGCATAATAAATAAGTGAAGAGTTCTGTTCTACATCTTACAATCTTTCGCGTCAAACATAATAATAAGATATGGTCTAATTCTTCGCAGGTTTTCACACGATAATTTCCTTCACCGTAAAGCTCGCACACAAGAACAAAATAATTGCGATTTTCATAGTAATAAGTGTGACGGGGGGGGGGGGTTGTCCAAATTGATCGAAATTGGTGTGACGTAATTTATGGATGGCCCCTTGAGAAGCCATAGGTCAAGCCACTAGACCGCCACCAAGTGGCTACTATTAAATAAATAAATAAATATAAATAAATATTACGGGACAATTCACACCAATTGACCTAGTCCCAAAGTAAGCTAAGCATAGCTTGTGTTATGGGTACTAGGCAACGGATAAACATACTTATATAGATAGATACATACTTAAATACATATTAAACACCCAAGACCCAAGAACAAATATTCGTATTATTCATACAAATATCTGCCCCGACGCGGGAATCGAACCCGGGACCTCAAGCTTCGTAGTCAGGTTATCTACCTACTAGGCGATCTGGTTGTCTGGACTATTGTTGTTTAAAGTTAAAATATTATCCCAGAGGGACGAATTACATGGATATTAGGTATCCTACGTCCCAATTCAGATCTTTGTCCATCAGTACACCAAGTTTCATTTAAATCCATTCAGTTATTGCGTGATTGACTGACAAACATCCAAACATCTTCACAAACTTTCTTGTTTTATAATATTAGTAGGATATAATTGGGGTAAGTGTTGAGGAAGCGAACGTATGTCAGGATAGCGCGTGGAAACAAATGGTCTCTGCCTACCCCTTTGCTGGGAAGGAGGCGTGATTGTACACGGGTCAAGTGCGAGTTGATTCGCGCACCGAGGGTTTCGTACAAACTATGCATGTAAATAGATTAATCGCAATTTTTTTTGTGATTGATTTCCGCATTTTTCCCTTTACTTGTGCTGTAAGACCTTCCTTCACGCCAAATTTCATGATTCTAGGTCTATGGGAAGTATCCTATAAATTTTGATTCCCTTGAGAGTGTTGAAATTTAAAAGGCTGTAGGTATCTTTTTTTATGTTAACTTAGAAGTTTCATTTTTTCACAGCTTCAAGGGACTGTAGACCTGATTATATTATTATGATTTAAATTTCAACTCAATACCTCCACATGTAACCGAGATAAAGGGTCTTGACAGACAGCTGGACGGATGGACGAAGAACAAAGTGATCCTATAAGGATACCGTTTTCCTTTTGACGTTGGGAACCCTAAAAAATGTATAGGTATGGTACTCACCAGAAGCTATGAGCTGTGATGAGTATAGCGAGCACAGAGTCGAGGAGCTTGTTGGGCATGAGAAGCGCTATGGGCACGAGCGGCACCATGGCGGCCGTCACGGCGCGCTCGATCACCCACAGCTTGGAGTGGTCGTGGGGCTTCTCGTCGGACAGCCGCGGCCGGGTCGTGCGGAATGACCGCACCTGGAATAGAGCGGGAAATGAAGCAACGTTCCAATTTATCTGATGTAAAGGCTAGTCAGTAGACATTGTTGAAGATGTAATAATGAGAAAATGGAGGCAATATTGGCTCATGGTACAATTGACACCAATTGATCTAGACCCAAACTAAGCAAAGCTTGTACTATGGGTACTAGACAATGGATAAACATAGACATGTTATATAGATAAACATCTACTTAAATACAAGTCAATTCACAAGAGTTGGCACAAATGAATCGAATGAGTGAATGAAAGTATCTATGTGTGACCTCTTTGAATACTTTTCACACAAATATGAAAATATCATGCATCAGTCATTTTCCTATAAAAATGTCAAAGTGACATTGCTTTTGTTCATTCCATTTGTGCCAACTCTTGTGAATCAACCTGTACATATTAAACATCCAAGACATAAGCACAAACATTCATATTATTCACACAAATATCTGCCCCGATTGGAAATCGAACCTTACTTCAAGCTTCGTAGTCAAATTCTTTAACCACTGGGCTATCCAGTTGTCACTTTAATGACTAGTGTATTTTTTTAATCTGTGGCTTTCACCATTGCAAGTCATGTTACTCTTTTATAGGTATAGATCACAAGTCCAATGGAATGATTGACTTTTGCATCAATTCCCAGTCCAAACCCTTGTACAGTCAGCAAAAAAAACATGAATACACCCAAAGTACCAAAAATATCTATCCACGACTCTATTACCAGGGCATAAAGGCATGTATACATATTTTTGGTACTTTAAGTGTATTCATATTTTTGTTGCTGACTGTACCTACAACTTGAACACAGAAGTAACCTTTGTGATATTGATAGGGAATAAGGCCGGTTTTTCAAACTTCCCAGAGCCAAAGAATCCTTCAACAGAGGTAAAGTCGGTAATTACTTAGCAATACTTACAGAGTTCAGGATAGGTGTGCTCTTAACCTCGTTGAGTGCAAGGCTCCGGGTTGGCAGAGAAGCTGCCACCGCTCGCTGCAGAGAGGGCTGCGTAGCCAGCCGCATCACTTGCTGGGTGAATATGCGGCTTGAACACCCTGGAAAAAGTTTAAAAAAATCAACATGTAGAGGGTCACATCAACCCCATACCACAGCAAACATGTTAATTGGATTATTATTCATGTATTTACGTGATGTGCTGTAAACTAAACATATAAATAACATTTCTGTAAAACTTACAACCATGCAAGAAATATATTTTAAATTTAATTTCAATTTGAAATTAAATATTAGCAACCGATTTTTGACAATATTGTTTGCATCATGGTTAAAAAGGAATAAAGTTTTTTTTTAATAGATACGGATGAACAAACAATATATCATTACTTTGAAGGCTTTTAGGATTTCTGGTTCAGGTCATTATTGCTTATAAACAAGAGATTGTATTATAACCTCAAATGAATTACCAACAAACAAGGTTTATCGAAAGGAACAGAACAAGTACTATACAAATACGTGTTGAAAGGAAATAGCGCATCATTTATTTTAAGCCACATCAATCGCTGTTTGTGCATTTCAAAGCGGTCCTATGAAACAAAACATCTGTTATGTAATAGTAAATATTAAAGCAAAGGCTTTTGTTACCTGAATTGCGAAGGAACATGGAAAATGCCATTGTGGATTTGGATTTAAAATTAATGAAGTCGGAACAGTTTCTGTAATTTCGTGGAATAATAAAATATTCCACGACTCGTTCCGCAAATTTCGAAATTTGCTTGCAAAATGTCAAAGTCAAACTAAAAGTTACCAGCACAAAAAACCTGAACTGTCATTGTAACATGTTTGCTCATTCATGTCAAGCTTTATTTACTTTTCTGTATGTTGGTACCTTTTATCAGTGTTGCCTCACTAATATTAGTACCATCATTTGGTAGAAACCAAAAAATGTGGAATTTTTTTCCTTTGCAAAACTGTTGAACTAATCTTAGATATATCGATAAATTTCAAATTATTTAGCATAATAACTCAAAAATAATATTCAACATAACCTGTGATAGGTCTCTCATGCCATGACTTTATGGTATTCTGTGTTCATTTCAATAAATTACTAGAATAGTGGTTTTTTTTATTTAGATAGGGGAACCCAGAAGTGGAATGACAATTCATTTTCCATGTTTGTGACCGGACCGAAACAAAAAAAATACTTTATAAATTTGACTTTGACCAATAATTAGTGTCTCCAAACTTTTTGAATCATAACATTAGAATGGCAGCCTCGATGGCGACAACTCTGGAAGATAAGTCAATCTGGGAAGATGGCGAAGAAGCGCTTAGCGAAGAGGTGCTCCGGATGCCAACAGATGAGATTATCAGCCGTACTCGCCTTCTGGACAATGAAATTAAGATAATGAAGAGTGAGGTGATGAGAATATCACACGAGCTGCAAGCACAGAACGAAAAAATCAAAGAGAACACCGAAAAAATCAAAGTGAACAAAACGCTACCGTATCTCGTGTCCAACGTCATTGAACTTCTAGACGTCGATCCACAGGAGGAAGAAGAAGATGGTGCTGTTGTGGACCTAGACTCGCAGCGCAAAGGAAAATGCGCAGTCATTAAAACCTCCACACGTCAAACTTACTTCCTGCCAGTCATTGGCTTGGTTGACGCTGAAAAACTCAAGCCTGGGGACTTGGTTGGCGTGAACAAAGACTCTTACTTGATTCTGGAGACGCTGCCTGCCGAGTACGATGCGCGCGTGAAGGCTATGGAGGTGGATGAGAGGCCTACAGAACAGTATTCTGATATTGGAGGGCTCGACAAACAAATTCAGGTCAGTAGTGGTTATCTAAATTGTGATATCTCTGTTCTTCTGATTTACTTATAGTACAAGCCTCACTCATTTGACATTCTCTCAATGAAAATGTGCTGCATTACATCCCATCATGAACTGACTAATAAAGTCCAGGGCATGACTAAAAAGTATCAACAATGGCACTAAAACCATGTCTTACAAACCTAAATTTGGTGTCACTACATTTCTCATAATTTCACTTAGCATACCAATGTTTGCCTTAAAATATTTAGTAGCATTTGGTTTTCAGGTTTTGTTTTTAAATGCCTACTTATAGAATACATACAGTAGGTTAAGTTTTTATTTTTATTTATTTATTTATTCAAACATTTAACAATTATCATTACAGGCATTGCCTAAGTTAGATTAGTTTACTAACAATTGTGAAGAAAATACTGTTTCAGTAATAAATTAGTTTCCGACAAACAAAAATTATAGAAAACAATACATTATGGCATATGAAATTTCGGCAAACAAATTCATCATGAATTTTCTTCAGTTCAAATTTTTAATTTAAAAATTTTGAATCACTTTGTTACAATTTAATTGTATTCTTCAATTTATAACTAATGTCATTACCATTTCAGGAGCTCATTGAAGCCGTAGTACTCCCCATGACCCACAAGGAAAAGTTTGTGAACCTCGGCATCCACCCACCCAAAGGGGTCCTCCTGTACGGCCCTCCTGGCACAGGCAAAACCCTGCTGGCCAGGGCATGTGCTGCGCAGACTAAATCCACCTTCCTCAAACTAGCGGGTCCACAGCTGGTGCAGATGTTTATTGGTAAGAAGCCAGTGCTGGTTAAGATGACCAACCTTTAGTTAGTCTTTAATTATTTATGAGTGTATTGATTGGGAGAGTTACTGATGAGATAAGTCCAAACAAAGAATGTTGATAATTATTATATTCACCAAAGGACAAGTACACCGTCCTACGGGATCGAGACTACTGACTTGCCTGTCGACATAGCTAACCTATATAGCTGTCGCTATATAGGTAGTTATGCAACTATGTCGGTTACAAACTTTAAGTGTTCAGTTCACTCTATATTTGTTTTATTTCTAATTTTTGCCGAGACTGAGCTCTCCAGGTCATGTCAGCCTCATGGGTGGTTAGTTAGTTCCCTATTCAAAGGACAAATCAATAAAATGGTATATGCTAGTTGCTTTGTCTGATGATAATTGACCTGACCATTGTGCATGGAACCCAGACCCCCAAGAACTCTTCTTAAGTCTGATTTCTAGACAACTCCAACATCAAAAACTCTTACAGATGATAGCATAAAAAATCCCAACTAACTGACTTGCTCATCAAATAAGGATGTACTTTCTAGAATTCTTACAGGATAGATACAATGGGGCCACAACTAGTTCAAATTCAAAATTCAAATTCATTTATTTCGTCAAAATAGGTACATTTAGGTGATATTGATAACCATGCAAGAGAACAAGCTATGATGTGCCTGCCGGCGTCGAAATATAGAGGATAGGTAAAAAACAATGTCAGTTAACAGTACATAAGATTGGATACACTAATTCAAATAATCAAAACAATAACAGAATGTCAAAAAAACCAATAAACAAAATTAAATTTAAATTAAAAATAAATGTAAATTATCTTGTTATTATTATTTGGATGCACAAGAAGAACAACTAACCTAAGCAATGTCATTCAAGTAATCATTTACACTATAATAGCACTTTTCAATTAAGCGTTAGTTTATCTAGCTATATTCAGAATAGGACAAGCATGTCAGCATGGTTGATATGCAACTTTTTATAATAATAATTCCATATAGATACCGTAGTTCACACTCATATTAATTAATTACAATGAACTGCACAATTAAGTAGTTGTAATTAGTATGAGTGTGAACTAAGCTAAGGTATCAATATTGATAAATGCAGTTGAATTTACAACGTGAGGCATTAATTGAAGTTAGTGATTTCGAAATACTACGAACTTGCGGTATTTCCTTTCAAGAAGAAAATCTACATACCATGTTGGAAATATTCCTCATTGCAGTTGTGTGTCATTACATGTGTTGGAGGTTTCTAGGATCTATATCTAATTTAAGACATTCAGTGGCAAGAACTGGCCAGGCGGGCTCTGTGTTTGTCGGCAGTTCGCTGCAATGTGGGAAAACGCTGCTACTGATTACGAGCGTAGCAATATGTGGTCGCCAATGTGTTAATCTTTATTTAATCAATGTAACAATATTTTCCAGGCGACGGTGCAAAACTGGTGCGCGACGCGTTCGCACTCGCCAAGGAGAAGGCGCCAGCGATCATCTTCATTGACGAGCTGGACGCCATCGGCACGAAGCGCTTCGACTCTGAGAAGGCCGGAGACAGGGAGGTGCAGAGGACCATGTTGGAACTGCTTAACCAGCTCGATGGGTTCAGCTCCACTGCTGATATTAAGGTAAGGGAGTTAAAATCGTAAAAAAGCATGCATAAATATTTTATTACAAAATATTGCAGTGGTTCATCTAACCTGTCACTATTGTGCCACTTTTATCTAACTTTAAAACTAAAATTGCTAAAAGTAGCGCTGAAACGTAAATGTAGCGTTTCGTGTGCTCTGTCTACCACCTTTGGGATACAGGCGTGATGCGTGTGAGAGTATAATTAAGTTGACTTTGAAATCTTGCAAGTGAACTTGTTTTGATTCCAGTCTTGAAAAGTACATGTATGAAGCTGAAATGACAATCATCATCATCCAAGCCTATATACGTCCCACTGCAGGGCATAATGAGAGGGCTTGGGCCGTAGTTCCAACGCGGGCCCAGTGCGGATTGGGAACTTCACACACACCATTGAATTTCTTCTCAGTTGTGTGCAGGTTTCCTCACGATGTTTTCCTTCACAGTAAAGCTTGTGGTAAATTACAAATGTAATTTCGCACATAAATTCCGAAATACTCAGAGCTGCAATCCCGGACTCGAACCCACGAGCCTCTGCTGGAGAGACCATAGGTCAAACCACTAGGCCACCACATATGACAAAGCCATTATCAAATAGCAGAAAAACTTTGGTTGCATTCTATATCAACTGTTTTGTCATTGAGAATACTTTTTTATCCCAGCAACTATTCTGGAGCATAGCATGATACGTGTAGCAAATGCAAAGTGTAAGCAGCTTAGCATAGCCACTACATTGCATGTAACAAGCTGACTGAGATTATTATTTTGACTTGCATTTATCAAAGACAATGCATACATGCCTTTCACATACACAATAAAATTGAGCTTGCTGATACTATATTAAAACTAACCTTATTTTTCATTGACCAAAACCTACATATAACATAACCTCTGTTGCGTCTCCAGGTGATCGCGGCCACCAACCGAGTGGATATCCTGGACCCCGCATTGCTTCGCTCGGGCCGTCTCGACCGCAAAATCGAGTTCCCGCACCCCAACGAGGAGGCTAGAGCCAGGATCATGCAGATTCATTCACGGTATGACTGTTTTTCAATGTATAAACACATGGCCGTAGACAAGACGCTACTAATGTTAAACACTTGCTGCCAGCGGTGCTACAAGTCATCGGTGTACTGGGAAAAGACGCGTGTGGTACATCAACTATGAAATGAACAATAATCTGCGCTGGGGCTTGGTTATTTATTAATAAGTGCGAGTAATTTAATCAATATTTAGGAAAACCTTGTGCTTAGGAGTGGAAGTTGATCTTTGGGCACTTGGGTCCTTATGTTGTTTGATAGTGGCTTACTTATAAAGTAAACTTTGTGTAATTGTATGTAGGAGTAATTTCTGGAACTAAAGAACTGATTTTACTAATAGAAAGTGATCCCAGATTAACATAAGCTACTTTTTATTTCTGGAAAGTGCGAAATTCCCGTGGAACGCGGAAGAGTTATATCAAGTATACATCGGCGGCAAAATCAATATAGTGGAATCATTAACTACAAATTTTATTATATGAATTTAACAGTTAACATGCTGATCCGCATTAGAAATAATACAATTTTTCATCAGTAAAAAAGTACACAGATCAAAAATCTCTGCACAAAACAACTTTTTAACGTATGTTACTTTTTTGCAGCAAAATGAATGTGAGCCCGGACGTAAACTTCGAGGAGCTCTCCCGCTCTACGGACGATTTCAACGGAGCGCAGTGCAAGGCGGTTTGCGTAGAGGCGGGCATGATCGCGCTCCGGCGCTCCGCCACCGCCGTCACGCACGAAGACTTCATGGACGCCATCTTGGAAGTGCAGGCCAAGAAGAAGGCCAATCTCAGCTACTACGCTTAGGCTGTGAGATAACGCTCAGTTGACACTTGCCGGGACAGGCCCACTGTGGGACTTAAAGGCTCATTACGCATAATCAACTGGTCGCCGGACTCGTGGCAGTGTACTCACAATGGTTACCTGGTAAAACTGAACTGATAAAACGCTCGCCGCGCCGCCAGTCGCGCGAAGTGGCCGGGCCGAACATTTTAGAGCCTGTCCAGACGTAGCGATTTGCACTGTAATTACTACTGCGTCCAGATGCCGCGTCTTACGTGTCTTGTGACGGCGGAGTTATATCACGCTGTATTTCGAACGAAATGCGTCCTTCGCCACAAACATGCGCGTGCTGCTGAACGCTGCAGTGGAGCCAGAGTATCTCAACTGACGCGTAATAAGACGAGCGAGTCGAGAGTCGGCGTTGCACGCGTTTTACGCGCGAGAAATGCTTCGTCTGGACAAGCTCTTAATTGCAGTGTCTGGCCAGCCGCTTGTGTGCCACCACTTAAACAAGTTACACAGTGAATCAATAGAAGTCTTAGTCATTGGTGACCGATTATCTGTGCGTAATAGCTCAAATAAGGTCTCACACACAGTCGCGGAAGATGTCAACTTTGCCTACGCCGAAAATACTCGTGTATTTTGCTCAGAGCAAGCAGCTTGCAAGTTAGTTTTGCTTGAAATTATAGTCATAATATGATTTATAAGCAACGCTGGCCGGATAGTGGAGTAAATCAATGCAAGATACATGCGTACTTTAGAGCTTGTGTGTATTGATAATGAAAAGTGTAAATATGTTACAGAGGTCAAACAGGAGAAATGTGAGCAACCACTTGTTGGATTTTTCTTTGTGTTTGATCGCTGAAATATGGTTATGAAAGTTGAAATGTAATGGTGAAATACCATTTTTTAGTCGGAGAGTGATTTTCGACTGAATTTTAATAAATAATAATGTATATTAAATGCTTTTTTCGTTTTATTTTTAAAACCTAGCTGGCCGCAGATGTTTGATATTTTGACAAGAGCAACATTCAAACGTTGCCTATTCTAAATCACGTTGAATTCCAAAACACCGCGCACTTGCTAATTTTGCCAAGGAAAATTATTGGGTGTATCCGAAATAACACTAAAATTGTATCAATTTCTAAGAGGCAGGCTTTCTATGTTCAACATTGAAGTGATCAGGTTGGAAAATCATTGAACAACTCCATTGTCAGTGCTATTGCTATTTCTGCAAGGCAATGAAAATTTCAGTTAAATGAAGAACTGAAGAGAAAGGTAAATATAGTAAATAAATGAAAGGGCTTTTTCATGTCCAATATTATAGTTATCGGTCATCGATTTTTGTAAAAATTAGATTAGAATTATAAATCCTACAGAAAGATCATAATTAGTTCTATTTTTTTTTAAAGTAGATCCCCTGGGGCCTTAAAACATGAAATTTTACACAAAAATAATAATAAAGAGGATAGAAATGCCTTAGTTCCTATTTTGTTCCGGGGACCAGTGGCGCTAGTTTGTCCCCTCTACTTACTATTAATGCACACACGCAAAAGACCGGAACCGTACTACGCAATCACGCACACAATTACTAATAATTTTTGCTTACAAACAATTATGAACCTAACCACTTAGAGACAGCGTTGAATAACACTCACCGTAAGTCATACCCACACTTACACAACGGCGTTCTTCATTGGCCGCGTCGGCAATATGGTTGTAGTGTACACCGGTGTAGTCGTAACCTGTCTTGTGTTCGTACCATGAACATTTGTGCGAGGCAGAAGGTTTATCAAAAATTACATTACATTGCTGCGTATACTTCAAAGCAATCTGTGTTTTTAAGGATATGAGCAGCAATGGTACATGAAGTTTCGTGTTAATAACGTGTATACCAATATTTCATAAAGAAATATTTTCTCAAGTTGTATTTTAATATAAACCGCATTATTACATTAAATTAATACATACCAATTAAATGTAATCCCCTTATTAGTGTAATTACACAGTGTGGACGAGTTTCCGCAATTGCTAATGCTGCAAAACACCATTTTAAAGCACTTGTTATCATACCCACGTTTCAAATAGCACTGAGCCACAAGTCGCGCGCTTGTGACCTATGAGTCACAAGCGCGGCGCCAAGGTCACGCGTCTAAGGCACTTCTATCCTCTTTATTATTATTTCTGTGAAATTTTACTATCTGATCTAGCTGTAGTGAATGAAATTTACAAATTAAAAATTCAATTATTGTCTATTTAACTCTACCATAAAATTATTATTACTATTATATTATCAAAAAATACTAGAAATTTGGTCTTCTTTATGTTTTATGTTATACGCGAGTGACTGTTTTTATATTGGAAGGTTGGGCAACATAACTTAATTAACTAAAAGTTTGACTTGTTGATAAAAACTAAACTAAAACCAAGCTAAAACTAACAAATCCTAAATCAATTACATACTTTGTATTTTCAGGATTATGTACGTACAGAACTTGGCACCCATTTAGATCTTTATTCTTTTGTCAGTGAAATCGACAAACACACACAAACACTCATAATCTTATTAAGATATTTATGTTTTTGGTGGTGAGATACTTACTTTAATGGACACTTATACGTCTAGTCACTACTACTTTGTACTTGAATGCAGATTGTGTGTATCTGGTCGCTATATTGGCTAACCTGCATAGGTGTATCAAAATATACAGCATATTTTTTGTTTCTAGGGCGCGCCGACGTAAAACTGAACGCAACTATATCCCCTCCCCCCTACATAGTGCTAAATTTGAAACATCGAAATGGATCTGTCAAAATTTTAGTGACCTTTTTGAATAACTTATTAGAATTTAGCCAAATAAATCTAAAAAAAAATAGAAATGTGAAATTATTAGTGTAAAAAGAACTAAACTTCGCCTGCAGGACATCGACGTCGGAGACTGGCCCTTAATTCGTAAGTAACCTAGCAATTCATTTGTGGTAATAATGAAAATGTTTTAATGTACTGTAATGCCGCATAATGTTATCGATTTGTGATTTTTTAAGACTGAATGCGGTGTTTATGTGTTTCCGCTTCACGCTTCCGATAACGGCTTGTGGGATGATCGTAACTTGTCTTCAGCAAACCTATTTGGCTATAAGCAACCCGACTATCTACCTACTCATATTCTTCTAAATTTTTTTCTAATTTATTAAACTGTTAATCATTAATTTAAATGTTCATAGAATAAAACTTAACCAAAAAATACTTACATCAACAGTTTCCTATAAACATGTCAAACTCATTTTTTTTAATAAATTGTTGTTTATTCCTCATGTTGGTAAGAGCCATGGATCCCGCGGAGGAGAGCGTGCTTGTGAGTAGGCCTCCTCCAGCTCTGGAAATACCTAAAGTACATACAAAATGCAACCACAACCGTCCACACACCAGGTGGTCAACTGTACTTCACAGTTTCTATCTATAAACATATATTTTACATAATTTATACTTGTATTTTATGTATGATTTTGAAATCCAATATAACTATTCAAATCTGAGAATTTAAAAAAACTGCATTCAATGATTATATGTCTCAAACAATACTAGTTTCATGGATAAGAATAAAAATAGAAAAAGATTTATTCATTTTAATAAGAAACAATATTTAATAACATTAAGTAGGTACATTATTTTCAAATTGTACCTGTAGCAGTTATTGGATTTCATAATTATCATTTACTTTTACTTTATTTCAAATATACAAAGTACTTTAGCACACCACCTCACTTATTTTTAATTATGCCGCTTTGCTTCTTGAGTAACTTCTGCTATATCTGTGCATGCACACTTTTTATGTGTATTTACTTGTATTGTTAACATTTACATGTAAATATACAAACCCACATCTTCTAACAGAGACTGAAAATATTCCCAGCATCTGTAAGAAATCTAATTAATTTAGAAATTTAACTCTTCACCACTAGGAGTTTTGTAAGTTCACCACTAACTTATTCAGATTTGTATAAGTAGATGTGGCTCTGGTTTCCTTGTGTTATTAATAAGACACTAGCTACTTTATCTATAACATATTTATTTGTTGTTATCTCGCAGAAACCATGTGATTTACTCAGGTCATAAATAAAAATAATTTACCTATTTTGAAGCAATTTAACCAAAAAGGAAGACAGGTAGGTATAATCAACATTATATTGACATTGGTATTTACAATTTCAGTTTATTTTTTTAGGTTTTAAGTTTTTAAATTTATTATTGTTTGTTTGCCTGGAGAGAGATCCATTGAGGACTGTCTCCACATTAATGTATTGATTATCTATCACTGGGTAAAACTCTTTACTTTAAATTTAACTACTATAAACTGTGTGCCAAAATGCATCAAAGATTGTTCAGTAGTTTTTCAGTGAAATTGTAACAAATGGTGTAAATCTATCCTCGCATTTATTGCTATGTTGATTGGTAATAAAACAGGTCATATTTCGAATAATGTAACATAATGCTATTATGGTTCCTTTTAACAAGGGCTCAGTTTAACAAAGTAGATGTTAAATTATTTGTTTCTGACAAAATTTATCAAAAATCTAATCTGGTTACTTATTAATTTCTCATTTCATAATCCCAACCCAGTGAGCTGTAGCCAAATGGATACAATTTCGAAGAAACATTGATAAGAATTGACAGTCTGAACCAAATCAGCTAAAAGCATATTTTACTTAGGAATAACTGTATACTTTGAAACTAAATACAACTGAAATATAGATGCGCAGAAAAACCCCAGAAAAAAGACCAATGCTGGGAATCGAATCCAGGTCCTCAGCATTCCGTGCTGCGTGCTTACCCCTACACCATCACTGGTCAAACCACGCACCACTGGTCACTGGATGACCGTAAAAGTAATAAAAAATTAAGTTGAAAAAATAAATACAAAAAGATACTTCATACCTAACTTGTATACTTTGATTGATCTAATACTAACTGTTGCCTGCAACTCCCGTCTGCAAAGAATTCGTTTATCGCTAACTCACGGGAACTAGCAATTTTCCCGAATAAAAACTTTCCTATATCCTTTGCAGGGTTTCAAACTATGCCCATACCAAATTTCATCTAAATCAGTTTAGCCGTTTAAGTGTGAACAGGTAACAGACAGAGTTACTTTCACATTTATATTATTAGTAAAGATTGTACATTAAGTTGAAGAATACTCTTTTGTATTCTGTGTGCCAAAATGACTTTATCTGTAATTATAAATTAATCAATCAGTAAATCTTGAATACTTAACTAGCTGTCATTACATTGGTCTGTCTATAGTCTAGGAATTGGTTCTGAACCTAAGGAAAAATAATGAAAGGGGTAAAACACTGTTCAGTAGGGAGTAAGAAGTAAAATGGCATCAGACTTAGTGGGTACAAATGCAATGTAAAAGTCAATGCAGTTGTTTTTACGGGGTAAATTCTATTACGCGTTGTTCTATTCTACCCGACCTTCTAGTAAACGGGAGCCCTACACTGAAACATGTTGTTAAAAAGCTATTTAATTTTCATAGAATGCCAACTCGACAATAGCTATTCAACTCTGTTACATTGTAATTCCGTTGTGCGAAATTCTTAGTTATTGGCCATGGCATAAAATGGATTACTCATACGCCTAAATAGTAGACTGCTTACTTTGTTTGATAAATTTTCATGACTCCTTTGTTGTCATTTCTATGATAAATTTAATGATCAACAAAACTTTTACGATATAAAAAGACGCTCAAAAATATTTCCTGAATACCTACGCTCGAACAGCACAATCTTTAGCTCACTGTTCAAATATTATGTTTTAAGCAACTTTGCCACTCCGACGTGTGTCTAACGTATCTGATGGCAACTGTGCAGGAGCCCTAATATTCAGTCACTTGCAGTCAGTCAAGCATGACTGATCAATGATCATAATACATTGTACGTACGTACGATGAATGTTCAAAGCTCGTAAATACCAAACTTAAGCGCGCTGTCATTCGACCTTGATCTAAATGATCTGTACTGCTAAATAATACCTTTAATTATTATTGTTTAAACTTCGAAAAAATCTGAATCGAATTTTCGAACGCCGTCTCAAATAATACTGGCACTTTACTTTTTAACGAACTTTAGGATTTTCGCGCGCTTTTTAGTTTTCCTAGAGTGGGATAGTTTTATTGGCGCGGTATAGCGGTGTCCCGCTTGTTTGTATTCGGATCGGTCGTATCGAAGTGTCAGTCGCGAGGTGACTCAGCGGCAGGGCGCCGCGTGCACTGCGGCGTGAAAAGTACGATAAAGCCATGGGAAAAATTTTCGAGTAAGTTTTTTTGTTTATTTTTGTAAAATGTCTTGTGTTGTATCTTCTATGCCTGATACTAAATTACGAATACTTTAATACTTTACACATTTTGACTGTAGATACAATGTTGTTTTTTTTTGTAAATAATTGTTTACAAATTATTTACAAGTGAATGCCGTAGTATCCTATTGGTTTAACCTATGCTCTCAAGCAAGAGGGTCGTGGGTTCGAGCCCGGGCTCGGACCTATGAGTTTATCAAAATTTATGTGCGAAATTATTTGAGTTTACCATGACTTTAACTGTTAAGGAAAACATCGTGAGGAAACCCGTACACACGTGCGAAGAAAGTCAATAGTGTGTGTCTGAAGTTCCAAATCCTCACTCTGAGAGGAGGCCTGTGCCCTGTAGCAGGACGTATATAGGCTGGGATGATGATGATGATGATTACAAGTGAAAAATACTCGTAATTAACTCTCTTGTCATTGCAACTAATTTAACGCACTCTGTATTGATTTATACCGAAATTTTTCGCGTTGTCAATTTATTTCTGCGTGTTGCATATTTTTTTGTAAAGAATAAAATGTGTTGCGGTAACTGCCTGTAGATCTGGGATGATATGATATACATATTGGTACTAGAATCAAATGGTTGCAACTTAGTCCTCGGTATTAAAAATTTGGCAAAACAGTTGACTGGCCAGTAGGTACCTACTAACGTTAAGTTTTTCAACGCTCTTCTAACTCCCAAAACAAACTTATTTCATAACAGAAATACGATAGTAAACACAGTAGCGTGTGAGCATTGTGGGTTTGTTTATTGACACAATCACTTATTTACTCACTTATGTCGTGTTCGCGCTAAGACGCTCGTTGTATCTATATTCGGTAATATGTTACAAATGAGGACATTCCATAGTCAGATTGGGGATGTCTCGAAGAAGGGTCAGGTCAAGAGAAACCTCCCATATGAAGAGACTACCTAATGAGTGTTATGGAAGCGAAAGATGTATTTCAGGATCGTAGCAGCTGGAAACAAATAGTCTCTGCCTCCCTCTTTAATCATAATCAGTATCATAAACATTTATTGTTACTGGAAAGAAGGCGTGATTGTAGTTATGTATGTTAAAGCTTGACCAGTACCTAATTATAATGATCATTGTCAAGAGGACGCTATAATTTTCAATTATGTGGCAACATTTTAGTATAGTCTGAACGATGTGGACTGGGAACTTGTTATTTTTTTTACTTTATTTTATTCATCATCATCGTTTTAATTACCACTGCAGGGCACAGGCCTCCGCTCTGAATAAGAGGGCTTGGGCCATAGTTCCCACGCGGACCCAGTGCGGATGCCAATGAGTGAGGTTTCCTCACGATGTTTTCCTTCACCGTAAAACTCATTGCAAATTTCAAATGTAATTTCACACGTAAATTCAGTAAAAAATCATAGGTTTAAGCCCGATTTTGAACACATGACTCTCTGCTTGAGAGGCCATAGGTTACCACGGCTTTTATTCTGCAAATAAGTCAGCATTATCGTACATTTAACATTATTCAGACAGTCACGATCGTACATCGTACCGAGTGCTAGATTTTCGTACATCCCCATAACTTTAAACATGAAACTACCGTGAGACTCACTCATAGTGAAAATAAACGGATCACTCACGTCTTAAAACGAGTTTACCTCGACATGTTTCGGGCTAATCCGTAGCCCGGACTCGGAGTTGCACGTGACGGCGGCTGTCAAACGCGCACTGCTGCGCGCAGCCGCGGCCGCATAATACCCGATAGAGCAGAATACCAGAGTAGAATACTAAATATACGAAATATACAGGGTATTTTTTTATTAAGTGCACAAATTTTAATATGTGATTCAGTGTCGTTAAAATAACAAATCTCAGTATTTTTCGTTATAATATTAATTACTTATTTTTTTGTTTTTCATAGTAACTCGACCAATTATTGGATGAGTTACTATGAACAACCCAAATTTCAAAATTTAAAAAAAATCGTGATCTATCAACGATACTCAATCACGTATCAAAATTTGTCCACTGATTAAAAAATTACCCTGTATAAGAATACACCTATGTCTGGGATCTGGGATTTTGGGACTGTGGTATTCTGCCTTATCTGGTATCCTGCGAGTCTGATATTTTGCAATTCTAGTATCCCGCGAGTTTGTTACTTTATGATTCTGGGCTGGGATGACGATGAATGCAGCTTTACGGTCATGCCCTCGCGCCGTCTCCGGGCGCACGGATCGCGAACTATTCTGCGCTTTACTGGCAATACATGCTATTTCAGGGCTTTATGGCACAATCGACGTAAACCGTAAACCATGACCGCGCTGAACGTGCCTCGTCCCGCGTCAATGCGTTCACACGCCGCTGTTGCGTCGATCCTTTAACAGTTGATTTTTTCTTTTTACCCTACTAATATTATAAACTAGCTTCCCGATCCCGGCGAACTTCGTATATACCAATAAACATACGATTCACGAGAAATTCTCTTGTAATAATTCTTCTTGCATTGTAACTATCATAAGGTCGCGGGTGAGCAAAGTAATTGTTTCAGTTCATTTTAATTCACAACATTTCGAAATTTACAATAATTAAAATAAAAAAAAAACCGTTTTGAAATTTAATAAGTATCGACCGGTAACTTCACAACATAAACATACAACTTTCCGTAACCTTGGCAACCAAGTTCACCCTCTTTTAAAGCTTAAAATCTGTAAAGCTTTCAATTTTGATATTTTTCCAATATTTTAATAGTATTTCTCTGCTTTTTGGGAGAGTTTGTGGGAGCATGTGTGCCGTGCGGCTCTGTATCGGATGCTAACCAGGATCCACATAATATCAGCGTCGAGCCACCTTTAGTGACCCGACGAGTGCTGAGTGGACTCCTTTTTCGTATAAGTAGTTTATCTCTATTTTCAATTATTGTTTTTATTTTTTTTTCTTTTTAACATGTACCGTTACTTATGCGAAATAAATATTTCTTATTCTTATTCTTATTCTTTATTCTTACTTCGAGCGGTGACGAATCCGGCAAACTAAAAATCATTTAAGTACCTACTTCAATCGGTCCAGGCGTTCTTGAGTTATAAATGGTCCGACTAACACGACTTTGTTTTATGTATACTTAAATACATACATATAAATACTTTAAAATTAAATAATTAAACGCCTCAACTCACGATGATATACTTCAGGAACGGTAACGTCGTGGAAGCACACACCCTGAAAAAGATGTTTCTAAAAGGTCAAAAGTAGCCGTACCGTACCGTTAATATAATCGTAAGTTGAGCCGTTTCATTATTTAGCAGTTTAATATAGGCGTCGTCACCACCATCGTTTAAGCCGTAGGACTTCCACTGCTGGACTTATGCCTCCCTCATTGACACCCCAATCATTACGATTGGACACGCCGTGAACCTGGCGGCCTTTACAAGATCATCCGTCCATCGTTGTTGGACGTTCCACGCTGCGCTTGCCAGTCCGTGGTCTCCATTCGAGAACTTTTTGGCCCCAACGGCCATCTGTTCTGCGTGCTAGTATATGGCCTGCCTATTGCCACTTCAACGCATCCATCGAGAACAATTTAATATAGTACCTACTTTACTTAGTTAGCCCTACACGGAATTTCAGATAGCAACTTCCCAGAGGACTAGATTAGCAAATGCGCTTAGATTTAGTCAAATTCCAGCAGCGACATAGTGGCGCATACCTAAATGGCTGTGACTATTTCTATAAATATATTCAACAAATCCGTGAAATAGAACACCTGCCTGTGTGAAAAATTAATACATTAGGCAGCCGGGCGGGGTGGACTCGTGTTTTTCAAGGTTGCTTAATAACAGATTCCCTTGTTTTATTGATTTCTGATTTGGAATCAAATTATACTCATTATTAGAACACGTGTTTGATTGCGTTCATGGATTTCGCCCTTCTATCGTTTATAATACGCTTGTGTATAGTCGACCAATATAGGTTCGCGTCTCTCCTGTGGACATGGCAAAAGCTAAGGGCCTATAGCTACGTCGGCGTATGGCACGCTTGGAAAACTTTCGGGGGGTACCGTGTTTTTGGCGCATTTATTGCATTCATTTAAACTCGTGCTGTATCATTACTAGCAATGCTATAGTCCTGAAATTCATATGTAAGATATTTGAGGATTCACTCTAACGACTAGTCTTTTCGAAACACGATTACTTGTAGTTCGCTCGATAGAAAAAAATCCAAAGTCTGTCTTCTCTAAAATATAAATTAAACTCGTAGTACGACGCTAATACTGCACGGAAGGTCATGACTTTTTGAATGTTAATAAAAGAAGATGTTATCTAGGGCGTATGGCTACATTTTTAAAATATGTATTTGTTTTAGTAATATTATGATGAAAATACCCAAAAACACGCGCAGTCCAACCAACCTATCTTGAGCCATCGTGCCTCCCCCAAGCGGCCCCACGCCCGAAATTGCCCACCCAAAATCGATTAGCGCGAAAAACGCGGTACCCCCTTATGTTTTGAGTTTGCTGACTCGGAGTCGTTAGTTTTATGTTCACAGGAGAGACAACTTTTGTGTCTTACGCTGTGTATGACCTTTTACTACCCTGAGAACCGATGCAGGCGGACTGCATTGCAACGTAACACTCGAACTGCCGTCTGCCCATACTTTTCAGTCGCAGCCAGCGTGCAGTTTACGCTTTGATCAATTAGAACTGTAGATCCACAGTCGCGCGCCCGAAAATGTCCGAGCCAAATGAGCGCCACTTTGATAAAAGTGGCCTTCTTTTTTCTCAGTACGTTGCGTGAAATTGTCAAGTTTAGCTGTCAAGTGTCAACCGAAATTCGACTGTAATGAAGTAAAGACTAGGTTCAAATTTCTGTGTAGGTGTGATTTTAATTGTTACGCAAACAAAAAAAAAGTTCGGACATTCTTTGAAGGGGATTTTGTTCGGCAATGTGTATCTTCAGTTATAATTGATCAAAGAGTTTACGTGTTGTTTAGCCAACTGCGATGGAAAATGCACGGGCAGTCGGCAGTTACGTTCCAGTTAGAATGCTGTCCGTCTGTATCGGCCCTAAGGTTTAATGTTATTTGGACGACTAAAAATATCAAATCATCATTTTCTCTCACAAATCAATTAAATAGGTATGATAATCTTGTTTTTTTTCTCTTGTAGGAACTATCATAAAAAATTGTAAAGCACTTGGTCTACTATACCTACTCGTAACTACGCTGAACGGTAGTGATTCTTTCTCATTCCTCAGCAAAACTACCAGAAAACTTACTAGGCAGAAATTAAATTTAAAATAAGAGTCAGTCTTTATTTTTAGTGTCTAATTATAAGTCTCAGAGCATATCACGCTTCCAAACCAGTTGTTAGTCACGGTGAGTCACAGGCGCGGTTAGGGAACAGCGTTTTCCCAAATAAGGCCCGAGTCCAAAGCCTTTTTAACCCCGTCGTAAAAACAGTAACAAGACTACTCCTGTTTTTCGTTATGGAATATCAATATTTGCAATAATAAACCACTATTATCGTAAGGCTAATCATTACTTTTAGGACGTGAATCTAAGCTAATGTCAACTATTACTGATTGGCTTTTAAGTTTAAAAATTCGTTAATCAAAATTTAACGTTATTCTTACGTGGCTTTAGCTGGCCAGCTAATAGTAAAAAAAAAAATAACATCCGATGAAGGATGTCATGAAAAAATTAAAAAGTCTCGCAGGGGGGCTGCTACTCCGATATTTGAAAATCGAATTTGGCATCGTCACTCTCACTCGCATATTAAATACTATTAGCGTGAGCAGAAAGGCACAATACCAATATCTAATTTTGAACATCGAAGTATAAGGCCAAGATAACGATAACCGATTTTACAAATCGAAGTCGTGGGAAACTGTTACTGTGACCTAACGGATTGTCCGATTGTGTTGACAAATTGTATAACCATTTCCGATGATTTGAAACCATAGGAGTTTGAATTGAACGTTATCTATCAGCTGTCATTAATTTTTATCATTCCTCTTCATTTCTACGGTGTCTATACTCTGTTTCTACAATACAGTACCTAACTCGAATCTTTTAACACACTATTACTGCCAGCAACGCATATATGCGTTTTTTTGATTTTCGCCTAGTGCCGCTGTCATAATTTTGCAGGCAATTTAACGCACATGTGCGTTTGGGGAATCTAACAAAGTCCCGAGTTTGACAGCCGGCAGCGAATGCGTTAGGTAATTGAGCTCGTTGCATGTCCCAAATAAGCCCAGGTTAAAAAGTCGTTTTATAAATCCACTCCACACTTGATGGGGCCTGTCGGTCTAAGCTTTCGGATATTTACCCGAATTGCATACAAGTTTTCTTGCACGGAATATTGGGCTCCTATTACAGTGATAGGCGATAGCGATACCGACGATATTTTGGCTCCGAGGACCAATTCAATCGGCCAAAGTCTGCTTTTAACATGCAATTTTATATACTTTGTTTATTAGCAAAAGGGTAAATAATCTTGACGACTGTGTTACTTTCGAAACCAAAAGAAAGTAAATGCCCGATATGTCCTTGCTAATTGTTACATATTGTACCTATTTGCTGTGACTTATTTTTCAAAAGTGTTTTTCAGCAAAAAAGAGACGTCAAGACTGTTTATTACCCTTTTAGTAATGCTAAAATAAACGAAGTATAAGCCTGCAACTCTGTCTGTAAAGAATTCGTTTATAGCTATCCCGCGGGAACTATATATGTTTCTGGGATAAAAGCTATCCTTATGTCCTTTCCCGGGACTCCAACTATCTATATACCAAATTTCATTTAAATCGGTTCTATGGTTTAATTGTGAAGAGGGAACAGACAGAAAGACAGACACACTTTCGCATTTATAATATTAGTGTGGTTTTAACACGGTTGGATTCGAGTTATTACAGTGCCACGCCACTGATATGATTATCATTGCTACCAGATCACTTTCAAATTCATGACAACAAACTGCTTAGCGACACTGCTTCCGACTAACTAGATTCCCGTGAGATTGCCATGACTAAGATCCTACAGACCATGACCTTTCTCTCCCCAAGCCTACACCTGGCAGTTAACACGTACCGGCGGGGTGCCTCCCCACGTGCCACTGATCGATACCCGAACCGTTGCCATGGCGACTCTCGTGTCACTCTTAGCCCGTCTCGTGTGAAAGGATCGGAAGTGCCACACTTGAAAAAAAAATATTGTCATGAACACCAAGCACGTGATGCTTTGAACACCTTCTGGAGGGTCTCTTTAAATTATATCGGAATATTTCAGCAGGTTGCAGGATTAATTTAATTGAAATATTTTTCATCGGAATTTTTGATTCAAAATGTAATTACGCCTTTGATGCGGTGCACTTCGAACATCGATTAATGTATGGAAACAATTGATCGACCACGATAAAAAACCATCAAGTCAAAAGATGTAGCCCTGTAACAGACGAACGGACAGACAACGAGGGCTTAGGAACAGGGTCCCGTATTTATTTATAGTCTACAAAGTTCCTTGGTCACCTTAAGGTTCAACGTCAGGTTGCGGCTTAAAACTTCAAAAGTTATTTTCACTTACAAGTCAATGTGACAATTAGCCTTATTGTTTTTATGTTGATGTAGAAACTGTCGTAAACAATGGTAAAGCACTTACTTGGTCGACTATACGTGACCCTAAAAATGATCACGCGATATGTTTTCAATGGCAAAAAGTTACGCATATCTATAAAAGCTATCGCATTGCCATCGTATCGCTCTAATGGACAATTAAAGCTTAATCCTAAAGTCACGTTTCATCTTATCGGTTAGAAGAAGCCGTCTAAGACCGAAAGTACTATAAACGTTTAATCGTGTCACTTTTTGCGTGAGTGACATGTTTATAGATGCGTGCAAATATTAAACATTAGATGTATTATTTTATGGACCTACTTGCTTTACCACACGGTTTCGTTCCCGCGGAAGGATAAAAATTGGCTAACTCTATCACTTGGATATTTCGTAAATGTGCATCTCTATCTCTATGTGATCGTCGTGAGAATTTCACAAAATCTTGTCATCCTTGTCAATATAGAGGTAACAAAAGCAGCCATTACGAAATTTCAGCTTCAAGGGTTTGAGAAGGACTTTAAAGAGTCAGTCAAGGCTTTTATTTTTATTTTAAAATAAGTTTTGTTAAAAATTTCATTTTTAAAGCAAGCTTTTTAGCTGACTGTACTTGCATTGTCATCCAACCTACATAAGTACTTATACCAAATTTCAGGTGAATCCAACCACTGGAAGTGGGTCAAATTCGAATTTTAAGATTTGACCCGAGAATAAAACAAACGGGGTGAGCTAAATAAAAGGTTGTAAAAAATAAAAGCCTTGACTGACTCTTCAACGTCCAGCTCAAAAACCCTTGGACCTAGAAGCTGAATTTTCGCAAAGGCTGCTTTTGTTATATTGACAAGGGCGAAAAGATTTTGTGAATCTCACGACTTGCTTTGAGCGCTACCTAGTTAAGTTAGATGTAGCTAGAGAGAGTGTCTTATACCGATGATTTGTGTCTTCCGTCGTTTCACCCAGACGGCATCGTCCTGTCTCCCACAATAAACAGCCATCATAAACCTCGCTTTCCTACCATATTGGTATAAACCGGGAATCGACGTTGCGTGACTTTTTGGGGATGTCGTTGTCCCCTAACACGAATTGTAAATAGATAAATACCCGATACGATCCGACACCAGGCAGATAGTGGTTGGCGGTTACTGCGCGAACATGTCTGGCCATGGTGCCTGCATGGAACCCGGTGGTGGTGGAGCACCGGAACATACGTTTGTGGCGGCAGCAGGAGAAGGACGAGTGTGACTTCTTGTGAGTTTTACTTGAAAATTAGGTTAGGTTAAGTCACCCGAGTAACCAAGTGTAAACTTAGGTGACTAAAATGCATGGTATTGATGGAACGCGGTCACTCGGTTGAATTGGTTTGAGTGCATTTGATTCGCTTTTTCTAATCCGCTCTAAGCCCGCGTGGGATCTACGGCCCAAGCCCTCTCATTCTGAGAGGAGGCCTGTGCCCTGCAGTGGGACTTGTGTAGGCTGCAGTAATGATAATAAATAATACGCTTTTATATGGTTAGAATTTGGTTAGAGTCATCCCTTACAGCCAAGGTGATAAATATATATACTCGGCGGCAAAAATATCGCCCCTTCGCGAAAATCAGATTCAAGCATAAATAGTAAACCGCAATTTTTTATAGATAATGGTACGGAACCCTTCGTGCGCGAGTCCGACTCACACCTAGCCGGTTTTTTTTTTTATTTACCATTACTACAACTACCTACTTACTTATGAACCGCAACACTTAAGTCTGTTAGGGTATTTGCAAATTCCTTATTTAAAAAGCCGTGGTATAGGCTAGTGATTTGACCTATGGCCTCTCAAACAGAAGGTCCTGGGTTCGAACCCGGGCGCGCATCGCTAACGGCTCTTTCACACGGCAACGTCCCGTTTTTTGCGGGTTCGGTTTGCCGTGCCGTGTGAAAGAGCCGTACGTTTTTCGGAATTTACGTGTGAAATTACATTCGTAATTTACCATGAGCTTTAAGGTAAAGAAAAATATCTGGCTGCACACACCTGCGAAGAAATTCAATGGTATGTGTGAAGTTCCCAATTTGCACTGGGCCCACGTAGGAACTACGGCCCAAGTCGTCTCATTCTGAGAGGGGGTCTGTGGCCTGCAGTGGCACTTACACAGGCTAGAATGGTGATGATCATGATTATTTGCGAAGTAGAGTAAAAAATTCACGAACTACTTACAAATTACAGTCGATCTACCCAAACCAAAACAACAACTCCAACATAATACTTCCGAACGTCATCATAGCGTGATAGTTGATTTATACCAAAGCGCTATTTTGTCAGTGAAAAGAATTCCCAAAACGGTTGACTGGTTGCCAAGATTACCGTTTGTATGCACATTATGTATGCTCCGTTTTGTATGGGAATCGTGCATGATAGCAATGTTTGCCGTTGCCGCGTTGCAATCGAATCCGACCATATGTTTATTGAATATCGAGCTTTTCGTGCCTGGCAATAGCATGGTATGATATGCTATAACTCAAGACAAATTGTAGAAAGTATATTTGGTTTACCGTGTAGGTATTTAAGCTTGAGTATTTTCACACTTGAATTAAATTCTGCTTTGCCTGCATTTGTAGAATCCAAAGTGACGTATAAACAACTCCCAAAACTCAACGATAACTTATACTACTTCTGGAAAAAATAAAAATAAAAATCCATGTCACTTTTATAAGCGATATATATGTCGGCGTTTAGTTGGTTGCAGGTATTTTTACTAATAATAATATAATATGTTCTACTTCAAATTTAATTCCAGTTAAAATGAGCAAACAGCTGAAACAAAATAAAAATGGCATAAAGATGAATGACTTCATCATCTCAGGTGTTGTGTTCAATGCATCACGAGTAACACACGTGTCTGTCTCCTCAGAAGTTGTCATCTTTATCAAAGCCCACGCTCTACATCAACTCATTACCCCCATTTCCCTGGCGCTTTCGTCACGTCCAAAATAATATTGTTTCCCAAACGATCGGATATGGCGTCGATGGGTCCAACGCGTACGCATACCAATTGGCAGTTACGCAAGCCGCCTACATTTGGAGCCTTTGGTGTTAGCAAAGTTCACTCAACCGCATTAAAACTGGCGGGTGTAGGGAACATGCGGTTTTTGGCAATTGGTATATTCATAACTAGCCTTCTGTTCGCAGCTTCGCCCGCGATAAATTAATTTTCCCGTAGGAAAAGGTATTTTCCCGCGATAAAAAGTAGCCTATGTCACTCAGTGGTAATGTAGCTTACTAACGACAAAAGAATTTTTGAAATCGGTCCAGTAGTTTCGGAGCCTATTCAATGCAAACAAACAAACAATCAAATCATTCCTCTTTATAATATTAGTATAGATTACTAAACTAAACGGGACTTATCACGCAATAAATATTTATTTATTTACCTCGACGAACTTGACACCCTACACTTCAGTTAACTCGTGACCACGGTTGCTGCAATATGGCCAAAACGTCGAGGTAAATAAATAAATATTTATTGCGTGATAAGTCCCGTTTAGTTTAGTAATTATGAGTGAAAATCACGAAATTTAAAACAGTATAATTGGTATAATGTCACCATCTGATACTTAGAATTATAACGTCTGCATTTACAATGACTACATTGTAAATGCAGAGAAACATTAGTACTTTAGCCGCTAAGTTATAATAGTTCTAGTGAGTCTACAATGTCACATTTGTCATTGGGTATGTACCCTGGTTGCCTGATGCCTTATATATATCTGATAGCAATTTAGCGACTGTCTGTTCTTATGTAATTGTCGCACTACTGCAATGGTAGATGATTCTATCAACTTTAAGCCGTAATATCTCCTTTAGTAGATAGTAATAGTTCTTAGAACATTAGGTATGTAGATGTAACGACAAGCTGTATCGATTGTTGTAAAACATAAATTTTGCGCATGTTTCCTATTTCGAGCAAAAAAATACAATCAAAGGAAATGTGTTCTTCCGAAGCGAACGGAAATAAACTATTTGTCGTGATGTCATAGCACTGAAGAGATTGATGATCAGATCAATCATATAGTTTGACGTCCGCTTGGTCATCTTGCATTGGACAACATTTGGGTAATTTTGTCCGACTGTTTGCATCTCTATATTATTAGTATTATTACGTTTTATCCCCTTAATAGGTACGACTCAAAAACATTTTCTGGTGTTGCTACAGTTTAAAATAAGTATTTATGTTACAAATATTTTCGTGAAAAAGAACGATTCAAAATTTTGAATGCTTCTGTTGTAAATAGGCAATAACATACCTACAGTACTGTAAGATAGGTTAGGGAAAAAAGGGTTTATACTTCCTTTAAAGGCCGGCAACATATTGGTGACTCTCTTTTAGTTTATGGACGGTGGTGATAATACTGATAATTTTCCGTCACATGAAACACTTGCTCGTTTGCTTCCCTCTCATAGAGGTATAAAAAAAAACTTATTAAATTCCCAAACTCTTCAAAATCTTCTAGACTCTGCGGCCCCCTGTCTACAAATATACCATTTAAGTAGCAGGTGGTACCTAAGACCTTGTACAAGGTCTGTTTGAATCGATTCCACCATCATACTCGCTAATCCTGCTGCCAAGCTTGCGATGCTGTGTTCTGGCGTAGAGAGTAAGACAACCGGTGAAATTACTGCCACATTCTATTTACGACCTCTAGGCATACTAGGCTGCACTGAAAGTTTCGGGAATCGATTATTTAATGGTACAATAGTGTTTCAAATTTAACCTTTTTATAACCATAGGGGTCTTGTCAAAACATTACAGCAGGCAGTTTGAAAAAAAAAGTAGACACTTTTAGTAATTGTTTTTTAAAACGGACTTGTTGCGGACGATTTATGCATTTAGGGAGGGAGTTGCATGAAAGACGACTGTGTATCGCTGGTTTTCCGAATTTTATCGCGATCGTGTGAAACTCAGTGATGATTTTCGTGAAGGGCGGCCCAAATCTGGGGTTACTCAAGAAAATGTCGATGCGGTGCGGGACCTGTACCTCTACCATGAGTTACACTAGTTTACATTGACCGTATTCGCTAGCGACGGCGTAAATGATTTGTATGGAGAATTGTGTACAGCGCCTCTAGCGGTCACTTACGGAAGTACAATTCTCCATACAAATCATTTACGCCGTCGCTAGCGAGTACGGTCACTGTAAACTAGTGTAACTCATGGTAGAGGTACTGATCAACAAAGGTCGTCATGTCACATATCGTGAAATTCAGTCATGTTTAGGGATTGCAATGAGTCAAATCCAAACTACCTTGCAAACAGAACTGATCGTGAGAAAGCTATTTTCCCGTTGGGTCCCACACCAACTTTCTGATGAACAAAAGGGGGCCTGGGTCAATTGGTGCCGAATAAATTTAGAAAGGTTTAGCACAGGAACTTCCAACGCAGTATAATCATAATCATAATCATTTATTGTGTATGAAATTCAGGTAACAAATACAGGTATAATATTATATTCAGGCTATGGTTTCACCAAATTCTACCCTTACAGGTGTACACACATTTATAATCAAATAACTAAAAGTAATCATGCAATTTAAAATTATAATCCGCCATATGTCCTTACCAATTTCATGTCCTTATCAATTAAGAATTTGAATTTGTCATAAAATACTAAAGAATTAAATAAGAATAAAGAATTAATTTAATAAGAATTTAAATATAATTTCATTACAAATTACATACCTACATGTCACTAAAATTTTAATACAGTAATTGCTAAAAAAAAAATATCAAAAATATAAAAAAATATTTATATATAAATATATAAAAGCGTGTTGGGTGATGAAACGTGGATACATGCTTACGAACTTGAAAATAAAAACCAATCACGAGTTTGGGTGTTCGAAAACGAACTGCGACCGACCAAGATTGTTCGCTCCCGAAGCACGGCAAAAAAGATGGTCGCCACTTTTGTCTCGAAATCAGAGCAAGTTGCGACTATTGCACTTGAGGATCGCAAAACGGTTTTTTAATGCAGACTGATGTACTACAAATAGTCTGCCTGAAATCGTTGATATACTCAAAATAGAAAACTCCAACCGATGCTTCATTCTCATCTCGACAACGCTAGCGACTTCACTGCTCGTCAAAGAAATGAGTATTTGGACTATTATAACGCCGAATTAATGACCCATCCACCATACAGCCACGACTTGTAGTCGTAATGATTTCTATACATACCCTAAAATTAAAGATAAGCTACGCGTTCAGCGATTTCTTTCACTCGAAGCAGCAGTGGACACCTTCATTAGTGCCATTTCGGGGACTACATCTTTGGAGTGGAATAACTGTTTCAATAATTGGTCTAAGCGAATGAAAAATGTATAAATATGCTTGGAGAATACTTTAAAAAACAGTAAATGTACATTGAACTCTTTACGCTGGTCCATTTTTTGTATTCCCGAAACTTTCAGTTTGACCCACGTATGATTAAGAAACTTCAATCCCCTGGTGTTACGAATGTCCATAGGTGGCAGTGCTCAATTATCATTAACTGACCCATTTCCTCGTTTACTACCGTATTTCATCTTAACTCCTCACAAAAAGATCTCTAATTTCATTAAATTCTACTCATGGTCCTTCATGCAAGACGGTTGAAAGGACCGAAACTAATCATTCGCGCCTTCATCTGTTTTTGCCGGCCTTATTATTAGATTGTGTGACGTCACGTAATGGCGCCCAGATTAGGTCTTAATCCACCAAGATCGGTGCCAGGCCGTCGGGCACCGACCGATAGCCTGCATACTGTGCTATAAGAGTCGAAAGAGCTATAAAAGTATTTTATACAGCTATTTTAAAAGCCATTGAGGTGGTATAGCAAATAAATTATAAATTATGATGTACGTCGGGCGAGACAAGTTTGTTGATTCTATTAGTATTTTTCTTTAACAATGGGTAATAAAACAAGTGGTTACAGACAGTGGAGTCACTAAGACAGTTTAAGGCTACTTCAAACGACGATGTCAGCACAAACCTTTTAAATATGTATCACCAATAAATCACGATTTAAAATGAAGTTGTTGGTGCGATTTCCTGAAGCTATTAATTTTCTTATTTTATTACAAACCAACTTATGTTAGAGTACAGTACGAAAGCGAATAGAAAAAAGTTTTTGAAGTTTCTCTTGGACTATTTACCAACAAAGACGTCGAGTTGGTTTACTAATGTTTCGGCGAAAAACTTTTCGCAAAATGATTAATTTGGCAAATGTTTCATTTCCCAAATGTTTATTTTTTCTGAAACTGTAAACATTTCAGGATTGTTATAAAACAAACCTAACCTAACCTACAGGATAGTCCTGAAATATATCCTGAATAGTTTACAGTTTCAGAAAAAATTAACATTTGGGAAATTAAATATTTGCCAAATGAAACAGTTTGCGAAAAATAATTCGCCGAAAAGGCAGTACACGCGTCGGGTTGGTTGAATTAAACTCGTAGGTAAGTCTGTAATATTTTTTGGCGCGTTCAAATTAAATCATCTGTCATCGAAGCCATTCAACTCAAGATAATTGTCGCCGGCTCCGCCTACGATATTTTAATTGGATACGTGACTTTTAATTAGGTAGAATGACAACAGTCTAGTCTATAACCATACAACCGTGTTATTAGAAACAGGTATTTGTGATTATGGTGAAAGAAAATTGTTTAAACAAATACTAGTCCCCAGATAAAAGTATCCGTCAGTTAAAACTATCGCTTAGTTTTCTCAAGTCATAGGACAAAAAAGGACAGAGCTTACCATTGCCGGATTAAGCCAGCGCGGGGCCTATAGCAAATTCTATCTCTTCTTCTTCTTCTTTTTCAACCTTTCACCACCCAATGCTGAGTATAGGTCTCTTTTAATGCACGCCATTCTTCCCGGTTTTGCGCCCTTCGCATCCAGTCCTTTCCGGCCACTCTAACAAGGTCGTCGGCCCAACGCATCGGTTGCCTGCCCACCTTAATCCACCAAGATCGGTCTAATTCTATCAACAGCCCTAAAAAAAAGGTCAGAAAACGTTTGTGCGCGGGGCCCGTAGCATTTGCTACTCTAGCTACGTGGCTAATCTGCCACTGAAGCTTATATATTTATCTAACAGACAAACAGAACGAACCCCCTTATACAAATAAATACTTAGTCGATTGAGTTGGCATAGAAGTGATGGCATTTGGGTGCCAGAAACGCTATTCTTCTTTGACCCCCTTACCTACCATGGATTACAGGGAGAAATATATATAGACTGTCAACGCAGTCTAAATTACTGGAGATAGAGACTTTATATTTGATAAATATCCTTGAGTATCATAGAAATACGTAGAGTCAGGAAATACAGATATAACGTTATAATCTTACACATCAATAACTTTTTTCACATTCGTAACATTATAAATTTGAGTATGTTTCTTTATTTCTTCACAAATAGAGTTGAACGCTGTATTTAGCACACCTGTGCAACTATTGAACAGTAATTGTGTAAAGACTGCACATACAATAGGAAAAGTTTTTGACCAACTTTTCAAGTATAGTTATTGACAAATAACTCTTGTAATAATACACATAAAGTTTGTTCTAATCCAGGTTATAAAGTATCTGTGTGTCAAATTTCAACAGAATCCGTCAAACCGTTTTAGCGTGAAAGAGTAAGAAACTTTCACGTTTAGGTATAATATTAGTGAGATCGGTTGTAATATACAGTAATTGGTGCAAGTTAATCAGAGCGACATAGTTACGTTTTTTTTTGCCTCGGAGTTTAATTACTATGAATTATTATCAACGTAGGTGGAATCAATTTCTGGTAACTATATATCTTAATGCGGCAGTTTCGTAATAACACAAACGTATAAAATCGCCTTGTTGTAATTCTGCCAGTCACACCGTGCCGTGCGGTAACGAACGCGTCATATTTTTTTATTGCTCTAAGTCTGATTCGCCTGGGTTAGCTAGCGCAAAAGGATCTAGCTTGGTTTTGTCTCTGAGAAAACACTTGTTTCCGATTTTTAGCTCAAGCAAAGCTAATGTCGCCCAAGTGCTAATATATCGATTCGGTTTAAGCTCGTACGAAATTTATATGTAATAGCTACTAAAAGCCACTCCTTTAACCTTGTGATATCCACGTCAAATTTCGATTAAATATCGGAATTTAAAACTTAATGTCAATAAAGAACTCATAACTATGCAATAAATAATTTTGAATTTGAATTTAATATTTCCTAAATTTAGGACATTTGGCCTTACGGGGCTTAATATCTGATGCTTACCTCTGCTTTGAGAAACAGTAGTGAATGAATTAATATTGTCGAGCATTTGTTAATCACTTAATAACTACTAAATTTTCGTGAAAATAACTTGTACTATTCTACAGCATAATCGAATCGTCTCATGGACTGCAATGGTTTGTAGTAAAATAGATTGGTAGAGATCCCTTACAGCGATAAGTTCGCCTTTGTACATGTGTCTCAACGTTTGTCAATTGTGTTTCTTTCTTTACTTTTTTTGTACAACAAAGGGTTTACACTTACATACCTACTAAAGATGACGTCTACATACAATGTGTATAAGACTTCAATAATACAAAAACTAACTCACCGGTGTAACAGACGGTGTCATTATGTTATTGGTCAGCCGTCAAGCTTGTCAAATCGGACCTGACCTAATACGGTCAACAATCACTCCATTGACCATATGTTCCACCATGTGGTGCCCATTTGCATAGATCGCATGCGAGCTTTATGGACTTGTTACTAAGCTATTGCCGCTTTTCTAGGTCGATGTGCAACATGCGCTAGAAATCTAGTTTTTAAAAGCAAGTGTTTGTTTTTATTTAAGGGTGTAGTGGACGGCTAGCACACGCGCTGGTTTCTTGTTTGTCCATCAGTGCCTCCCTTTCTGCCCTTCTGGGTCAGACAGTAAAGGGCGCAATAACATACATAGACAGCTGCAGTCGCTCCTGTTAGCCGTGCATACATACAATAGGTGGGAAGGATGCATGCAATGCATATGCTGATTTTAACGCTTTTTATAGTTAAGCGTGCAGTAATTATAGCAGATCGTAGTTTCCACATTAATTTAATAAAAACTACGCAATTTACGTGGTAGTTTGACCTACATTTTACCCTTATTACTTTACTTAAACTACTAGCCAATATTACCAAGTATTTATGTTTCACAAGTTTGATATGAAGTATCTTTTTGTATTTTTATTTTTCAACTTTTTTTTATTACTTTTTTGGTCATCCCGTGAAATCCATAATATTTCATACTAAATACAAACTGAAAAATGGATGCACAGAAAAAACCCAGAAAAAAGATAAAGAAAAGATAAAGAGAAAGATACTTCATATCAAACTTGTTAAAGTTTGGACAGGTAGCGACATCTCTTGTCCTGGTGAGCGGTTAGTTCCGAAGGAGTGTTGAAATCTCTCGATGAGGGTATAACATAGATGGCGCTGTATCACGCAAGTGATGATCTAACAGAGTGAGATATGAATGCATAGAAATTCGTGTCTAAACTCCTGACCAGTGGTGGTGTAGTGGTATTAGCACGCAGCACGGAATGCTGAGGAACTAGGTTCGATTCCCAACGCTGGTCTTTTTTCTGGGTTTTTCTGTGCATCCATATTTCAGTTTGTATTTAGTATGAAATATATTTATGTTTCATTTAATACCCTCTAGTTCTAGTGTCTGCATAACACAAATAACGTCAACTTTACAAAATATTTATTCATCTATTCGAACTTTAATGCAAACTAGACACGGACTTAGCAATGATGTATTTTCACACCTGCTTAGCTATTTTAACGCCACACGAACTCATAATCAGGGTTCGGATTTTTCATCGCACGGTAAGATGAAAGAAAACTATGGAGTCGATATTAAAGTTAAAATTTAACTCATATTCACACTCATACTCATTCATGTAATTAATACCGAGAGTAAATTTTAAATGAAACAAACAATTTGAATTCAATTAAATGATATTTCAAATAAAAAAACGAACTGCCGCACAATAAAAAAATTAACATTTAGAATGCTTCTATTTCGTAATATCCATGGGGCATGGAGATACAGGAATGGGCTTCAAAATCTTGATAAGGTAGGTATGGCGTGTGTATTGTCCATTTCAAAATTACATTCGTAAAATGAGTATAATGTCATGGCGACGTTTTTCATATTTTCTAGAATAAAAGAGGTTTTATATTGGTGGGTAGTATATTCTAGACTTCTCGCATCGTACTACAAAAAATCATTTGAATTACATTAAGTAAGTAAGATTAACTTTCGATTGACATTTTCGATCTGTCCGCCTGATAAAAGGATAAAAGTATTACGAGACGAAGAAAATAAGTGAGTATGAATATGAATACGAGTTAAATTTTAACTTTAATATCGACTCCATAGATTTCTTTCATCTTACCGTGCGATGAAAAATCCGAACCATGCTCATAATTATCAACACTATCAATACTACTAACAAACACACTTTTTATATCTACTATATTTTCCAGTCCACATGTCCCATCATCGGAAAACTCGAATCCGTCTACATCAGGCCTTCAACCGACAGACACGCAAGACAAGGACAGTATGAGAAAAAATGACGATGACCCCACTGCAAAGGAGAAAGAGAATGAGGGATGTATATCAGACTGGCTCTCAGGCGGTCCCATGGGATCAAAAGGCGTCGTTCTCGTGTTCAGATCATGCGTACTCGCTCGTACACCCTCGATGGAATCCACCACGAAAACAGTCGGCAACAACACAGGAACGACCATACTGCTCAATAAAGCGAAGAATATGGCAAGGCGGTTAGTTGCCGAGCCTCATTCCTTCAGTGTGAGACCTGCCAACATCATGCACGACGTGATGGAGACTTTTGGTAATAGTACCAAGTTCACAGGGCAAGCGTATGTCGTCCGACATGTTAGCGACGCTGAAGTTCCTGAAACAGTCGCTGTCGAAGAGCAGGGTCATGAACCAGTAGAGCACAAGCGGGATATAGAAGATGTCCTGAATGATCTGAGCAAGATAACCTTAAAGAAACATCTTAACATCGAGAACACGACGGCTAATATTAAACCGCCTGAAGAGCCACCGCCTCCAGTGTGTTCAAAAGGTAGGTGCAAATCTCAGATCATAGAAATTCTAATTTTAAAATAAAAAAATCTATGGTCTGAAGTGCTAATACATTCGTATCTTGGTCATTTACATAAAGATAGCAAGAACGTATTGAACGTTTACTTAGTTTTTACAGACGAGAAGAAGGGCAAGAAGAACAAAGGGAAGAACAAGAAAAAAACAAATTCTTTAAGGACCTCGTCACCACAATTGGATAGCGATGATTCCGAACACCTTCTCATCAAAGAAGTGGATAGTGTCAAGGTGTGTATTTCATTCAACAAACTTTCCAAATCATTTCCTCCCATTTTGATGACTTTGTGATACTCCAAAGTGTTATCAGTTTATGGTTATCTACCTAACACCTGTAAATGAGCAAATCTTGTTTAGGTATTTATTTCCGGAATTTTGGAAATAGTTCTAACGATTTCGTTGATATTTTGTTGTGTATTTGGGACGAAACATCTATCTAGCTTGGTTTTATCTCTGGAAAACGCATATTTTCGAGTTCACTTTGGGCGTCCAGGTAGGTACAAGTCTGTCTTTTTACTACCGACTACCATTATCATGCTTGACTTTTTCTAATCAAATCACACGCTTCTTGTTGATGTTGACGTGTTCCATCATAATTATTTGTGCTACCAACAAAGTTTTTGTTAAATGTTTCGATTCAATGATTTTTTACCACTTTGCGTTTTATAGCTAGGTTTTACCCCTGAGTTTTTGTCGCTGGGTGACATAACCGCGTGATTATGGAATGCAAAAAGGGGCAACCACTAATGACCTTCACAGGGAAGTATTTTTTATCTGTGGGCGATAAACAAGTCAATATCGAATATTTCTACAACCTTTAAGCTTACAAACCTCAAACTCGGAATAATAATACAGATATTTTATTGTAAGTACTGCAAATCTGTTGATAGTAAAAACCGGTCAAGAGTGAGTCGGTTTTAGGATCAAGAGTGAGTCGGTTTTAGGATATCGAATTGAATATTTCCAAAAAAAATCCGTGACGCTACAATTCGCTGAATAAAAGTTTCTACTATATTATTTAGATGTGACCAAAGACGTGAATTTATACATGGAATATTGACACAAATGTAGAATTAAATATTGATTGTCATCCTATCCGAACCACCCCATTAACCAAGACAAAACAAATAATAATTCCAAATGTCATTCTTCAAATTCGCAGGTCCTTGAAAGCAGTCACATGCCGGCCCGCATCCTTAAAATCACATACAAGCTAGTCAACACGGAAACCAAGCTCCTCCACCGTCTGCTCCAGGCCCACGGCCTCCAGGAAGCCGTTCCGGAAGCCAAAGACTTCAACCTGATGTGGTCTGGCCTGCACCCCAAGCCTGACGTGCTCAGGTCGCTGTCGCCGTACCAAAGAGTCAACCATTTTCCTAGGTGAGTCTTTGGATATACCGGTTTGGTCCATCTTTACAGTATACGGTTCAAGTTGTTTCTAGCCAGACAAGAAGGGGAATGTCTTGAAGTAGGAGAGATAATGTCCGTGAAAGGTAAGAGCGTAAAAAGATACCTAATGTGACCATTGGCTATTAGAATTGGAGGCAGCTGAATTCTAATCATCTGAGTTGGTTAGATACATGGATGACATGCTCGTTACATAACAAGTTCAAGGGTTGGAGTAATTATGGGTTCCCGAATTATGTGAAAACCGTAGTCTCTCGAACAGATTGCACAGGTACGTGGTAACCCCAAAGTGTTTTACTGTCAGTATTGCTTAGTCCGTTATATACCGGTTTACGTCAACAAAACAAACCTTCAAATCTTATTAATCTTAATTTTATATTCTTAATCTTATCTTAATTTCCACTTACCAGTACTATTACTTATTTTTTTGTTTACTTTGTTTTTTTCTTCAAAAATGTGCTGACAACAAATGTGGCACGTAAACTATCACAATGAAGTTGCTCGTTCGGCTTGCTTTGTTACCTAAACCGGCCAATAGTTACATTTTTAAAAATCCTTTTAAAACTTTTTAAAATTTATTTATTTCTAAAATTTCTCCCCGCATACTTATCACTAGAAACCATAAATTCCCCTATCGCGCTGGTAATACAGACAGTAACCCACTAACAGTAACAGGCGCACGGGGCTGTTGCGGGCGTTAGTGGAGGCGCACGGCTTGGTCGAGGCCGCTCCGGAGTCTGAAGACTGGAACCTCATCTGGGCCTCCTGCATGATTCCCTTCGATGTTCTGCAGGCGATGCAACCCCACCAAAGAGTTAATCATTTCCCGAGGTATGGACTCCACGTAATTTCATTTTGTCATTTGTCCGTGATGAGAACAGGGTTCGCAGGCTCTTTATCAATCTAAAAATAGGCAGAGGAATATTAGCGGAGCGTCGTAACAGCTTGATTCCCGCCGTAATACCTATTTCTTTACTTGATGTCAGTGATCCTACGTCATTATAATCAAGAGTACGAGTTGAACTAGGCCAATTATTGTCTTGTACCTAGGCATTTTCAATTTAAAAATGTACATCTTTTATACAATTCCTATAGGGTTACGTTTGACCACAAGCCAGATGAAAAGCGGAGATGAGGCCTATGATAGAGCACGCTTGCCTAGTAAATGCTCATTCATCCAAGACTTGAATTTAGGGGAATAAGCAGGAAGAAGGCAGTTGAGCGCGGTGTTGCGCGAGTCCCTAAGCAGTGCAAAACATACAACAAATACGGGGCACCTGCTACGTTTTTTTTTCGAATTAAGTAGTTTGGGGGTAGTTGCAATAGAGAGATCTCTCTCCAGGCAGATGTTATGCCTGGGGACCGAAGTCCAATGGATGAAAGTTGGAAGTTGTATTTATGCAGCCGAGTTGAGAAACTTCGATAGCGTGATGTAGGATTGTAGTAGTTAGTTCCTTATGTGATGACTAGATGGCGCTAGTAGTCGCTACAGTAGTTTTGGGTTTTTCTTACTCGGAATCAATAGCGCCATCGGTTGTGATGATTTAAATTATGTTCCATACAATTTTTTTTGTGTGTCAGTTTTGTGACGAGCCGTATAGAACAGTACCTATGAAAAAAAAACACGAAACTGAATCAAAAAATATGGACACTTTTTCTTTGTGAAAATGAATGATGATGAATGAATGATGTAGTTTTGAATAAGAAAACCGCAATATTCCCTAATTTAAAAAAATTATGTATGTAAATGACACAATTTTTTATTGAAAATGCTCACCTACCGTTTGAGGTTCACATTAACCAGCTTTTCAATAGGATTTTATGGTTTATTAACAGTTATTATTAGTGAACATACGCTAAACAACTTCAAGCTAGCTTTATAAGCACGTAGAAAGAAACGAAACTTGTTATCTCTCGAGGCCTTGTCTATACAGCTTACTTTATTTTTCTTTTTATTTAGTTTGCCAAATAAAACACCCTAGATAACTTGATTTATTTATAACATTAGCTTCACCTCTCGGGGTGTGAAGTAGGTTGGTGTTTGAAGTCTGCTTGGGTCGGTAATGGGTTCCGAACATGAAGGTGCCGTAAAAAGTTTGCTCTAAAAAAGTAATCGCTCATTCTTACGGTGGAGAATTTGGCAAAGCAGTTTTTATTTGTTGATTTATACCTAACACTTGGACTTGAAATATTAACTGTATTTTGTTGGAAATAGGTTGGTTTTAGTGAAGCTGGGAGTGGAAATATTAGGAGCGATTTGTTGAAATACCACAGGTAGCGGAAGTAAGCCATTGATTTTTTATAGCTGCGTTTGATTTATTTGATTATTTAGCGTTATTTTACTGTTACTTTTACCCTTGAAAACTAAGTAGGTACTTATTTCTTTAAAAAAAAACTAACGCAAGCTTTATTTTATTTTTGTTCATTGAACTTGCATCGATATCCAATTTAATTTGCAAGGTTTGATTAATAATTACACACAAACACGGATAGGTAAAACTAAACAAAAGCTAGTGTTAATAGGCATTTCACGCGTTTCTGCTGGGCCACAGGCAGGCATGTCTCGAGTTAAACGAAGTATTACCATTATGATAGCTTACTGAGCTAGTAAAAAAAACTCCCCCTTCCTTCCCCATATCCTGTTATCAAAGCAACAAATACCATAATGCAAAAAATAGGGTAGATGTACAATAAAACAATAATTCCAAAACTAGATTAATTTTTAATTAACTGCAAAATTAGATTTTTAGCTGCTACAAAACAAATAAATAGTTAGTCGAGTGAATTAGCAAATACATAATAACAAAGCCCCTCAGGCCGCGAGGCCGCGGGCGCGGAGCCGCTTCGCCTACGCCTAGCTATAGGTAACGCCACCAGAGTTGAGGCCACGCACACAACCACATCTCATGTAATGACAGCGGGATATTGTCGTTGTGTTGTCGTTAAACGTCAAAAAACGTGCGTGGCCTCAACTCTGATGGCGTTACCTATACGCTGTTGTTGGTGATTCTAATTCAACCTGCAAAAGTTTGTACAGTCAAGGGCAAAAATATGTATACACTTTAGTACCTTGTCACTTTAACCACTGTGACAGTTCATATATGGCAGTTCAAATATGACGAAAATAGACAAGGTACTAAAGTGTATACAAATTTTTGCCCTTGACTGTACTCTAGAAGCAATAAAAACTTTTTTGATCGGTTTTCCGATTTCGCGTCGATAGATGCAGAAGACCCTTAGCTATAGTATATTATGAATATGGTATTCCAAAAACTTTTTTTTTCATATTTCTCACTATTCAAGAACTCTTCTCGACTTGTCCTCAGATCCTACGAGCTCACACGAAAAGACAAACTCTTCAAGAATATAGAAAAGATGCAATACTTCCGCGGCCTGAAGCACTTCGACTTTATACCGACGACGTTCCTCATGCCGGCGGAGTTCAAAGAGCTCTGCACGACGCACTACCGGACCAAAGGGCCGTGGATCGTCAAACCCGCGGCATCCAGCCGGGGCCGGGGCATATACATTGTTAATACAGTACGTATACAAAGTCAAAATATATATATTTTTTAATTTAGGCTATAACAAGCGCTTGTGAATGTCGAAGAATCTGTCACTGGTTAAAAACCGTGTCGAGAAGAATCCAGCAAGAAACTCAGAAATACTGAAATCAGTACAGTTATTTGAAAAATCTCGTAATCATAGTTACTGAGATAGAATTGAAAGAAATCGAACATAGAAATCCCTTTTATTCCCTATCTCGAGGGAATTTTAATAAATCCGGCCTTATTCCTTGCCTAAATCATAAAGGCAATCTATGCAAAATTTCAGTCATCAAGGGCCAAGGATTTGGACTGAGTCATAACTTTCATACAGGGTTATTTGTAATTCACTAGCATCCTTTTAACCCTAAACTCCTACCACTTAAACAAATGTTTTTTGTTTTACGGCTTTTGTCATAACTTAATATTTTTGGTGTAATAACGTTTTGAAAATTTGAGACTAACTCTTACTTTTACGATACTCTGTGCCGCATTCATTGCCCGCCACGACCGCGGCGCGTGGCCCCGCACTCGAATTTCATAGAGTACGAAGTTGTGTTAGAAGTATTTATTTATTATTATTTATTTGTATGGAAAAAAGTGCTCCATTTTAAAAAGTCGCAAATTCAAAAAACATTTGTTTAAGTGATAGGAATTCAGGGTTAAGAGGATGTCAGTGAATTACAAATAACCCTGTATAAGACATGTGCGGTACATCAGTCATCATTGTAAAAATAATAAAAAAATATATATGAAAAGTGTCCCCTAACAGAAACGAACCCGTTGCCCTAGAGTAACATTTGATGAGGAGCACATACGCAGCTACGCCCGCAGAAAATTCTATTAGAAGGTATAACCAATGTATCTATGTTCACTGAAGATTACATTTCATTATTTTCCAGCCAGAACAAATACCAAAAGGCGACAACGTAGTCGTAGCTAAATACATAGACAAGCCACTACTCATCGGCGGGCATAAATGCGACCTGCGTCTGTATGTGTGCGTCACCTCCATAGATCCCCTACTCATATACTTGTACGAAGAGGGCTTGGTGCGGTTCGCGACGGTCAAGTATGACAAAACCAACAAGAATCTCTGGAACCCCTGCATGCATCTATGCAACTACAGCATTAATAAATACCACACGGATTATATCAAGTAAGTAAACAAATTTTGTTGATTTACCACACTATATTTAAATTTGACAAGTTTCAACGCCTTCTCTTTTAATGTAAGAAAATGCAAAATATATAAATGGGTCTTATTATTTACCCTTCAGAACTCAAAATTAATGCAATCAATCCATGAATGACAACTACGGCTGCCCTATCTTTCAGCCATTTATTTTCAGTAAAAAATTTAATATTACAGAGATTATCCAGGATCTTAGCGTATTTTAACATCAATATATCAACTACAGTCGGAGTACGAAAACCTTCGTCAGTTATTAAATTGATTCCTTTATTAAGTCATAGACTCTTAGTACTTGTTAGAAATAGGAAACGTCAATGCGATATTGTGTTTCGTTTAAAATAAAATGGGCATGAACAACTGCCGTATGTACTATATGGAGTACTAAATAAGTATTTGAAATAATTCAAAATTTTGAAAACTGGGAACTCTCTAGTGGACCTGATGCACTACATCTGTTAGAAAAAGTTGGTACCTACTCAGGAGGCTATTACCACATTCTCGGCTACTTGATTTCCCGCAGATGTGACGACCCAAACGCGGGTAACATTGGCCACAAATGGACATTGTCCGCGCTGTTGCGCCACCTCCGTAAGCAAGGCCGCAACACCACAGTACTCATGGCCGCAATAGAAGACTTGGTGGTCAAGTCTGTGCTGAGTTCCGCGCAGACCATAACAGCAGCTGCCAGGGTGTTTGTGCCCAACTTCTTTAACTGCTTTGGTGAGATCTTGCTATATTTCTCAGGTTATTACCACAGTAATAGATATGTTCTACGAGATAGCGTGTTACAGTTCGACTCCACTTATAAAATTCCTAGATGGCAGAAGGCCGATTTTTTAGCGCGGGAAACTCCGATCTACCAACGGCAAAGCAAAATCCTGCGCGTGCTAAAATCTTGCACTCTCATTGGTTGATCGATTACCTACTCGAAGAAATCGCGGCAGCCCGTCCGCCATATTTTGGACTCGTGTAAGCGGGGCAAAACTAAAAATCATAACACAATTTTCGATCATTTGGCCTTACAAATAAAGTTCAATATAGATTATTTACATGTTCGGCTATTATCGGAAACGGTCTACACTATTCTGTGCGAACGAAAACTACCGATCGGAATTATAAGTTGAGTCAAACTAACCCTATACCAATCGATCGATGGTAGAGAATGGATTGGTCGACGACGCTCAGCAGTTTCTACTACACCAAAACCTACCATACCTACCAATCGATCGACGTCGAACATTAGCATCGATCGGCTGTCGATCAATTTTTTATAGATCGGTATCATTTGTTGATCAGCCAAACCTACCACATGATTGGTATCATGGTGTGGTAACACCCGTATAGATCGTGATTAGGATTACTTAATCCAAGCTTCCAACAGAGATCTATCCATGACCATGATACTAGGTAGTAGTTGCTTTGTAATCTCGATAGTTTTACCTAATCCTTCTATTTTCAGAGCTGTTCGGTTACGACATCTTAGTAGACGACATGTTAAAACCGTGGCTCTTAGAAATCAACCTATCACCTAGGTGAGTACACAGTTTATTATGATATAACTCCGAATAATACTTAATATGCATCTTTATTGACACATTTTAAGTCGTCGCCAAATCCATTACTAGCTAGCGAGCTAGGGGCCTTGAACCTTTATGAACTGTGAACTTCTTTTAGTTTGGCGTGCGAGAGTCCCTTGGATGCGCGCGTCAAGTCGGCGCTACTAGCGGACACGCTGACGCTTGTGGGCTTGCCTGCGGTGTGTATGGGCAAGGCCGAACAAGCGGCACCCAGCAACTCGCTCAAGATGCGGATCGGAGCTGTGAGTATCGATATACTACTAAATTAGATATGGCATAATGTAATGAATGATTTGTAGCGGGCGCAATTTTATCTCGACGCTGATTGCCTACCATCTGCCTAGTCCGGCTACACGCTGTGTAGTTGCTCTATCTAGACGGCCGAGTTACTTCACTAATCAAGAGATTAAACGTTCATGCTCTTTCTAATTCCATTTTAGCTCAGTTTACTATTTGTCCGGCTTTAGAAAAAGGGTATACAATCTTGACGAGTATTTTTATTGTAAAACACTTTTGAAAAATAGGTCACAGCAAATATGTAATTATTAACTATTATGGGACAATCTTACACAAATCGACCTAGTCCCAAACTAAGCAAAGCTTGTACTATGGGCACTAGACGACGATAAACAAACTTATATAGATAAATAAATACTTAGAAAACGTCCATGACTCAGGAACAAATATTCGTGCTCATCACACAAATGGATTCGAACCCAGGACCTCTTGCTTCGTAGGCAGGGTTACTACCAACTAGGCTGAAGCGGTCGTCAGGCAAGGACATTTGGTTTCATATTAAGCTGCTATTTTAATTAAAAGCGTTTTTCAATGACTTCAAGACTGTTTGCTTAAGGGCTTATTATTACACTTGGCTAAATTTAGGATTCTAAATTATTTAGAAACTTAATTTATACCAAACTGAAACATAGATGCACAGAAAAAAACCCCAAAAAAGATCAGCGCTGGGAATCGAACCCAGGTCCTTGGCATTCCGAGCCACGTGCTAAACCCCTACACCACCACTGGTCAGGAGTCTAGACCCGAATTTTTCCTATGCATCATACATTTCAGCCTGTTACAGTGATACAGCACCATCTATGTTCAGTTCGCATCGAGAAAAAATGAAGTTGAAAAAATAAAAATACAAAAAGATACTTCATACCAAACTTGTGAAACCTAATTTTGTAAAGTGTAATTGCATTTAGCTAGTAAGGATCTTAAAAAGTATCCTAATCAGAAGCAAGAATGGTTTCTGACAAGCTGAAAGTAGCATTTTCTAATTAGGATAACTAAACCATTCAGCTTGTCCGAGGCCATTCTTGCTTCTAATTAGGATACTTTTTAGGATCCTTACTAGCTAAACGCGATTACATTTTACTAAATTATGTTTCTAAATCATTTAGAATCCTAAGGGGCTGTTTCACCACTTTTTTTAAAGTTCGGATTAGCTTAATCATAACCTTATTTATCAGATGGAATAAAAATTTCTGTTTCACCAGTCTTGATTAGCGCTAAGTGACGGACAAACTATTTCTTAATTTGACCAACAGATCAGGTGGCATTTAGCATTATTATCCGTCACATAACTTTTTAATTAGTTTATTTTTTTTGTGGCCATGGTTGGAGAGCCCTTCAGCCGGTTTCAGAAAAATAAATCAAAGTATTTTTTATTTTTTAAAGAAAGAAGTCATGCTAAATTGCAAACGAGAAATTAAATATCAAGATTTGAATAAAAAAAATATAGGTACGCTTTTAGTATATAAAAATAAATCCAGAATTTCGTAATATTTTTTAATTACAGACTTTTTCAGTGGCACAATCGTTTGTTCTACCTGAACTTGTACATCGCCATTAAAAAAAAAAGTTATTCTGTCAAATGGTTTGGCGCCACTTTTCGATTCATTTTACGTGATTTTATTTTTCTTTATTATTGTTAACAAAGTATCCTAAATAAATACCGTTTTGGGATTAATTATAATGTTACACATTTGTTTATGCAAAAAAATAGATGTATTTAAAAATTACATAGTTTACGATTTCTTTTGCTTTAATAATGAGCGACTCTTTGAACGAAAGTGTGCGAACAGGAACGCGTGGTCGTGAAATGCGACGTTGCCATTTCGACTTTTTGTTAAACCGACGATTAGTTGAGTGGTACTTAGTTTGCACAGGACCGGAGTGGTGAAACTGAAAAAACACTAGCCGACAGATTTGTTCAGTTCTTACTTTATTCATTGGTTACGTAACCAGTAGTTTGACAATAAGGTGGTGAAACACCCCCTAAATGTAGCCAAGTGTAATAAGGCCTTAAAAAGACGAAGAGCTCTCAAAGCTCATGTGCTTCGGGATGGAATTTTTTCCACAGTCGGGTCACAGTTTATGTTAATCGCTAATCGAGTTGGTTCGTCTTGTTCAGTGCCGCCGCGTCCACTCGGCGGAGAACGTGTGCGGCACGCGGGGCAAGGCGGGCGCGGGCGCGGGCGGGGGGGGCGCGGGGGGCGCGGGGCTGGCGGCCGCGCTCACGGGCGAGGAGCTGCGGCTGGTGCGCGCCGTGCGGGCGCAGTACGCGCGCCGCGGGGGCTTCGTCAGGATCTTCCCCGCCGCCAGCAGCTGGCAGAAGTACTCGCAGTACCTGGGTCAGTATGCCACTACCACAATAACTAATAGTACCAAGGATGATAGATAGGTAGATTCATTTATTTCTGATTGAAAATTACAATTTTATTCAGCATTCGAAATGTCACAAATATAAAGAATTCACAAAAAGATCGTCAAAAGAATTCGAAAAACATACAGTTGTGGCCATATAATTAAGAACGATTATTTATTGAGATGATTTTTTCAAAGTAACAAGTATAACTAATTGCCCGTATTTTTTTTATTTCTCTCGGTATTGCGAAACTTTTCCGTACTACCGGTACATTCATTTATGCAACATAGTTGGTTAAAAAATTAATAGAGAAACTTTATACATTCGATCTGAACCTAGTATTAGTACTTACTGGCTGGTCACGTAATTAAGAACGCTGGAATAGTTTATTATTTTTTCAAATTTAAATAGAGAACACTGTGTGGCTCTGTGGTTGTAGATTATTATTCGTATAATTTTGGCGCCATTTCGTGCTGTTAAAGTCTTAAAAGTGATTACTTCGTATAAAAACAATGGGGAAAAATAAAAGTTGTGATAAATCTACAAGAGAAGTAATAATAAAACTTCGCGAGAAGAATTGGTCGTATAAAAAGATAGCCGACTATCTGCAATGTTCAAAAACAATGGTTTTCCATGCCGTAAAGCATTTTTCCACGTATCAAACTACTTCAAACGTTCCACGTGGACCTAGACAAAGAAAGTCATCTCGTCGAGATGATCGAAATATCGTTCGTTTGGCAAAACAAAATCCTTTTAAAGGGTCTAATGAGTTGAGAAAAGAATATTTTGGCGAAAACAACCCTTCAGCAATCTCTGCACGCACTATTCGAAGGCGTTTGGTAGAAAATAAGTTGAACGGAAGGATAGCAAGGAAGGTGCCTATGTTGAAACGATGTCATAGGCAAGCCCGACTTGCATTTGCAAGAAGGTATGAAAACTGGACAGTCAGACAGTGGAAAAACGTTCTTTTTTCTGACGAGACAAAAATAAATAGGGTATGTTCTGATGGAAAACGATATGTACGACGCCCTCCGAATAAAGCATTCGACCCAAAGTACACAAAAGTGACATTAAAGCATGGCGGGGGAAATGTGAAAATTTGGGGGTGCTTTTCTGGACATGGCGTTGGACCTGTTAGGCTGATAGAAGGAAACATGGATCAATTCCAATACAAAAATATACTGCAAGAAACAATGTTACCATATGCCGAAGACGTGCTTCCGGTTATTTGGACATTCCAGCACGACAATGATCCAAAGCATACTGCACGCACCGTTAAGGAATTCCTCACATCACAATCAGTTTCTGTCTTAGATTGGCCAGCCAACAGCCCAGATCTTAACCCAATAGAGCATCTTTGGTGCGAAGTCAAGAAAAAGGTTTCATATCGACAGTGTGGCAATTTGAGAGAGCTGTACGACGTTTTCTTAGAAGAATGGAACTCTATTTCTCTTGCGAAATGTCAAAAATTGATAGATTCAATGCCTCGCCGGTGTAAAGCCGTAATTAAAAGCCGTGGACATGCTACTAACTATTAATTTTAATTCAAATGTATTAAATTGCTTTTTTTTTCTATACCAACTTCACATTAATATGATTTATTTAATCTAAGTTTCATATAAAACAACTCTCGAGCAGTTTAATAAATCGTTCTTAATTATTTGTCCAGCTTCATTACTATTTGAATTTATTAGTATAGAGAACAAATAAAATTTGTAAAAAAAAATGTTAGCAATTATACACTATTATTCTTAATCCCGTTTGCTCTATCCATGTGGCTATTTTATAACATAACTTGTTACTTCTAAGAAGGAACACAACTAGACATATGACATGATTTAGATAAAAAAAAATCGGAAACTTCAAATCGTTCTTAATTGTATGACCACCACTGTAAATGGAAAATATATTAATTTAAAATATCACAAAGATAATAATATTAAAAACAATAAAAGTGAAATAAAACAAAAATGTCAATAAAATATTAAATCACATAATTTAATAATAAATAATAATAATAATAATAATTTATTTCTAATAATCCTTGAAATACATTACAAAACAATATACAATACATTTAAATTTAAAAAGAGAGCACATGTATATACACAAGTGGGATGTCTGGCGGACCCCAAACTAGGCTGAGCCTGTATCTTGAGGCCCTGGAGTGCATTATGTGATTCGATTTAGAGTTAATAATCTTGATACATTTGATTAATGACTTGAGTATTATATAAAGGACACCAAAAAAAAAACAAATAAAATAAAAGCAAAAATTAAAATTAAAATAAATAAAAATAAAAGCAAAGAAGCGCACAGAAATTTTGTGTGTGTGTGTGTGTGTGTGTATGTGTGTGTGTGTGTGTGTGTGTGTTTGCGCGTGTGTGTGTGTGTGTTTGCGTGTGTGTGTGTGTGTGTGAGTGTGTGCAAGTGTATGCATATGCTGAGTACCGGCGGGAACAGGAATCAGCTGGAAAGAAGGGCCTCCGTGTCACTGTACGACAAGGGCGTTAGCCACTTTTTCACCATTAACTTAACACTCCCCACCGAGCAACGCTGAATGCTAAGTACTTTGCAAATATTATTATAAATGTGTGTGATATAGACTGGATTGGCAGTCGCCATAGTACGGATCGGCCGCGGTTTTTGTAGTTCGATTATTAAATCTAGATGGCGCTGAAATATAGCCCGAGGCTTTGAAAGCAAAACAATAAGACTACAGATGTTTCATGAACATGAATGTATTATTTTTCAAATATATTGCGTAATAATACATTTGCAGTGATATGAAACATCTGTAGTCTTATTGTTTTGCCTTCAAAGCCTCTGGCTATATTTCAACGCCATCTAGATTTAATAATCGAACTACAAAAACCGCGGCCGATCCGTACTATGGCGACTGCCAATCCAGTCTATCGACGACTGTAATCTAAATTGGCTAAGGGACAAAATAGCGAAAATGGGTTATGAATCCTAGTGTAACTCGTACTACAATTCATAACTCATCCTCGCCACTCAGTCCCTTACGCCAATTTAGCCTGCAGTCGTCGATATCATCCTTGATAGTACTAACGTACAGAAAGATCACTCTCGAACAAAAGTCAACTTTAGGTATAAAATTTGCCTACTCTTATGACCGTTAAATGCTTGAACGCGAAATTGAAACTTATCGTGTAATACGAGCGTTCATATTCCGTTGGGCACCGCTGATCCGAAACCAAGGAGCACAGGGTTCCCACTCGCCGATATTTAAGTAGGTATATAAATCAAGAAAGATAACAGTGTGTATTAATTCAGTAAAGTACCTAGTAAGTAAGTAAGTTAATTATAAGATCGTTTAGAAATCATTGTTTGTTGCAAAAATCACAGAAAAAAAATATGCTTTTACGCGCGACGCGGCTAGCGTGCGAACTGAAGGCCGAGCGACAACCTACTGCCATACGCCTCCCCGGGAGGCGCGCCGGCCGAACATACCTAACCTGCGGAGTGAAACGCCCCTGGCACTAGCTACAAAGTGTTTGTCAAAATTAGACATTAATAACATTGCATCAAGAACCACGGCACGCGTTATCATTACAGAATCGATCTATCTATATGGCACATCACACCGCAGGGGAGGGGCTCGTAAGTAGAGCTTGTCTAATTTAAAATGACGCGCCCCACCACCGTATTTACGCACAGGATTTGAAACTCAATTTAAGCTATAATAGAGAAATATTTCTCTTGGCAGATGTGCGTAAATGCGGTGGTTGGGCGCGCGTCATTTTAAATTAGACAAGCTCTACTCGCAGTACCTAGGTTAGTATGGCATATCACACCGCAGCGGAGGGGCTCGTAAGTACTCGCAGTACCTAGGTCAGTATGGCACATCACACCACAAACGAGGAAACTACCTAGTTGTACGCGTTTCAAAGATCATGGTATTTTTGTTTCCAGACCCGGTGTCGGGCGTGCCGGTGTGCTCGACGTCGCTGAACAACAACGCGTCGTACACCGTGGTGCAGCACAACTACAACCTGCTGGTGCACTCGCACGTGCTGCCGCACTTCGCGCACGCCACCGCCGCCGCCAGCCTCACGGACGCGCCGCCCAGCCAGGCGTCGCAGAGGTCAGTGCCCCCATATACACGGTGGGGCAGCACAACTACACCTGCTGGTGCACTCGCACGTGCTGCCGCACTTCGCGCACGCCACCGCCGCCGCCAGCCTCACGGACGCGCCGCCCAGCCAGGCGTCGCAGAGGTCAGTGCCCCCATATACACGGTGGGGCAGCACAACTACACCTGCTGGTGCACTCGCACGTGCTGCCGCACTTCGCGCACGCCACCGCCGCCGCCAGCCTCACGGACGCGCCGCCCAGCCAGGCGTCGCAGAGGTCAGTGCCCCCATATACACGGTGGGGCAGCACAACTACACCTGCTGGTGCACTCGCACTGAGCGCACGCCACCGCCGCCGCCAGCCTCACGGACGCGCCGCCCAGCCAGGCGTCGCAGAGGTCAGTGCCCCCATATACACGGTGGGGCAGCACAACTACACCTGCTGGTGCACTCGCACTGAGCGCACGCCACCGCCGCCGCCAGCCTCACGGACGCGCCGCCCAGCCAGGCGTCGCAGAGGTCAGTGCCCCCATATACACGGTGGGGCAGCACAACTACACCTGCTGGTGCACTCGCACGTGCTGCCGCACTTCGCGCACGCCACCGCCGCCGCCAGCCTCACGGACGCGCCGCCCAGCCAGGCGTCGCAGAGGTCAGTGCCCCCATATACACGGTGGGGCAGCACAACTACACCTGCTGGTGCACTCGCACTGAGCGCACGCCACCGCCGCCGCCAGCCTCACGGACGCGCCGCCCAGCCAGGCGTCGCAGAGGTCAGTGCCCCCATATACACGGTGGGGCAGCACAACTACACCTGCTGGTGCACTCGCACTGAGCGCACGCCACCGCCGCCGCCAGCCTCACGGACGCGCCGCCCAGCCAGGCGTCGCAGAGGTCAGTGCCCCCATATACACGGTGGGGCAGCACAACTACACCTGCTGGTGCACTCGCACTGAGCGCACGCCACCGCCGCCGCCAGCCTCACGGACGCGCCGCCCAGCCAGGCGTCGCAGAGGTCAGTGCCCCCATATACACGGTGGGGCAGCACAACTACACCTGCTGGTGCACTCGCACGTGCTGCCGCACTTCGCGCACGCCACCGCCGCCGCCAGCCTCACGGACGCGCCGCCCAGCCAGGCGTCGCAGAGGTCAGTGCCCCCATATACACGGTGGGGCAGCACAACTACACCTGCTGGTGCACTCGCACGTGCTGCCGCACTTCGCGCACGCCACCGCCGCCGCCAGCCTCACGGACGCGCCGCCCAGCCAGGCGTCGCAGAGGTCAGTGCCCCCATATACACGGTGGGGCAGCACAACTACACCTGCTGGTGCACTCGCACTGAGCGCACGCCACCGCCGCCGCCAGCCTCACGGACGCGCCGCCCAGCCAGGCGTCGCAGAGGTCAGTGCCCCCATATACACGGTGGGGCAGCACAACTACACCTGCTGGTGCACTCGCACGTGCTGCCGCACTTCGCGCACGCCACCGCCGCCGCCAGCCTCACGGACGCGCCGCCCAGCCAGGCGTCGCAGAGGTCAGTGCCCCCATATACACGGTGGGGCAGCACAACTACACCTGCTGGTGCACTCGCACGTGCTGCCGCACTTCGCGCACGCCACCGCCGCCGCCAGCCTCACGGACGCGCCGCCCAGCCAGGCGTCGCAGAGGTCAGTGCCCCCATATACACGGTGGGGCAGCACAACTACACCTGCTGGTGCACTCGCACTGAGCGCACGCCACCGCCGCCGCCAGCCTCACGGACGCGCCGCCCAGCCAGGCGTCGCAGAGGTCAGTGCCCCCATATACACGGTGGGGCAGCACAACTACACCTGCTGGTGCACTCGCACGTGCTGCCGCACTTCGCGCACGCCACCGCCGCCGCCAGCCTCACGGACGCGCCGCCCAGCCAGGCGTCGCAGAGGTCAGTGCCCCCATATACACGGTGGGGCAGCACAACTACACCTGCTGGTGCACTCGCACGTGCTGCCGCACTTCGCGCACGCCACCGCCGCCGCCAGCCTCACGGACGCGCCGCCCAGCCAGGCGTCGCAGAGGTCAGTGCCCCCATATACACGGTGGGGCAGCACAACTACACCTGCTGGTGCACTCGCACTGAGCGCACGCCACCGCCGCCGCCAGCCTCACGGACGCGCCGCCCAGCCAGGCGTCGCAGAGGTCAGTGCCCCCATATACACGGTGGGGCAGCACAACTACACCTGCTGGTGCACTCGCACGTGCTGCCGCACTTCGCGCACGCCACCGCCGCCGCCAGCCTCACGGACGCGCCGCCCAGCCAGGCGTCGCAGAGGTCAGTGCCCCCATATACACGGTGGGGCAGCACAACTACACCTGCTGGTGCACTCGCACGTGCTGCCGCACTTCGCGCACGCCACCGCCGCCGCCAGCCTCACGGACGCGCCGCCCAGCCAGGCGTCGCAGAGGTCAGTGCCCCCATATACACGGTGGGGCAGCACAACTACACCTGCTGGTGCACTCGCACTGAGCGCACGCCACCGCCGCCGCCAGCCTCACGGACGCGCCGCCCAGCCAGGCGTCGCAGAGGTCAGTGCCCCCATATACACGGTGGGGCAGCACAACTACACCTGCTGGTGCACTCGCACGTGCTGCCGCACTTCGCGCACGCCACCGCCGCCGCCAGCCTCACGGACGCGCCGCCCAGCCAGGCGTCGCAGAGGTCAGTGCCCCCATATACACGGTGGGGCAGCACAACTACACCTGCTGGTGCACTCGCACTGAGCGCACGCCACCGCCGCCGCCAGCCTCACGGACGCGCCGCCCAGCCAGGCGTCGCAGAGGTCAGTGCCCCCATATACACGGTGGGGCAGCACAACTACACCTGCTGGTGCACTCGCACTGAGCGCACGCCACCGCCGCCGCCAGCCTCACGGACGCGCCGCCCAGCCAGGCGTCGCAGAGGTCAGTGCCCCCATATACACGGTGGGGCAGCACAACTACACCTGCTGGTGCACTCGCACTGAGCGCACGCCACCGCCGCCGCCAGCCTCACGGACGCGCCGCCCAGCCAGGCGTCGCAGAGGTCAGTGCCCCCATATACACGGTGGGGCAGCACAACTACACCTGCTGGTGCACTCGCACGTGCTGCCGCACTTCGCGCACGCCACCGCCGCCGCCAGCCTCACGGACGCGCCGCCCAGCCAGGCGTCGCAGAGGTCAGTGCCCCCATATACACGGTGGGGCAGCACAACTACACCTGCTGGTGCACTCGCACTGAGCGCACGCCACCGCCGCCGCCAGCCTCACGGACGCGCCGCCCAGCCAGGCGTCGCAGAGGTCAGTGCACACACCTCATACAAAAGCATTCATCATCGTATGTATTGGGACCGTGCACGACGGTGGCGCCGCGTAGCGTCGACAACATTTCCTCCTCATTTACTTCCAATTTTTGCCTTGTTGTGCGCCGCGATCGTTTTCTGTACCCCACCACCCGCTTCGAAGTAGGTAACCAAATGCTTCTCTTCCATTACTGCACTGCTTTTCAAGAAGAGGATAAATAAGGTGTGTTTTTAGGTTTTAGTTTGCTTCGGCTTTACTTGTAAAATTGTTCAATGAAATGTATCGTTTTATTACAGAGTTCCTATGGCCATCTTCTAGTTCCATCATTAGATCAGCTCCATGTTATAATAACTCAATCTGATTTATACATGCAATGCAAAATTTTTCAAAAAACTTTTCTCAGCAGCTGACCGTACCAGTCGACTTAGAACCTTCTTGAGTGTTAACGCTGTCTGTCCAGGTTGAAACGCTACGAGACGGTGACGATAACGTCGACCGCGCCCGCCATCTGCCTCGGCGACGCCGCGCCCGCCGCGCCGCACGACTCGCGCCAGGCCAAGCTGCTGGTCAAGAAGCAGCTCAGCGATGGCATGCGGCTCACGTCAGTACACACCTCTATACACAGCCCAACACATCTGCCTCGGCGACGCCGCGCCCGCCGCGCCGCACGACTCGCGCCAGGCCAAGCTGCTGGTCAAGAAGCAGCTCAGCGACGGCATGCGGCTCACGTCAGTACACACCTCTATACACAGCCCAACACATCTGCCTCGGCGACGCCGCGCCCGCCGCGCCGCACGACTCGCGCCAGGCCAAGCTGCTGGTCAAGAAGCAGCTCAGCGACGGCATGCGGCTCACGTCAGTACACACCTCTATACACAGCCCAACACATCTGCCTCGGCGACGCCGCGCCCGCCGCGCCGCACGACTCGCGCCAGGCCAAGCTGCTGGTCAAGAAGCAGCTCAGCGACGGCATGCGGCTCACGTCAGTACACACCTCTATACACAGCCCAACACATCTGCCTCGGCGACGCCGCGCCCGCCGCGCCGCACGACTCGCGCCAGGCCAAGCTGCTGGTCAAGAAGCAGCTCAGCGACGGCATGCGGCTCACGTCAGTACACACCTCTATACACAGCCCAACACATCTGCCTCGGCGACGCCGCGCCCGCCGCGCCGCACGACTCGCGCCAGGCCAAGCTGCTGGTCAAGAAGCAGCTCAGCGACGGCATGCGGCTCACGTCAGTACACACCTCTATACACAGCCCAACACATCTGCCTCGGCGACGCCGCGCCCGCCGCGCCGCACGACTCGCGCCAGGCCAAGCTGCTGGTCAAGAAGCAGCTCAGCGACGGCATGCGGCTCACGTCAGTACACACCTCTATACACAGCCCAACACATCTGCCTCGGCGACGCCGCGCCCGCCGCGCCGCACGACTCGCGCCAGGCCAAGCTGCTGGTCAAGAAGCAGCTCAGCGACGGCATGCGGCTCACGTCAGTACACACCTCTATACACAGCCCAACACATCTGCCTCGGCGACGCCGCGCCCGCCGCGCCGCACGACTCGCGCCAGGCCAAGCTGCTGGTCAAGAAGCAGCTCAGCGACGGCATGCGGCTCACGTCAGTACACACCTCTATACACAGCCCAACACATCTGCCTCGGCGACGCCGCGCCCGCCGCGCCGCACGACTCGCGCCAGGCCAAGCTGCTGGTCAAGAAGCAGCTCAGCGACGGCATGCGGCTCACGTCAGTACACACCTCTATACACAGCTCAACACATCAAACCATCTCTCTTCTCCCTACAGGTGTCACAGAACTTGATAACCTGATATCGAGCGAGAAACCAAGTTCTAGGCTGGTTGTCACGCGGACCGTCCGTACGGATTGCTACTCACGGACCAGTATGTATTAAAACTGCTGTCCTCGCGGAAGGTCTTCCGTACGGAGCCGCCCGCATTACTCTAAAGCGCTCCCTAAGCTTAATAAATGGGTCCATATTGGGTTCGCTAAATTTCATCACCCGAAATTGATTTTCCTAACGATTTGTACTCCTAATGATCACTGTTCCTAAAATTTTGTTTCCTAAAGTTTTCGTTCCTACAATTTATTTTACTATTAACGTAGTCTATAACACTCAGTTTTCCGAAAATTGATTTTCCTATTGATTTGTACTCCTAATTATCACTGTTCCTAAAATTTTGTTTCCTAAAGTTTTCGTTCCTACAATTTATTTTACTATTAACTTAGTCCATAACACTCAGTTTTCCGAAAATTTTAAGTAATAACTTCACTGTTGAAATTTATCAAACAAATTAGATTATCCGGGTGGTCATAAAAAAAATAACTAACACCAAAGGCTAATGCGGGAGCTGCGCTGCGCTACGCTCCCGCATTAGCCTTTGAACCTAACCATACCAAGTCGCTTCCACTCCGCAAGGTCTTGCTCGCTCGCTTCGCTCGCTCGCTGGCTTCAATCGCTATCATTGGAGTCAGCGAGCGAGCGAGCAAGACCTATCAGGGCGGAAGCAACTCGGTTTATTGCAACGGACATTATGAAGTTTAATGTATAATAATGTTCAATTTTATGAATAAAAACAAATCTACATAAAAAAGATATGATGATGAATAATAGTGTAAAAGATGGTTATGTTGAGAAAATATAGGAAAACAAATAGTAGTATGATAGATGTTTATTGCAACGGACATTATGAAGTTGAATGATTAGGAATTCAGAACGTTAGGAACAGAGTAGTTATGAGTAGTGATTATTATGATGTAAATTTTTAGGAACAACATTTTTGGACTTCCGATAATCGACATTGAAACATTAGTTCAACTTTGGCGCACCCTTAATAAATATTGGTCCATGCGTAATCGGTACTGACCGTCCGCGTGACACTAAAATAAATAAAAAAAATAAAAATCATTTATTGTCAGACGTTTCCATCCATAGGCACACAATAAGTATGATGATAAAAAGAAAAATTTATATAAAGGGATAATGTGTTAGTAACAATTATTCTTGTCACCTACAGTTGTGGCCATATAATTAAGAACGATTATTTATTGAGATGATTTTTTCAAAGTAACAAGTATAACTAATTGCCCGTATTTTTTTTATTTCTCTCGGTATTGCAAAACTTTTCCGTACTACCGGTACATTCATTTATGCAACATTGTTGGCTAAAAAATTAATAGAGAAACTTTATACATTCGATCTGAACCTAGTATTAGTACTTACTGGCTGGTCACGTAATTAAGAACGCTGAATAGTTTATTATTTTTTCAAATTTAAATAGAGAACACTGTGTGGCTCTGTGGTTGTAGATTATTATTCGTATAATTTTGGCGCCATTTCGTGCTGTTAAAGTCTTAAAAGTGATTACTTCGTATAAAAACAATGGGGAAAAATAATAGTTGTGATAAATCTACAAGAGAAGTAATAATAAAACTTCGCGAGAAGAATTGGTCGTATAAAAAGATAGCCGACCATCTGCAATGTTCAAAAACAATGGTTTTCCATGCCGTAAAGCATTTTTCCACGTATCAAACTACTTCAAACGTTCTGCGTGGACCTAGACAGAGAAAGTCATCTCGTCGAGATGATCGAAATATCGTTCGTTTGGCAAAACAAAATCCTTTTAAAGGGTCTAATGAGTTGAGAAAAGAATATTTTGGCGAAAACAACCCTTCAGCAATCTCTGCACGCACTATTCGAAGGCGTTTGGTAGAAAATAAGTTGAACGGAAGGATAGCAAGGAAGGTGCCTATGTTGAAACGATGTCATAGGCAAGCCCGACTTGCATTTGCAAGAAGGTATGAAAACTGGACAGTCAGACAGTGGAAAAACGTTCTTTTTTCTGACGAGACAAAAATAAATAGGGTATGTTCTGATGGAAAACGATATGTACGACGCCCTCCGAATAAAGCATTCGACCCAAAGTACACAAAAGTGACATTAAAGCATGGCGGGGAAATGTGAAAATTTGGGGGTGCTTTTCTGGACATGGCGTTGGACCTGTTAGGCTGATAGAAGGAAACATGGATCAATTCCAATACAAAAATATACTGCAAGAAACAATGTTACCATATGCCGAAGACGTGCTTCCGGTTATTTGGACATTCCAGCACGACAATGATCCAAAGCATACTGCACGCACCGTTAAGGAATTCCTCACATCACAATCAGTTTCAGTCTTAGATTGGCCAGCCAACAGCCCAGATCTTAACCCAATAGATCATCTTTGGTGCGAAGTCAAGAAAAAGGTTTGAAATCGACAGTGTGGCAATTTGAGAGAGCTGTACGACGTTTTCTTAGAAGAATGGAACTCTATTTCTCTTGCGAAATGTCAAAAATTGATAGATTCAATGCCTCGCCGGTGTAAAGCCATAATTAAAAGCCGTGGACATGCTACTAACTATTAATTTTAGTTCAAATGTATTAAATTGCTTTTTTTTCTATACCAACTTCACATTAATATGATTTATTTAATCTAAGTTTCATATAAAACAACTCTCGAGCAGTTTAATAAATCGTTCTTAATTATTTGTCCAGCTTCATTACTATTTGAATTTATTAGTATAGAGAACAAATAAAATTTGTAAAAAAAAATGTTAGCAATTATACACTATTATTATTAATCCTGTTTGCTCTATCCATGTGGCTATTTTATAACATAACTTGTTACTTCTAAGAAGGAACACAACTAGACATATGACATGATTTAGATAAAAAAAAATCGGAAACTTCAAATCGTTCTTAATTGTATGACCACCACTGTATGTTAGTATTTATAAATTATATGTAATCCCAGCCCTAGTGTGAATCAACTTTTTCGTGTTATTTACTCTGTCCCCGGTTGTCCAAGTGACATGTTCATACTGTTTCATAGAAAAATACTTAGGTTGTCCATGAGACAAAACATTTCAGTCAGCCAAAAGACGTCCCTTCTAAACATACCTCCCCTAAAGTTCGCCAAACCGACCGGTCCTACGCCATCGGCATCCCACGCGTTCCCGAAACCTTAACTAGGTTGCCGCTCCATCTTGTTGGAGGCCTACCTATACTGCGTCTGCCGGTCCGTGGACTGGACGCCATTCCAGAACCTTTTGGCCCCATCGGCCCTCATTTCTACCCTCACTGCCGCTTGAGTATGGCGAAATCGTTTTTCGAAATATCTAATACTAAAAGTGATATGTTATGTGACTCTACAAATTATTGCTTAATATGTCACTTGACATGGATTTTTTTATTTTCCAGATCTGCTATAACTTGACCTCTCATCCGGTATCAAGTTATCGTTGAGTTTTGGTACACCCTGTATACGTGTTGCTGGGCTGTAATTACCATGCGGGCCCATGCATATTGAGAACTTTATACACATCCTTGAACAGCTTCTAGTTGATATTTTCCTTCACCGGAAAGCTCATTTCAAACGTAACTTCAGGGGGCGGGTAGTGGATCGTAAACGTATTTACCAAAAAGTAATGTACCTAATTTGTTTCTAGACTTTTTTTAAATTATTGACAGGACTACAACGAGTCCATTAATCTATGGTCCGAATCGTAACCGCAAAGCATTGACAGCTCATTTTTTCCTTTGGCTGAGCCGAAGGACGCCGCGAATTCAGCCTGTAACGAATGCACGAGCTAATTAATCTGTGGTCCGAATTAACCTCCAATCATTACAGTAAAATTACATAAAGTTTACCACTGACAGATGGTTTGCCTTCATTTCATATTCAACTTTAACGACCCACAAATAAAGCCAATTTTAGAATACTGTTACCCACGTTTGCAGATTTTGTAATAGCTACTTTATTTGTATGGTGTTAAAGTTGGACATGAAATGAAGGCAAGCCATCTGTCAGTGGTAAACTAAAATTAAACGTATTGTACCAGCTTGTTTTTTTTTTACCAGTATGGGCGAAGGTCGGCGCGCGTTCGGTCTGTACCTAACGCACGTGCTAAAGCGCGTGTCTTCGTTCTCGAGCGAGCTGGCGGTCGCGCACGCAGGCCTCGTGCTTCGCTTCCTCAAACGCGCCTCCAGCACGCTGCGGATGCCTTACAATGTAAAGGTGACCAGGTTTAAGCATGCCGCTTGCACTCTTTACGCACATCGTGATGTACAAAGACTAAGTAAACTTACTGACGTCAAAAACTCGCTGCCTGCTGGGCAGTCATTGCTTATTCCTATTGCTAACCTTGTGTGGTATTATCAGCGCTTGTTAGGAAACTTTCAGGCAAGCGCACGCTATACAACATTGTTTATAATAATCGATAAGTTATTGACAAGTGAGACACCCTGGCATGATTTATGGCACCGTGGGTGGCGAGTGTTTGACTTTTTATGCTCTAGCATGATTTTATTTCTGCATGAATCAATCTTATTTACATTGAAATCATAATTGTTATATTGTTGTAATTTGTAACTTTCCACCTTTCAATCACTCAAACCAAGCATACGCAACGCACCATTCCATTGTAGCGTACTTAATAGTAATGAAATGCACCATTAGACTATTTAACCCTTTTAAGATTCGACCTTACTCCCTCTACATTATGGTAGAAAATCAATTGAATTTGTTAAAAATATGCTTTGCTTTTAAATTAATCCTGCATTTGTGAAAAATAGAAAACAATGATTCACTTTGTGGTACTGTATCTCATTTGTCGGGGCCTGGAAAAGGGTTAAATTAAAATCCATCACAATTCATCTATCACTAGCTTTTAAATGAAGTATGTCATAATTAATGTCTCGCATTGTTAGCCGAAAATCAAATAAATTTAGATTGCCTAATAGACTATGCATACATTTAACGCTATGCATCTTTAAGTTTGCCTTATATCTTTAATTATCTAAATTAATAACCACGACTGTAGGTATAATCCTAAATACCACTTTTGGTAAAAAAAATACAGATATCTCTCAAATAAACATATAGTTGGAATTTTATAAGCTGGGGGTTTAGGACTGCAGAACTCATCTGGTAAAGATAACATTGTTCTCGTTTGTTGAAGCCTACCGCTAATAACAAATCAGAACAAGTAACAAAAAATGCAAACAAATAGTTACCGTCGTCTCTAAGTTACAAGGTTGAAATTGCAAAAGCATAACTCATTAAGAAAGGCCTTTCGTCATTGTAAGCGGTACTCAGGTGGATCGTCGGCGTTGTAGTGCGTCCATAATAGAACAAACGAGAACAATGTTATCTTTACCAGATGAGGTCTGCAGTCCTAAACCGCTAGCTTATAAAATTCCAACTATACCTCCAAATTAAAGATCTAAGCGCGAATCGTCCATGCCGGCGACTATACACGAATAAAGCGCGACGTCCGCAGGGCCCGCCCGGCAAGATGTGCGACAAGGACCGCTGCGCCGTTGTCGCGAAGCAGCTCAACGACTTCCTCTACATGTACTACCGCGAGACCGACTTGTACACCGACAGCGAAGACAGAGACGGATGCGTCTCTAACATTAACTTTGCGCAGTTTCTTTACTCAGCCAGGTCAGTGTTACTTCTAAAGTGCCTCTCTGTTCTTTGCCATCGATATCCATCTAAGCAGATACTTGTACTATTGTGTGCCAGTTTGAAGGGTAACACTTTGGAAATTTTGGTACAAGATGTATTAGTAGGTTGACGACACTGGCGTAGCTACCGAAGGGCTGGGTGGGCACTTGATTAGCAAACCTATGATATGGAACAGTCTAAGTGGATTTGCGCCCTGCAGTGTACGATAAAGATGCTGCTGGTGGTTTCTAATTATGATTATTTATGGTAAAGCATGTACCTGTATTGATAAAATCTAAACAGTTTAGGGGGCCCAAGTTTTTTGCCCGAGATTGTCTATTAGCTAAGTTTGGCGACGCATCAGCAATCCTTTAATTCAAATAAGTTCTGCTTACTATGTCAAATGGTTAATAGGTAATGGCTAATCTTAAGTGGTTAGCGACAAGAACAATCCATGACAAAAAAAAACCGGTTGTCTGTAAAGTCGGTTTACGGACGATAGTTTAACGACATAACAAAACATTCAAAAAACAAAAATGAAACCAGGCGGTCACCCATCCAAGTACTGACCGCACCCGACGTTGCTTAACCTCGTTGATCGGACGAGAACCGGTGTTTTGTCAAATATCTTGAAAACGATTAAAAATTACCCGAGCGCTAGTACTAAGATTGTACATCCTGGCGCGCGCTGCTCTCTTGTACATCCTGGCGTTTACTGCTCTCTCTTGTACGGGACAAGTACGAACATGTTCGTTACATTGCGTCATCCTTTTTCGTGCGTGCAGCCGGCGTCCATCGATTTATTAGACGTTGTCACGTCAAAAGGACTGTTTTGATCGTCGCTTGTTGCATGCAGCGGACTTCACAAATTCATCTTCACAAAAATATATCTTCCAGTGAAGCGGATTTGGAAGACGTGTTGCTCCTCCAACTGAAGATGGAGAACTACGTGACGACGTTCCTCAGCGACACTCGCAGCCCGTTCTGCGTGGACCTGCCGGCCGCCAAGCTGAGCGCGCCGCCCGCGCGCCACACGCTGCTCAAACACCTCGCCTGCCTCGCGCCCATCAACACGCGCCGCTACAGGTCACTCATCGTCATCATCATCATCTTAGCCGTAGAACGTCCACTGCTGGGCATAAGTCTCCTCATTAATAAGCAAATATCACGGTTGGAAGCGGCTTGTATCCGCTACAGGTGGTTATACCTGCTATAATAGGCTAATTAGTTGCTTAACAAGTTAGCCGATTGAGTTGGCAAATATGTGGGTGAATCAACTTTTTCTTGCCACCCGTTACTATGGTTACACAAAATTTGTTTCATTTATTTATTTATTCATAAAAAATTTGTACCTGCAGCTAGAGCCAAAATAGCACAAACTTACAAAATCTTAACTTATTGACAGAACATTCAGTTCACCTACCAGCCGGCTTATCGCTAACGGCATTAGAGTCCATTTTGAAGAGACAACAACTAAAGAGAATGATAGAGTGACAGAGCACAGATAATAGAGTAATTTTAGGATAAAACTACTCTGGTGATAATAATATCAAAGATTCGCTCCCTGAGGTACCATGAGTCATATGTGCGCTATAGACAGGGTGCGTCTCTTATCAATAAACGGATAATTTGCGTTGGCGCGTGCTAGTTTATTAACTAACTGTTGTCATCAAACTCATGTTCTATCGGGAACTTTACACTTTCTCGTGATAAGAAGTAGGCTCAAACGAAAAAATACCTCTTAACTAGCCACGCCTCTTATTTCTTAACTATGGTATGCGTCGTAGCTGTGCCAAATGCTTTCACCAATTGGTGCTCGTTTAGAAATTTAACAAACTAAACACTTCATTTTTATGTAACTTTATACCTGCAGGCCGTCCGACACCCAGAGCAAGCCCGAAGAGCAGTCCGTAGACTCCAGCGAGCAACCAACGCTCTCCAACTCTGACATCGTACTCAAGGACTCCATGAAGGAAGAGAAGCCACTCACCCAAGCCCTGAAGTACGCGCGGTCCTAGCACGGAGCCCTGCGTGCCGGCCCAGCACGCAGAGGCACCATACGATAGGTCAACAAGTAGGGTCGGTTCCCTAACTTAAGTATCCACTTTTCCATACTACCTGCATAGAAAAGTGGGTACTTATGTTAGGGAACCGACACCGAACAAGAAACCTCGGTCGTCTTGTGACCATGACTACACCTACAAGTAATATAATTATAACAACTCAAGCATTTCAAAAGTGATATTTCTCGGGACTATTTAATGCTACAATTACCGACTCGACCACTCGGGAGTTGACTCGTGATCACGGCCGCTACAGTGTGGTCGAAACGTCGAAGTAATTTTAGCTATAGTTTGTGATTAAGTCCCGTGAAATAAAGTTTAAAACATTTTACAAACATTTCAAATTACACATTTCTACGCAGGACATAATTAAATAAATCCTTATTTGCTTGCGAAAGGAAGTAAGTTTCAGTTTGAAATAAAGGATCCTATTCCTGAGACATCATGGTTATTGGAAGCCTGCAATGCAAAAAGCTGCAAGCAATTAATGTCATATTGTAAAAAATTTGGAGCATAAAGACACTATTTTAAAGAAACAGTGAGTGCAGAAAGAGCGTATGAGAGATGTGAGCGAGTGGTGAAAATTTTGGCAATAGCTAGGAGTCGAATTGTTGCAGGACCATGCCACTGGTAGCTACTATTCTTCAAGTATGGCAATTATGGTCAAAAGAAAAAAAAATGGCAAATCGTCCACTTAAAATTTGTGGTTTTGTAAAGTGTGTTCACAATTTTTTAAATCACTTTCAAGCCAACAGAAGGCTTGTCAAAATTTGCTTGCAAGATTCTAAACAAACAATCAAATATATGAAGTGAAGTTTAAGCTTGTTAAAAACAACACGAAGAAGTTGATATAAAAATTATATCAAGTTAAGGTGAAACAACACACTAATATTTAAATTCACTGTAATCTCTAAACTGTAGCATCCAACTCCTAAATAAATGTGCGTAAATTTTCAAGTTTCTCATAGCAGAAATATTTGCCCTGTGGCGGTTCTAAAAGTGAACAAATCTAACTTACTGACAACGTTTTCTTTGCTATGTCAGTCCTTGCATTTCAAAAGCATTGAAAATGGAATTGAATAATAATATTGAGCGCTTTTCCAACACCTAAGCTTACTTTGCTTCAAACAATGTGCTATTCGCTAATGACGTGAAATTAATAATGTAAGAAAATAATAATAATTAGTTGGTTACCATGCCATCGTGATACTGTAGATTTAGCATGCATTTTAAATTAGGCCGCTAGCGTTTGGGCAGTGTTAGTTTTTATAGTGATGTGCCGGATATAAGTAACGGTATCCGCGGATATCCAAGGGAAAATAATCGGAATAAAATCGGAGTTATTTCTTTTCGATCTCATAACGGATCTTCTATTTAATCAACAATTTAAAATTATTGTTCACTAGCTTATTTTTTCTAAAATTTCTTTCATAAGAACCTTCTCCTGACAAAGGCAACAAAAAAAGAATTATCCAATTTGGTGCAGTCGATCGGAAGTTATGCGCGTATATATTTTCTTGTGAGTGAATATGACTCGCGAATCCGAACTTTGTACTAAATGTGCGGTTACAAGGTGCACAGAACAGCTGTCCTTGAGGCTGCGTTTCCACCGGAGCTGTGCGAGGATGCGTTGCGAGGGATGTGTTTGTCATGAGCCAATAGAAACACTTCATTCACTTGGGACCTCTTAATTGAAGTGTTTCTATTGGTTCATGACAAACACATCCCTCGCAACGCATCCTCGCACGGCTCCGGTGGATACGCAGCCTAAAAGTACTGCTGGTAGATCACACGTACTGGCACTGAGTAAGAAAGTCGAGTACAAAGAGTATCCGCTGTTCTAGACACGTGCGGATACGGGTGGCTAGATACTAAATAATCCGTAACAGTTTCAAATGATTCACGATTAAGATTTAGTCATATTTTCGACTGGTTGTAGGCCGCGAGAATGGGAGCTTATTAAAGGTAATTAATTAGTCCGTATTCGCGGTACATTTTTAAGGATTCTGCACATCACTAGACTTAATATATTTAGGGAATGAAAATGGTATTCAGCTAGTCGTGTTTACGAATTTGATTGACTTAAAGTTTTAAATATAGTCCACTGCAGCGGAAGGTATAGTCGGGGTAAGAAAAGGTTCGTCACTTTTCGACTCTATGTCAACGAGTTAAGGTCGAAAGTGACGAACCTTTTCTTACCCCAACTATACCTACCTTAAAACCCAATTTTCTGCGACTTCTGCAGCTGTACGGCCGATGGATATATTCCACCGGACCGAATAATGTAAAATAAAATATAGTCTTATTTAGCGATTTAACCCGTCGAACGTCCTGGATTGTTAAAGTTTATGTGTTGAAAAATTGAGTTTTAAGGCCTATCGTGGTTAGACTGCTGTCGGCGCAAAAAGTTTACAGACTAGTTAGTCTGCGGGGCGCGTGACGGGTTAATATAGTTCGGAAATAAAGGAAAGACATTTATTCATATCAGATATTGAGATTACTGAATGATGTTTTGGTTGAGCGAGTATTTGAAATTTCAAATTTAATATCCCAACTTAATTAAAAATATACCTACTTTTGTACCTAAATTAACTTCAGCTTTTACTTGTGAATTTTAGTAAAGAATCAAATACTTAAGTAAATCTACGCTTTGTCCGTTTTAGCTCATTCTAAAATAACTAATATCAAGATTAACAAAGACAGTACTAAAATTGTCATTATCAATTAATAGCAATAATAAAATGCAATAAAGTTTCGTTTACTGTCTTTAAACGGTTGTATGAGTATAGTTCAAAGATATGTTTACCATTTACTACCTTGACTCCCTCACTTTTGTCAAACGGTATACAGTGTTAAGGTACTAAAGTGTAAAAATATCTTTGACCGCAATTGTACCTGGTACTAGAGGTATCAATAAAATCTGAAGGTGCTATAAGAACTTAAATCGAACGCTATACTAGTAGCTAGAATACACAAAGTAAATAGACTGACCACAAGTAGGTTTTACCGAGTAGTTTAGTAACCCGTTTGCGGCTCAGTCTTGCTCTTGCATTCAATATATGTGTAGCTATTCATAATTACGAATATTTAGCTCTATTATGATCGCTTTGCTATTTTATTATGAGAAGGCAGAAAGTTTTATTTATTATTTCTATGTTTAGACAATGTGGAAATGACAAAACTAAATGACAGTGCTTACACCAATTTATGTTTAAAAACATTTCTGTACTTGGAATCTCGCGATTTTTCTGTTTGAAAATAGTTAACTTAAGACTAATTATAAAACACTGTATTTTTAAGGTATTTTTTTCTGATTTTTACAGTTACTATTGCATACGACGTGATTCTATTTTTGAATTTGGTCAGTGATTGAAATATAATTTGCTGGTTCAGTTAGCATGCTAACCATATAACATGTATTGTGTCTTGTACTCATATAAGCCGCGCTCGGTGCAATCTTATGTAAATACATAAGATGATGTAGCTAATATTTATACTTATGCAATATTTTAGTGTTCATTTAGCGTAGCGCTTGTGATGCGATAACCGATGCTAGTCCGGATAGGTCACACCTAGGCTAATGTCGCCAAAGTTTATTTATTTACATCCCTAGTTGTTATAGCTACTTTAACCCGCTCCACGCATCTATCGTGAACTCGACACTGCTCTCAAAGCGTAACTATCGTTCCGCAAGGTATGCCACTGCAGAAGATTGCTTTACTAAAGTTAGCATTTGTTTTACGCAAAAGTTATGTACGTATTTACATGCTCTCGAGTGTTAGTCGCGTAAGGTCGCCATTCATAATAGCTTATGTCTTAGCATTCATAAATCTGATTAATATTACCTCCACCCACTAGGGTTAGGTCTAGTAGTGCTGCACTCTACTTTAACTAACAAGTTTACCGCTAGCTAGCTAAGGAGATTAGTGCTCGTTAGCTCGAACACAGAATAGTACTAAGAGAACAGAAACCGCTCGAAATTGGTTAAAGATTTACCGCTAAAGCCGCTGATTGGTTTATGCAATTTTAGCGTCGTTTTCTAACCAATCACGTTCAGCTGTGTTTTCTCAGTACTATTAGCTCGTTAAATTGAATAGAGTTTAGTGCTCAAACTTGAAAAAATATCTCCAGTGTACTTTTTGCGTCGCTGTGATGGGTACTTTGCCTAATGCGCCTTATGAGTAGAGAATATGCATTCTTTGCACTACTCGTATAATTTGATTTGAGTAAGGTCGAGTTAACGACACATCATGCGCGTGTCGGGTTTTACATAGATATTTCTAATATTAATGGCTTTCATTGCTGTTATCCCAATACAATTTGTAATTATTATTTATTTCTAATTACTATGTATTGTATAGGATGACAGCCGTAAAGAAGTACATTAAAGGATTTTTGTTAATATTGTATTTCACATCATTCTAAAATATTTTTGTGTCGGAATCGCAACGATTTACTAGGTGCGATTCGTCAAATGTGATTGAATTATATTTACATATTATATTACTTAGTAAAATTTCCAGTACTTAAATTGTTGAAGTGTTCACAAAATCTGTACTTACTTTTAAAATGATATTTTTGGATTTCACATTAACATCGAATCTGTGCTGAGATTAGTAAAATACTTGACCGTCCGTTGTTAAAAAAAGTTTACTATTCCCGTACGTAAATTCAGGATTGCATAAATTCCATACGTACACTTCATCATATTCGAAATAATAAGATGTTTTTTCTTTAAGTACTCATATTTTTAATAAAGTTTTGTCGCTGATAAGCTTTAACTATATCACAGTATTTAATAAATCTATAATTCTTAACAACTTTGCTTTTATGATATTTATTCTTGAAAAAGTAGCAGTTTTAATTTTGATAAGATATATAGGTAGATAATATTATATTACAATTCGCAAAATGTGTGAATTAATTGAAATTTCCATTATTTGATCTCTAATATTGTATAATTTGATTTGAGTAAACTCAGGCAAGTATTATTTTTGTAACATAAAATTTAGCAATTTTTTTAAAACCATTTAAGTGCCATAGAAAACATACAGTTTTAATATGCTTGTAAACGAAATAAAGGCAGCTCCACAATATCTTTCTTTAGAGGCGCGACTTTCATAGTCATATTGACTTCAGTCTTTGTACAGTAATGGCAACAGTTTACCACAAAAAACTTACACGAGTCCGTAATATACTTTTCACCTCACTAGCTCGGAAAGCCCTTTTTGTTTGTTTGACATCTATTGAGAAAATCGCTTTTTATCCACATGTGAAGAAAGAGTTTTGACATTTGAAGGCAGCTTACGTGATATTTGACAGCTAACAAAACGTAAAACGTTAAAAGTGCTGAATTTTGAACATCACAATTAATGAATTGCATCGAAAAAACACTAAATACAGTCTTACAACTTTATTTTAATTCATAAATATCAGCATTCAACATTAACCTTCATTCTTGTTGCAAAAACGGATAAAATGTTCTGACAGTCCAAGTAAGTCGATGTGCGAACAAAACGCATCCGAAATAATAAAAAAAAACTTAAGTCAAAACTTTTCAATTAATTATTTTGAGTGAATAAATAAATAATAATTGATAGTACAGACCCTTTTTCTTATTTTCCTCGCTGTAGTGAGGTGAAAAGTTTTGTGTTATACACGGGTGAAAAGTTATTTTACGTCTCGTGTGTTGAAACACTCGCTATCGAAAGGATTCTATCTTTGAACCACTCGCTTCGCTCGTGGTCAATCATAGAATCCTTTCGATAGCTTGTGTTTCAAATGGACACTCGCAGGTAAAATACAACTTTCCCCCCTTGTATAACAAATAACTATTTCATCACACTTGCTCGTCAATGGTGTTATTCCATGCCTGTATACTAAATGTCAAAGGCCTAATTTGTTCTTAAGGGAGTTATAGTTTTACGTACAGTTTTTCTACCCAAGGGAGTTCTAACTTTAGTTTTAAAATTTGCAAACAAGTCATTTCAGACTAAGGAGGTTTCAAGCCAGCCAACGTTTTATTTATTATCTTTAAAACTTAGCTATAACCCAAATTTTACAACACAAAACTTATCTAAGCTTCGTGAAAATTCGTTATTTTTATATTTTAAATTTATATCAAATAGTTTTGCAATAATTTTAGTAAAAATATTTTTTTAAACATGTTGGCAGAATCTGGACGTATGACCTTTCGAATTCTAAACTAAAAACAGTTTGCATTATCTATGGTAGGTGACTCGAAAAAAGTGACAATCTGTATTGGCGGGTAGCCATTATTTTATTCAATTTAAGTGTTTAGAAAAAAAAATAATTTTATTTTTGGTTTTTTTTCTCGCAATGTGATGAAAATCATTGTGTGTATCACGGGCAGTAAGGGGATTACTAACTCGAGTCTGATGACTCGAGTTAGTAATCCCTTACTTACGGCCCTAGATGCATAATGTACTATTGATCTAACTGTTCAGACGTAATAAAATATTTAACCCTTTTATGAGTAAAAAATAAATTGTCTCGGGTATCATTGCGATGTTTGACATATATCGCAAACTTTCGGACTTAAATTATAATTAATAGTTATGTATTAAGTTTCAATCGTCGTCTCAAGAGGTTTGTAATTTAAAAGTTCATGGACAAGGTACATACTTAAATAATAAAAACCATCAAATATCATTCTTCTGTCAAAACAATATTAAAGTCATTCGGCTTCTGTCTTGAATGTTCGAATGTGCTCTCTCTCCTGTTTCCGTATTATTTTTGTCGTTTTCTTTGATTGATATAATAAGTTTTTGTTTTTTGCTATGTGTTATGTTTTTTAAAGAGGACTAATATCATTATGAACTGTCTCACACGAACCATGAATACACGAATCTCTTAAAAACCTATGAAATAAATATAGACTAATAAATTAAAACTGATAACTTTTTATAGTAAAAGCTCTCCTTCGCTATATTTATAATTAGTAATGTGTCTATTTTATTGTTTCTAAAATAATAAATAGACTTAAAATGGAAAAGGTTTGTTGCCTCTGAAACGTCAAATCTGGCATTTGTCAGAATTCCGCGAAATTAAAAATCGTAGTTTAGGTATGCTTAAAATAACAGTTCTCTATGAACTGACATTTGTGTCGAAGTTTTGCTTTTCGCGCCCTTTAACACCTGGCGCCTAGAGTAACCACTCCACTCCCTCTACCCTAGGGCCGGTCTTGACTGTATCTACCTATAATGTTTAGAGATCATATACGTATAAATTTGTTGATATTAGTCCAAAGAGTATTGTAATATTATATGAACAAGAGTGGCAACTCTATGGTCAAAAATGCATGTATGGAAGGTGCTGCCGCCCTACGGCAGCTCAAGAACTAATGTGACGTATCTATAGATATATACCTATCTATATTTATATGTTGGTAGTGATGTACAGCTATAGATACGCGTACCTATAGCAATGTACAGTCAAGGATTTTAATTGATAGGCTAATTGCCACTATTCGTATTTTAGCCGTCTAATTCAGATCAGCATATACGAAGTATAAGCGGCTAAACCCGATTTGCATTATACGGCTAAAATACGAACATTGGCAAGTGGCCTATCAATTAAAGTCCTTGACCGTACAATTTGGTACGCCATGGCCATGGCCGATGAATGACAACTGACAAGTTTGACAAGTCAACCAAGATGGCCGCTAATTTAGTTCTTCGGCAAACACCAGAGATCGCTGTAGTCGCATGAAAAGTGATGATATATGTAAGTGTGCCCCCCCTGTATTAGTCTCATCAGTAGATAACGTTTAATATAATGTAAAAGAAAAACTATCTAGAATCTGGACGCGCAGACTCACACTTGCTATCTGGTTTCTGCTGGAGCTGTCTTAAACTAAGGAAAAATATTTTATAAAGCGAGGCTTTGCTTTGCTGAGTACAAAATAAATTGAATTTAATGTACATTGGCAATCTTACCACTGAAATATATTTTGAATATGCTAATAAATTGGATTCGAAAATTGAAACTTATTCATTTAACCTAATCGGGAGATGACCGTTTTAAGAGTTCCTGTTTCATGCTATATCTCTCTACCCTTGTCCTATCCCTTTCTGACCCTGCCAATACAATTGTGCGGTTTACTAGATTGAATTTTATGTCGAAACTAACGCTTTGTTCTGAACGGGCCCCGCATGGCACGATTGCGCGGGAATATATGTATATATACAGGGTTATTTTTAATTCACTGACATCCTCTTAACCCTGAATTCCTATCACTCAAACAAATGTTTTATGTTTTACGACTTTTTAAAATGAAGCACTTTTTTCCCATACAAATACACAGAGTATCGTAAAAATAAGAGGAAATCTCAAATTTTCAAAACGTTATTACACCAAAAAAAATATTAAGTTATGACAAAAGCCGTAAAACAAAAAACATTTGTTTAAGTGGTAGGAGTTTAGGGTTAAAAGGATGCTAGTGAATTACAAATAACCCTGTATATACTCGTTTAAAGGTATTAGATATACGCACCTGTACCTACTCATATAATAGTACCTGGGCAACCGAGCTCCGCTCGGACTGAAACTCGGTACCAAGCGTTTTACCAAATTTCGTCGAAATCGTTGGAGCCGTTTCCGAGATCCTGAATATATATATACAAAAATTGCTCGTTTAAAGGTATTAGATAGGTACAAAATAAATTACAGTAGTGGAAAAGTTTGGCATAGAACACCATGTTTTGCCAGGCGTACATCAAGCGTAGATAAACTTAAAACTAGGAATAAATTAAAATATAGAGTTGAGGCCTTCGCGTGACATTGAAACAGGTTAGTAAAAAATAAATATACCTTAGGTATATACCATTAATTCATTGAGGTGTCACACTTCACTTCATCACAGCGCAGTGCCGTTGTGACGTCCACAGAAGCCTTTATTACGTAATTCGATAAAATTTAATATGCAGGAAGAAATAACCCTTGCATTCTGGTTTATTTTGTCTCAAATCGTATCAATTTCACAAATATAATGTATGAATTAAATAGAAAGTCAAACAAAATAGGCGCGGATCTGGAGCTTAATGTTCCCGCGCTTTGTGCAAGTGTCACGCGAATTTAAGGAAAACTATTCACTGTCAGGGAATACGGCCACATTTTTACTGAACGATTTAATAATACGCAATTAAAATTCAAACAAATAATGGGTTTTAATGTGTTTTTATGTACATCTGATGTTTTAAACATTATTAAGATTTTTTTGTTAATGAAATGATGAAAAGTGAGCGTTATTTATTTCATGCTGGATCATGCATATATAGAATATATTAAGTTTGTATTTTTTGGTCTTTGTAACACTTTTGCCATTTATAGACCAATCAGAGACCGGCATCGATAACCTCGACGGCGTCATTGTCATTGTCATTAGTTATATTCGTTTCCGCGCCGCCATTTTGTTCTTTAGGTGAAGCTGGCTAGATTATTGTGTGCCGCGTTTAATATTATTTTGATTATCTTGATAATTAAGGATAGATATAAGAAGTGACTACAACATGGTGCCGGTAAGTGTCGTAAATAATGTGTTTCAGTAAAAATTTCACAAAAAGATATCGAAATAACAGTTTTTGCGTATTATTTTAGCAAACGAAAGTGTTCATCGGGAGCCTGCCCCAGGGCTCGAAGCCGGAGGAGCTTCGTAAACTGTTCGAACGTTTCGGCGTCGTCACAGAATGCGATATCATGAACCGGTGCGGCTTCGTGCACATGCAGACCGAGGATCAGGCGGCGGCCGCGATCCGGGGCCTCAACAACTCTACATTCAACGGCGGCGTCATCACGGTCGAGCGCGGTCGCATCAAGGAGCGCGGCCAGCGCGGAGGCGGCGCCGGCGGCGGCGGCCGCGGGGGCATGCGCGGTGGCATGCGCACCGGCGGCATGGACCGGCGCGGCGGCGGCGGCGGCGGCCCGATGCGCGCCGGCGGCATGGGCGGCCGCGACGCGCCCTACATGCGCGACTCGCGCGGCATGGGCCCCATGCGCGGGGACATGCGCGGCGGGCCCATGGGCGGCGGCGGCATGGGCATGCGTAACGGCATGGGCGGCGGCGGCGGCAGCTACGACCGCAGCATGGACCGCGGCGGCTACGACGACCGCTACGGCGGCTACGGGGAGGACCGGCGCGGCTTCGCGCTGATGGAAGGCCGCCGCGAGTCGTACGCGCCCGCGTATGACGACCGCCGCTACGGCGAGGAGATGCCCATCTACGACGAGCGCCGGCCGATGTACGACGAGCGCGACATGATGGACCGGCGCGCGCCCATGCACGCGCGCACTGCGATCCCCATGGCGGCGCCCTACGAGCGCGCGCCGCCGCGCTCCGCCCCCATGGGCAACGGAGACATGTTCAGCAGGAGGTCACCCATGTAAGTTACATTATTTTCATTCGAGTTTTCTGCCTATGTCTATGACAAGTTAGAAATTCCAGTGTCTTGACATAGCATTACACTTACCTAAATTGTTTGAGCAGATCAAGAATTCCATAAACATTACTATGGAAGCGAGTTTGCAGTAACATTTGGTCATTCTCAAATTTTGCACAGGTCAACTTGTCCCAACCTAAAAAAAGTGGTTTCAGTTTACATTGTCTGTTTTCTGTAGTGAATTGGGTGAAATAATTGATGATTTGCAATCAGCTGTATATGCTTAGTATTTATGTAATACTGATGCCCGCAGCGTCGCCCCCCTTGTATTTTCTCTAAATTTTCTTTTGTTCTTATGAAAGATTTCGTTCTCCTGACAATAACAAACTCAGGTGCAGGTTTGGTGCAGTTGATCGGAAGTTATGCGCGTACTATCGGCCCAAGCGCCGGCTTGCCAGTTTCAAAACAAATTTGCTTGCAGCCGTTGAAGTTCATTGGTATGGATAGATGTCTAGCCACTGCACGATAACTGGGCCTTTAAGGTGTCAAGCTGGCGTCTGGGCCGATTATACATACATTTTGGTGATTCATTTTTTTAATATAGATTTGTAATAATACATGGTAACAGAGTGGTAGCTCCATACAAATAGTAACAGTGTCCTGTGCAAAATTTGCAAATGACTCATTACTCCTTTCCAGCAAAAACAACATGACTAATTCATAATGGCACCATAATGACAAACAATTATATCTAATTAATAAATTTAGCACTTGAAATATTATATAAGCAATTATAACTCAATCTCCTTAAAAGTATTATGAGTCACAACTGTGTTCTTTAATTTCAAGGTTAACCTTTCAAATATAATTTAGAAAACTAACCTAACAGGCTGTTAGTAACACCTATCAGCTCCTGTTCTGCTCTGAAACAAGATGCATTATTTCTCAAGACATAATTTTAAGAACTGTCACACCATTTAGAAGTACCATTTCAATATTTACTAAAAGTGTTTAGTATTTTAGCCATAAATTTCATTATTACATTCCATGGACATTTAATTAAATTTCCCATGAATACACAAAAAAACTTCCAAAATCGGGACACATGTGAATATCTCTGAATGCATTGCTACATGTCAAAGATGTTGGTTCAAATTAAAAAGAGGATGAAATCCATACAGTAGCAATCTTCTATCAACTCAACAGTGTTGACATCATTATTGAGCCTGTTGACTTTTTGAATGGTAATTGGTTAATTTACATCTATGAACTGAAATCTTTGTTTAGCTTAATTAAGCAATACATCTACTAAACATAATTTAACATAAACCTTCTTATGTCTTATCTTATTTAAAACTAGATGTTGCTCACAACTTCATCATTTTCTTTGAGAACTATATCTTGTAATAGTTTAGATTTATAATAGTAAATTTTAGAACTGGTTTAGTAGTTTCATATGTTCAAGCCAGTTCACATTTTTTATTATTAGTATCAAAGTAGTTCTTCTATGGGTTTTCTTAGCCTGGAAGTCTCTACAATTCCATTACTTCACCGATCATGTCTTACATCTTCTCACATGAAGATAAAGTACATAAACAATAAGGGATTTTGATGACTGTGCTCTGAGACAGCCATGACATGGCACACAGTTTTATGGTAACAATGACAGTCTGTAGTGAACCTATATTTGTTAGTTTTTGTCAGGGTTTGATATCAATGGATATATTATCATGATATATATCAAATGATTTTTTATGATATAATATCAATACAAAAATTGGTTTAAGTAATTTTTGGCGTTTGTTACTATATTTCTACTTCCCAAATGTAGATGGCGTTGGAATCGAGTTAAAAAATACTCCCTAATAGTAAGTTCTAATCCATAAATGGCAATGCCAGAAAAATTTTGTTACGAAAGACTTGAAAGAGTAAGTTTTTTTTGTGTTTATTCTATTATCTATTACAAAGAAAGTAATTGAAAAAGTGTAGAAACGATGTAACACATATGCAAATAGTATACATAAATAATACAATAAAATAATAAAATGGATATATATCATAAATATCCGATACTTATTTTGATATTTATAGTAAATATTGGATATTTTCAAACCCTGGTTTTTGGTGTGCTTGAATTATTTTGCCCTAAGCTACCACTGGCACACTGCCATATTAATTATTAATAACCATTCTACAACTTAATTGAGAGTCGATCTTAGCTTTATTAAGAGATCACACTTTCTAATCATGCCCTCTCCCGGCCTTGCACTTAAATGGCACTCGGCAAAGTTGTTTGAGCAGCGTTATTCATACAAAATGTAAATGTTATTTTGTGGTATTTACAGGCGCGGTGGCGCGGGCGCAGCGGGCGGCTACGAACGGGACCCTTACGCGCAGCAATACCCGCCCATGGGACGGTGAGTGTCGCGCTAGTCGCCACACCCCGCCGGTCACCAACACTCACACGCAAACACTACCTTCATTACTCTCAACCAATAATTAACTCTATTATTGAAGTCAATTTTACGGGTGTTTTTCTATCAAAGCATCGACTACCGACTGCCGAGTCACAAGAAAGTAGCTTATTTTTTTGTCCTTCCTTAACCAATGACGCTTTTTGGGTCATTTTGTATAATCATGCTATGTTAAAGGTGACCGAAACTAGTAACAAAAATTAATTACGCTCTATGCGGTTTCAGTTAGAGCAGCTCATTCAGTTTTGGTTGAAAAGCACCCTAGAACTGGACACTTAAAATTCTAACCATGGATGCTTTCTTACTCTGGTTCAGTCACAGTTAATTTCAATTGTCTTTATTTATATTAAAATTAAATTTAGTCCCCCCCCACACACTCATGTGCCCGACAGTTATGAAGCTGGTCTTAAAGCTTCAGAAATGTCGAAAAACTATCTTTTTTGCTCAAAAAGAAGTAACTAATCAAATTTTTCTAAGCTGATGCACTCATTCGTTGGTTAGCGATCTTTGTGGTAATTATTTTACCTTCATCTACTTAACTATTTTTTTAATATATGGTTGAAAAGCCAGAGTGAGACAGTATCCATTACCAAAACAATAGAAATTTAGTGACTGTAAAGAGGGTAGTGGAAATTAATGTAAAATAAAATCAACTAATTCAGTGTTGAGTGCTTGTGATCCGTTTGCTGTGACCTCTTCATATGAGTCACTTTGTTGTCATCGCTAAAAGAAGTGCCCGATGGCTAATCTTATCTAAACATAGATAATTTAAGAGGTGAAACTTTATACTCAAACACTTTTGCAATGCAGCTAAATACAAAATGGGATTAAAATGAACCAAGGTGATTAATTACTTTTATAATGTATCATAATTTTGTAATGTCACGGTCCCATCACCTTTCGCAATCGATATCGTGGGACGCCCTCTTAGGTCGTAGTGACGTCGAATCTGTAGTTCAAACGTAACGTAAACATTCCTGCCGATCGAACCGCTTCATAGATCGCCTCGAAACGGGTGGAGATGAGGAATTTTAGTAGTAGCGGCGTGAGGCATAATCGTTATCATGAGACGCGCGAGCTCCGTAGTGTTCGCGTAGCGGAATCGCAACTACGAGCTAAGCGGGTCCCTCTGGCGGACGCGCACTGAAGGCCATGTGTTGTAGCGGCGCGGGCGGCGCGGCGCGCGGCGCGCGCGACTCCGGCGCAGCCCCGCGGCACTACTAGCGCCGCCACTCCGCGCACTAGTGATAAGCCGTACTTTAATTCGCCGTGACATGAACAAAACAGTACCAATAGTGATGTCTTCCGGAACGGAAACGCCGCGCCGGCGCCGGCCCGGCTTCCCGCGCCCGGGCGCGATGACCGTAGCTAAGTAGGCTGAGATTGTGTACCGTGCAGCGTCCTAAACATGTAAGTTTTAATCAGAGTGGAATGCAATTATGTGAATCACTTTATAATTTAATAAATGAGGATAATTTAAGGCAACCTTTTAATTTCACCCGTAAAATGTCGATCCGAACGTTTGGTAGATCGTGCGTCTAGAACAAAATCTGAACAGATTTGTATAAATTTCATAGAAGATTTATTTGCATTTGTAACAGAGTTAAAATGAATTATTGATAGCGGCATTAATTTAAGTTGTATATTTCCTTTGAATTAAATTTCGTAGCATACATTTTATTTTAATTTTCTCCATCGTCCTTACGATTTCATTTGCATGCTATCCCCGAACGTCCTCAGGCTTTCCCGCTTCTTCTTTGGTTGTGGTACCTTTCTGTTACAATTTTAGTTTACTACAGAACTTGACATTTTATCAAGTCGAGGCCCTCAGGCCGTGCTTTCTAATCCCTTGTCTGTAAAGAGTTAGTTAACGAATGCAGTCGGTAGTGGAACGCCCCTACACGCGTCTACAGAGCGGCCGAGGCAGCAGCTCTGCGCTGTCTGACTTGCGTTAGGTAGACGGACATGTATCTGCTCGCTCTGTAATCTGTATTCGCCAACATTGTACCTAACGTCGAGCGTCGACACATGCGTGCGTGCGAGTCCTTTCAGATAGTTAGTAGCGGCTTGTCGGCACGCACGACGACCCGTACCCTGCGCTCGGCATACGCCCACTATGCCCGACAAACCTTCACGTTACGGCGTAAACGTTAGGCGGCAACGGCAGAAGACGGCGATGCGATAAGTAACAATCGTAAGTACGGCGTATGGACGCAACCCGTTGACGGCATGTGATAAATCTTACAAGCAGAGTCATCTTACACTAAACAACGAAACCTGTCGGACCTCGATACTTACTAATTAATACTGTGTCTGCAGCGTGCAAAATCTGCTGAAAATTACTAACAGTCTTCAATTTTTTAAACCTGAGATAGTAAAAAATCATAAAAAAGGTCCAAATGCTTTTTCATAAATTGTGACGTTTGATTAATTTGCAGTCGATCCTGCACACGTCAAAAATTCGGTCCGTTATTCATCACGATCATGAGCTATACGATGTAGATTCCTATCTAACGTCAAAATCGAACGGTTATCTCAGCGAACTGATTGCTCATCCGTCAACAAACAATAAAGAACATTGCAGTGCTGGCTAATTAGCTGGAATCTGACATTATTTTGTTTTACAGGAGTTGGATGCCTGAATGAAGACCACAGTAGCAATCTTTGGATTCTGAAAATTGATGGTTGCTGATCAATGGCCCCGCCTGAGACAAGAGAAAAGATTCTCTTCTGCCGTTCAGCCTAGTCTGGTGTAAATCGTCTGTTAACGTGATGAGGGAATAAAAATGCATTAATAAAGATACAATATCTTTTATTTAATTCCTTATAGTAATCTAAAAAGTAACCAATATTTGTTTTATAAAGAAACACCTAAATTTACAATCACATTTTTATAGGCATGATAATATGGCATGTATCAGAATATCGGAAGTTTTTTTTCTGAAACCGTAAACTTTTTAAGAAAAACTAACCTATTATGTTCTATAATATACCGTTTTAACATTAACTGTCCCAAAGATAATTTATGTATCTCCAGTGCATTACATTTAATGCACTGACAAATCAGTGTTAATATAAATCTTGAAAAGTTTAAATGTCAGAAAAAAGTCTTCAACATTCAGAACTGTGCTCGATAATTTTAAAGTAAAAATTAACACAATTACTTCACGTACAGATCCTAATTTATCATATTAACACCACATACTCCACCTTTACAACGCCAACGACTTTTATTTCTGTCGGAAAATATAGCGTAGAAGTGATCTTCACACAATAGCAGTAACTAGCTTTACTATTTTGCTTAGCGCAATAGAGATGAAGCGATTTCGAATGTTATTGTGTTTTAACGCATACAAGACCAAAATTATTCTACCGACCGATTCATATATTAAAAAATCCAATATATAAAAATCTCGTGTCGTGTTTGTTATCGAACTCCTCCGAAACGGCTCGACCGATTTGTATGAAACTTTTTTTCAGTATTTGGTAGGTCTGAGAATAGGTCGTAGACTATTTTATATATCGATTCTTCGCGGGCAACAGCTAGTAAGTACATACATATAAAAATATTTTTATACAATTGGTCTATTGGTGGCACTTGGCTTTGCGGTAGGTAGATGCAACATGAACGGCGAAGTCCATTGACAAAAATGATGATTAAAATCCAAAAGAGACACCATATTAAATGACCAAAGCAAAGTCAGAGTTTGACAACAATATACGCTAATAAACAAGTAAGTACTTAACACTTAATTATGGAGGCTTACGAAGAATAGAATGAACCTATGTTTAACATTTCTTACGTAGACTGCTGACAATGCCAAAAACATGGCAACAATAAAATTAATTTCGTATGTAAAATTTTAGTTCTTCATTCATCCGTTTTATTGCCGTACTGTACCCCTAAAGGACGGCATAAATTCGTCAATACTTAGGTTTTGGTCATAATTTACCAGCTAATGTCATCTCAACGAATCCAAAAATAACGTTGCATTATTCACCGCCTTCAACAATTTCATTACTTTCAAGTGGATAGATCTTTTAATAAATTCAGCTACATTGTAGTTAGTAATGGTCCCACACTCGCTGAGCGTGCAGTTGAATATGTCCAACAGCCTCGCCGTGACTTTCTCTGGCACGTTGTGATGCACGGCTTTGGGCGCGATCCTCTTCGCTTTTTTGTACAAATTCTCGGCCGCGATCGTCAAGTTAAATGATATGATTTCGCTGCCTCTCTTGACATCGTTTCGCGACATGCGGCAGAATAAATAACCTGGAAAACGTTCAAGATGAGGTAATTGATGACGGAATGCTAATAAACTGTGAGATAATGCGAATAAAGTTCCGTTTTCACCGTCCGCGCCCGGCCTCTGACAGTTTAATGGAGTTATGCGGTCGAACGTCGTGTTTCTGGGCTACATTAATCACTCGGGAAGGTTATCATAAATGATCACAAACTTCGGATAGATACTTTGATGGGACAATCACACTAAATGTTTGGCGGTCGTTTGTCACAACACTGTTTAGTAAATATTTAGGTAAATAAAATGTGCACCCGACCTCCGACAACACAGACGGCCCCGACAAGGAACACGATGGTGGCGCAGAGGCGCTTGGTAGCGGGCGAGGCGGCGGCGGAGGCCCGGGCGCGCTCGCCGCTCATGGCGCTGGCTGGCGGCTGGCGGCTGACGGCGGGAGCGGACGCTGCGCGCGCGTACGACCCGTGCAATGCCGATATTTCGGTAGCTTTGGGCGTTCCCGCAAAATGGCCGTGAATCTTAAACTTTTTATTTTTAGACGGCAGTCTCACGTTGTGTCTGCGGGTGTTAATGACCGTCCATCATTTTCTTACCGAAGCGTCTATTTTTTTGGACGACGTGGTACATTCACAAATGTAATTGAAATGATAATTTCGCGTTAAAGAAATAATTTTTCGTACTTTTTTCTGACGTTACTTTTTATTGGAGCTGTACACTTGCAATGTTGAAAATAATGAGACTTACAATTTTGCCCAGCCCAATTTTGAATTTATTAGTAAGGCCTGTTTTAAGGCTGCGTATCCACCGGAGCTGAGCGAGGATGCGTTGCGAGGGATGTGTTTGTCATGAACCAATAGAAACACTTAATTTATAAATGAAGAATGAATTCTATTGTTTCATGACAAACACATCCCTCGCAACGCATCCTCGCTCAGCTCCGGTGGGTACGCAGCCTAAATGTATAATGGTTTTCAATAATAACTACAAATTAAAAATTTTAAAACCCCCAACCACAGATTACTTAATAGTTACTTCGTAACAGATACTGCATCCCGTACAAAATCTTGGTACTTACCGCGATTGTAGCCACAGATTATACTACTCCGTCTCCTTAAGAATGTGTGCGTGCCGACAGTGACAAGGGCTGGCAGTTTGGATTAAAATTTTTTTTTCTACATGTTGTTTTACCATTTTGTCGGGATAATTGCTATATATTATATCCATGCAAACTTTCTAGCACTAATATTCTTTAAGCTAAGCCACGGACGGACAAAGAGACAGACGGTCATGGCGAAACTATAAGGGTTCCGTTTTTGCCATTTTAGCTCTGGAATCCTAACAAAAAGGATATTTATTGTAATGCGCAGAACACATTGCCATGCTCACAGTACCCTAGCGTTATACTAAATCCGAAGGTCAACTTTCGAACTTCGCATCGTGCCATCCCGCTCACGCTTATAGCTTTTTATAGAAGAGTAAGAGGGACAGCACGATACGAACTTCCAAATTGTTATATTAGCTATTAATTCTAGCATAGTCATATTAAAATTTGCCCCCTGTTTCACCATTCACTTATAAAAGTCCAGGCGGCATATTTTTTCCGTGGAACACGAATGAACGTGCGTCGGCGCGCGCTTGTGACAACCTACTGGAATTTCGATCGCAGGCGATCGTCCCCGCGGTAGGTAAATATCGCGCGTAAGTACATGGCATGCATGAGGCCTGCCCCCAACGCAATTATGTCACACGTATGTTTGAGCATAAAGTAAATACCCATTATGCGTCTAAGATCCCTTCCGCAGCTAACAAGAGCCGATAACTTTGAAACGGCTGAACCGATTTTGATGAAACATATCTAAGAACCATCGCCAAGAAACCTGCTTTCTAATAAAAAAACCGCATCCAAATCGGTTCACCCGTTGAAGAGCTATGATGCCACAGACAGACAGATACACACACACACACACACACACACACACACATAGCGGTCAAACTTATAACACCCCTCTTTTTGTGTTGGGGGTTAAAAATTAAAAATTGTGAAAATGCAGGGCAAAATTAAACAAACATTAACAAATATTCTTTTATTGTAATATCTCATAAACTAACGAAAATTACAATTGAAATCATTTAAAATCTAAGTATGTCGAGTATTTATAAAAATCAATATTATCATAATTCACATTTCTCTATTAAGTATACCTTAAACATATCAGTCAAAACATGTCAAGTATTAAAAACACGCGAGAAGAGAAATCAAAACTAAAGAAAAGAAGGATGATAAAAAGTAAAAGTTGCGACGTCTGTCCCATGTGCGATGTTAAAGACCTCGTCACTTCTCACTCATTACCAAGACAAGTTAGAGCAGATCAAACTGATATCCTGTTGCTGCTTTAACCATGCCTCTACTCTTTAGTCAATTTCTCTTTGCGAATAACAATATGTATATGAAAATTGACGCTTTTTACTAAGTACATTATAAATCAACGGGTTAGTTATACCTATTTTAGGCCTTGCCTGTACTTAATTATTACTTAACCCCGTTATTACTTAGTCGGCTTACTCATAATGATATACAAGGTATCTCAATATTGATCCGGAATATTCCATCAGGCCGATGGGGCAGTTTGACTGAACACCCTTTCAAATTTTTGTTTTTTTTTTTATATTGTATTTGACTAATGTTTTTATACGCTGGTCGATGTTCAAAGTGTACCGCCATCAAGGGCGTGACGACATTTTGAATCGAAAATTCCGATGCAAAATCTTTTCAGGGGTGTGTAATACCTGCTGGAATATTGCAGAAGAATTACAGGACACCTTGTATAGACACCTAATTTTAGATCATAAAACGTCTCTTTAAAATGCACATTAATGTGAGGGTTAAAATTCCGCAGTCTTGATAAATTACTGCAATAACATATTCCACATTAGTAAAAAAGTTATTTTTCACTGCCATGCGTTTTTCGTCTCGAAAAGTAACATTCCAGTGAACGGAAAAGCCATTGAAAAATTCCTTGCCACATATTCACTTTTAATTTTGTCCCCTCCACTAACGCAGAAGAATAATTCTCGCTACGTGGTCGCATGACGTGTCGCGACGCATCAGAACTGTGTCGGTTTCACACAAACATCGTCGTAAGTCCTAACTTTTTTTAACAGAGTGCTTCAGATCGAGCCAGAACACCCAGTTTTGTGTTTTTTGAAATTATTTCTAGAGATTTAAAGTTCTCATTTCATTGAAAAATTTGTACTCCATAATACATATAAGGCAGTTATTCTTACGATGGATTAGTACTTTATAAAGTACGCGAGACCTTATGAGGTTAACATGAGAGAGGTACAATACAAACCATTACATTAGGCCCATACTACACGGGCGGTTCTCCCGCCGCGGGAAACCGCTTCTGAACCGCCACTAGACACAATTTTATATGGAAGTTGTATGGTGCAAACTATACTGCGCAGCTCCGTCGAGCGGGAAACCGCCCGTGTAGTATGGATCTTAGTATGAATCTCACCATACATCAAATGTATGAAACCGATGGTTCTGACGTATCACATGACACGACAGATAAAAATAAACGTAAACCCGACTTAAGGAACTTTCTCAAATCCATCCAGGTTTTTATTACATGTTAGATTTTAATTTTACTTCCTGTGATTGTAACTTGACGGATGTCTGCCATTTTGTACCGGGACTGCCATTTCTAGTCCCCTATTCGCAATTGCCACACAAATCTAAATACATAGGAAAATGTCGCATAATCGCCACCAACATGTGACGCATAGGCCACGAGGGATGCTAATTTGATGCTGTTCTGTAAACGAACCTGTACCGCAGATTAAGTTTACAAAAATACATTTTAAATTGAAAATAACCTTATTTAGATTTGTGTGGCAAAATGAAAATTACCTTAGATTTGTGTGGCACATTAATAATGACCTTAGATTTGTGTGGCAAATAGAAAATTACCATATTTAGCTTTGTGTGGCCAATTGAAAATGACCTTAGATTTGTGTGGCAAATTGAAAATGACCTTAGATTGGTGTGGCAAATTCGGCTTCCCCGTCAGGCCACCACGGGCCCCATGTTGAACAGCAGCTTGAGGTCTTCGATGCTGAGCTTGGAGGCGTTGGTGTGTCGCGCGCCGGTCAGGACGTTCTCCGCCAGCTCCAGCTTCGCGTCCTGCAGCTTCCGGATGCTCTGCTCCACCGTGTCCACGCACATGAACCTGGAAAGAAAGGCTTTAAAGTTCGACTGCATCAGGGCCCTTTATTGGTGGTATGTGGGTCAATGTTAAAAATCGGCCAGGTTACTCCTATTCTGCCGTGCTAAGCCAAAAGGGCCTATGTCCGTTTTAACGGTTTCGAGAAAAACGTGTTTTTATGTTTTTTTTTCTTAGTGTTTGAGTGAAAAATAAGCCTTTCTTAGCTATTTTTAAGGCACTTCTAATAAAAATATGACATTTTCGTTAACAGAATTTTATTCCTTATAAGCTGAGGAATCCAACGCAAAAAAAAAAAAAACAGAATTTGGTCATTTTCGGACATAGGCCCTTTTGGCTTAGCACGGCAGTATTAATATTGATTTGAAAAATAAAACAGTGGCAGTATTCCTATTTGCAGCACCATATAATGTATTGTATTGCTGTTGATGCCCCAAATAAATAAAATAAAATAAAAATAAATATTAGACACCTACCGACCGACGAATAAACCGACAGACGACCGAATGGCCTAGTGGTTAGAGAACTTGAGGTCGGTCGGGACACATTTTTATGAAAAATACGAATGTTTGCTCTCAAAACAACTAATTGTTCAGTCGATTGAGTTGGCGTAGTAGTAACGTCACAACATAACAAGCATTTGCCATAAAAATCGTGCTTCGTCAACCCATAACAAATACGCCAGTTCATTGGACTTGCCATCACCCCTACTATATCAATTTCTTAATTAGCCTGGCGATTCTGACGAGTCATACTCTAGTTCCAATTAAAGCATTTTCCGTGTAATCCCGGCCGGGCCGAACACTGCCAAGAAACCTTGTGGTATTCTGACGTCGTCACGGCCCTAAGCTTTATAGCGCAACTACGCAGCTCGCCAAATACTTGCACTTCGCGGGAACTGTTGCCAGAGATCGAATGTACTCGCACATACGCTGCCGCAGTATAATCCAGAACGTAATCTACACGGTATAACAAAAATAATGCATATTATTTCATCCTGCTTAGATTTTTCACCTGAAATTGGCATTAAAAATGACCGCAATCCAACTGGGAAAACTTTTACAAGTGTTCAGTTAGATTTATCCAGTCACTGGCTGTAATATTCTATACTCATTTGACGGTCATATTAGTCGATTTTACCCCGTTATCAATACAATGCGATGTGCAATACAAACTATCCACGTCTCGACGTTGTAGCTATGTATGGGAACTCCAAAATGTATCAGAAAACTCAATTTATTGCACATCACTATACCTAGAGATTTTCCTGACACGAAACGACATGTGGTTTGCCATCTCTAGGTATACACATCAGCACATCACTAATGTTAAGTAGCCACCAAACTGCCCGCTTGATAATGGAAGATAAATAATAATAAATAATAATAAATCTTTATTTATCATACTAAAAGTTACAAAACATAACAACTTATAGAATAAACATATTTAAAAAGTGAACATGTTACGTATACCTGAACTAGGAAAAAAACTTCCTGTGTATTCCTGTGGATATTCGTTACACACGGGATACGGCGGTTGAAACGCTTCAGAGCCCCACCTAACTCACGCTTCTCTCTACGAGTTGCATAATGATTTTCCTTCAGCATGGATATTATTATATAGAATTCTTTATTTATACCAATACATAAATAGGCAAATTTATTTGTTTGATCTTTGCAACTACTAAACTAATTTTTAAAATTCTTTCATTAATTAACAAAGATTATACAGCTTTCGTCTGCACTTACAGCGACAATAACTAAGTACGGCCGGGCACTTGCCGACAGTGCATATTCGGGACGTTGATAAAAGATTACATACTGCTTTATACTGTGGCTCCGCCTTGCGTCCGGGCAACCGGATGTTTCCGTCTGGGAACCGCAAATGGCTATTTCCGACAAGGAATTACTGCTCGTGTCGATTACCAAAAGCTTTGTCAGCTGTCGACTGCATGATTTGCGAACGCATTGCGTTGAATGAAAATTGTTTTGCGCTTGTAATATTTGCCAAAACTTGTGTAGTCGCCATCAAAAACATCGGAGCTGACTAAGCGATCAAAATATCTGAACACGACCGTATTGTAAATGGTGGAAGTAGGTATGCGTTCAGTTATTTCTGAGCACCGATGTTTATGATAGCGACTGTACCTAACTAATTTAAACCTTTTTTTTAACCCCCGACACAAAAAGAGGGGTGTTATAAGTTTGACCGCGTGTGTCTGTCTGTCTGTGGCATCATAGCTCTTAAACGGGTGAACCGATTTGGATACGGTTTTTTTAATAGAAAGCAGGTTTCTTGGCGATGGTTCTTAGATTTGTTTCTTCAAAATCGGTTCAGCCGTTTCAAAGTTATCAGCTCTTTTGTTAGCTGCGGAAGGGATCTTAGACGCATAATGGGCATTGACTTAACGTTTAAACATACGAGAGACATAATTGCGTAGGGTTCTTTAAAATTTTCAACTTATAGTTATATATTAACTGAAATGTTTTGATTATTTTAAGGATAGATACGCCCGCCAAGCGTTTCAAGAGTCTCGTCCTTTGTGTGGCGAAAATCTACGAAAATAGTTTCTGTTGTGATAATATTTAGGTCGATTCGAATCACGTTTGCTCTTAAAATGATTTTTAACCAAACTTAAGATTAAAATAGAAATCATTTATGAAATCATATAAAGTTGTAGTTTACTGTTGTTTTAAATATAGACGGCGTGAACAAAAATAAAAGTTGCCAAAGATTGACAAGTGATCTATGAATATAAAGCACCGTATTGAAGTTTTAGGCAAACATTGGGCAACAAACATTTTGCATCTAATATTTGGCAAATACTAAATATTCTATGTACAATAAATAGACGACCAGATGGCCTAGTGGTTAGAGACCCTGACTATGAAGCTTGAGGTCCCGGGTTCGATTCCCGTGTCGGGGCAGATATTTGTATGAAAAACACGAATGTTTGTTCTCGGGTCTTGGGTGTTTATTATGTATTTAAGTATGTATCTATCTATATAAGTATGTTTATCCGTTGCCTAGTACCCATAACACAAGCTTTGCTAAGCTTACTTTGGGACTAGGTCAATTGGTGTGAATTATCCCGTGATATTTATTTATTTATTTATTTTAATAGACATTATGAAACATTTATTTCAAATATAACAGATACCAGTTTGCTAGGCGCTAGTTTTTTCCGGCGTGGAGAGTAAATCAGCCGGTGAAAGTACTGGCACATGAGGCATTCTATCTTAACTCAGGCTAGGCAATGCATCGGCAATTCTCCGGTTATTCGTGAGTGGTGGTGCTCACTTACAATAAGAATGAAAACACCACAGATTAACTGACATATTTTTTTATGAGCTATCAAAACATGATTTTCCCGTAGGTTTTGTATGGCAATTACTAGTTATTATGTCACTTGTATGCCAACTCAATTGACTTTTCATTAGTTTTATAGCAATTAAAATCACATTTTACAGTTAATTAAAAATCAATCTGGTTTTTAGAGCTGAGTGTTTTTTTTTTACTAGAGTCGTGTCTTGGAATGTAAGTACTCATATTAACTGTTTTATTATCGTACAAAAAGTTACTGTCATAAATTTCATTTTAAGAGCAAGCCTTTTAGCTGACTGTACTTACATTGTCATCCAACCTACATAAGTATACCAAATTTCAAGTGAATCCGACCACTGGAAGTGGGTCGAATTAGACTTCCAAGATTTGACCCGTACATACATACTTACTACATTGCAAGTTAAATAAAAGCTTGTAAAAAAGCACTATTGACAACAGAACTGTCTGTCCGTCCTGGAATCACAGTATTATAGTGTCAACTACCCTATTAGGTGAGCTTGTGATTATTAAAAAGAAAGTAAAAGTTCTTCATTGATACAGCTTCTAAGCCCGTTGCTTTGGCAGTCACGAATTCGAGTGGTCAGTCGGAATTGGCTTCATGCGACTTCCTGTGCTTTCAGACAAATTCGTCATATCTATAATATTAGACGAGTGAGTGTAGTATGTCTGTGTATCAGACGTTAGTCTCGATACGAGGAAGCGCCCACGTCGCGGGCGGCGGGGAATTTGTCAATGGCCGCTGCATTTCTCCCTCGCGTATGAGTAGTTATTTTAACGAGGTGACACTGTCGATTTGGCACGGCTACGAAAGATTTATTTCAAAAGTTTGTCGCTTATGTGTATTTTCTCAACTTAATTTAAATTAGTAATAACGTAACATAAATAAGATACTTTTTTTTAGGTTCACGCATTAAGTTCAATGAACGAAACGAAACCCACGAACAAGTCGTGATGGCCTGGTGATATGACCTATTTTTCCACAAGCAGAGCATCGTCGGTTCAAATTCAGAGTTCGCTTAGCTTCTTAGTTTTTCAAAATTCATGAGCGAAATTACATTTCAAAAGTACGAGCTTTTACGGTAAAGGATAACTATTGTGTGAGGAACCTGCATCTTTTGAAGCAATTCAATAGTCCGCACTGGGCCCGCGTGAGAACTGCAGCCCGACTTGGGCTCATTATGAGATCTCCTGTGCTTAGAAGTTGGGCGTATATAGGGTGAGGTGATGATGAGACTGGGTCCTGCGCCTGCTGCTCCAGCTGCGGGTTCCAGTGCGGGTGTGTGCGTGTACCTGTACACGGCTACGGGCCGCGCCTGCCCCACGCGGTACACGCGGTCCTGCGCCTGCTGCTCCAGCTGCGGGTTCCAGTGCGGGTGTGTGCGTGTACCTGTACACGGCTACGGGCCGCGCCTGCCCCACGCGGTACACGCGGTCCTGCGCCTGCTGCTCCAGCTGCGGGTTCCAGTGCGGGTGTGTGCGTGTACCTGTACACGGCTACGGGCCGCGCCTGCCCCACGCGGTACACGCGGTCCTGCGCCTGCTGCTCCAGCTGCGGGTTCCAGTGCGGGTGTGTGCGTGTACCTGTACACGGCTACGGGCCGCGCCTGCCCCACGCGGTACACGCGGTCCTGCGCCTGCTGCTCCAGCTGCGGGTTCCAGTGCGGGTGTGTGCGTGTACCTGTACACGGCTACGGGCCGCGCCTGCCCCACGCGGTACACGCGGTCCTGCGCCTGCTGCTCCAGCTGCGGGTTCCAGTGCGGGTGTGTGCGTGTACCTGTACACGGCTACGGGCCGCGCCTGCCCCACGCGGTACACGCGGTCCTGCGCCTGCTGCTCCAGCTGCGGGTTCCAGTGCGGGTCCAGCAGCAGCAGGTGGTTGGCGCCGCACAGGTTCAGCCCCACGCCGCCCGCGCACAGAGACAGCAGCATTATCTACACGCATACAAACAAACCGGTCAACAGCGAGTCTGACTCCTACATTATGGATTCCGTACATTTTTTTAAAAACAGTTCAGCAAAAAATCGCCGAAATAAATAGTACATTACTGCAGCGGCCGCGAAATAGGGAATTGCTGGCCGAGTAGTTATAGATGGGCGAGTGTTAACGACACGGCACGGCCACGGCGCCGCTCAGCGTGACGCAGCGCACGCGCTCCGCCCGCAGCTCCTGCTCCCCAGACGCAGCCCCGCCGTGCACTGGGCGCCGCTACTGCCGCTGCCACTGCGCCGGTGTGGCCCCACGTACCCGCACGCCCGAGCCGGGCTCGTTGAGCGCGTCCACGAGCGCGGCGCGCGCGGGCACGGCCACGGCGCCGCTCAGCGTGACGCAGCGCACGCGCTCCGCCCGCAGCTCCTGCTCCCCAGACGCAGCCCCGCCGTGCACTGGGCGCCGCTACTGCCGCTGCCACTGCGCCGGTGTGGCCCCACGTACCCGCACGCCCGAGCCGGGCTCGTTGAGCGCGTCCACGAGCGCGGCGCGCGCGGGCACGGCCACGGCGCCGCTCAGCGTGACGCAGCGCACGCGCTCCGCCCGCAGCTCCTGCTCCCCAGACGCAGCCCCGCCGTGCACTGGGCGCCGCTACTGCCGCTGCCACTGCGCCGGTGTGGCCCCACGTACCCGCACGCCCGAGCCGGGCTCGTTGAGCGCGTCCACGAGCGCGGCGCGCGCGGGCACGGCCACGGCGCCGCTCAGCGTGACGCAGCGCACGCGCTCCGCCCGCAGCTCCTGCTCCCCAGACGCAGCCCCGCCGTGCACTGGGCGCCGCTACTGCCGCTGCCACTGCGCCGGTGTGGCCCCACGTACCCGCACGCCCGAGCCGGGCTCGTTGAGCGCGTCCACGAGCGCGGCGCGCGCGGGCACGGCCACGGCGCCGCTCAGCGTGACGCAGCGCACGCGCTCCGCCCGCAGCTCCTGCTCCCCAGACGCAGCCCCGCCGTGCACTGGGCGCCGCTACTGCCGCTGCCACTGCGCCGGTGTGGCCCCACGTACCCGCACGCCCGAGCCGGGCTCGTTGAGCGCGTCCACGAGCGCGGCGCGCGCGGGCACGGCCACGGCGCCGCTCAGCGTGACGCAGCGCACGCGCTCCGCCCGCAGCTCCTGCTCCCCAGACGCAGCCCCGCCGTGCACTGGGCGCCGCTACTGCCGCTGCCACTGCGCCGGTGTGGCCCCACGTACCCGCACGCCCGAGCCGGGCTCGTTGAGCGCGTCCACGAGCGCGGCGCGCGCGGGCACGGCCACGGCGCCGCTCAGCGTGACGCAGCGCACGCGCTCCGCCCGCAGCTCCTGCTCCCCAGACGCAGCCCCGCCGTGCACTGGGCGCCGCTACTGCCGCTGCCACTGCGCCGGTGTGGCCCCACGTACCCGCACGCCCGAGCCGGGCTCGTTGAGCGCGTCCACGAGCGCGGCGCGCGCGGGCACGGCCACGGCGCCGCTCAGCGTGACGCAGCGCACGCGCTCCGCCCGCAGCTCCTGCTCCCCAGACGCAGCCCCGCCGTGCACTGGGCGCCGCTACTGCCGCTGCCACTGCGCCGGTGTGGCCCCACGTACCCGCACGCCCGAGCCGGGCTCGTTGAGCGCGTCCACGAGCGCGGCGCGCGCGGGCACGGCCACGGCGCCGCTCAGCGTGACGCAGCGCACGCGCTCCGCCCGCAGCTCCTGCTCCACCAGACGCAGCACCGACGTCCACTGGGACACCACCACGGCCTTCTCACCTGGAAAACGTATACAGTAACCAATGAACCCTCGAAGTCCTTGGGACCTTCAAAGAAGACCTCCGTAAAACTCCCACAAATGCACAGACAGCGGAGACGTGGCGGTTCGGTAGCGGTGACGGTTGTAATATTCTAACTTGTATGAACGAGTTCGCGGTACAGTACCGCACGACTGTACATACAAGTTAGAATATGACAACCTGCGCTGTCTGTGCGTTTGGAGCTTAAGTGATAAAGAAAAATATGTTAGCTGACCTGGGGTTTTGAGCACATTTTCCTTTAGGCAGTCCATGACGGCCTGTATCTTGGAGGAGCGTCGCTCGAGCTGGAAGACGGGGTTATTGGGCGCGAGCACCGAGCGGATGGCCTCGGCCGCCGTCGTGCCTTCCTGCTCTGGCTCCTCTTGCTCTTTCTCGCCGCTCTGTGGGAGGACGGGGGACGATAAGGCTATGGTGTCCTATAAACCTTACAGTGTCACGTCGTACGCTGCGTCACAATGCTTCCTACACTTACTACAAAGATGTACTGTTGTGGTCTCTTTCACACATCGACGTTGGCGTCTTGACGTCGTAAGCGGCATAATCGATACAAGCAACGACTGAAACGTCCTCGTCCACTGCGGACGTAATGACCACCGACGCTGTGCGTGGCGTGCAAACGTCAATCGGAACGTTGACGCTGACGTCAGTCGCGTGTAGCATAAAATAGGAGACCATAGCCTTAAAAAACTATGATACCGGCATTTTTTAAAAAAGTGTACCTACCAAAAAACCCCAAAATTCCCTCATTTGAAAAAAAGTAGAGGGCACACTTTTTTTTTTGAAAATGCCCATAAATGATTTGAAATAGAAAACCATTAAAATGTTTTAAGCTGTCGCTATAAAGGCCATAGACCAAACCAATAGTCCACCACGGCTTCACCTCAAACCTGTCCGTGTATTACAGTGTAAGTACTTAACTTGCAGAGTTCCTCAATAGGCTAAGGTGGATGCATATCTTGACTGCAACTCTAAAGAGTAACCTTCCCTATCCCTCGCGTCTTCCAGCTTGAGTTTATTTAAGCTCAGTCAGCAGATCTTTCCCGCCTTCGTCTTCAAGATAGTAGTGACGATATCTTCACTGCTATGGCCCGACCGGCGGCGCGGCAAGCGTTTTGTGTTCATTGCGCGGCCGAGATGCTCGCCGCGCAGTAGTTACTTGGCGGCACACGCAATGAACGAATAAAACGCTCGCCGTGCCGCCGGTAGCGCGAAGTCGTGGCCGGGCTACTAAAGACTAACCTTCCTCCTGACCCTCGCGTGCTGCAACGTGAGTTTATTCAGATCAGCCAGCAGATCCTTCCCGCCCTTGTCTTCAGCAAAGCAGTGAAGTTATCTTGACTGCAACACTAAAAACTAACCTTGTTTGTGTCTTGCAAGCTTCAGGGCAGGTAGGCATCTTCTATGAATCGATTTTATAAAGTAAATTTATGAAATTAATACCGCGTTTTTAATGCTTGAAAATTAAGAAAAGCTCGTTTGAGTGCAGTACGAACGTGAAAGTAAAAAAGTAAGGTCCGAAGTCGCTAATTCAGTTATCGTTCGCAGCGCCCCCTCGCGGCCTGCGCCGTCCATCCATCTTCTCGCGCTGTCGTTAGATGGCGTTGCAAACATAGACCAACCTTCCTCCTGTCTCTCGCGTCTTCCAACGTGAGCTTGTTCAGTTCCGCCAGCAGATCCTTCCCGCCCTCGTCCTCCGCGACGTCGGCGGCGTCCTCGGGGTCGAGCATGGCGGCGATGAGGCCGCAGTGGCAGCACACTTGCCGCAGCCGCAGCAGCAGCACTAAGATCTCGTGGGACTTCACGGGTTTCGCGCCTGTGCAGACTTAACTGATCAAGACAATTGCAATAGAGCTATATAAGTTAGCTAAACCGACTGACTCGCCAGTAGTCTCGATCCCGTAGGACTGTACTTGTACTTTTATGAATAATAGTACATTGTGCATCTAGGGCCGTAAGCAGGGGATTACTAATGAGAGTCTATTAGAAGCCCGACGCCGAAGGCGGAGGGCTTTTAATGACTCGAGTTTGTAATCCCCTTACTGCCCGTGATACACACAATGATTTTCATCACATTGCGAGAAAAAAAATCCAAAAATGTTGGCAATCTTCTAACTAGCGCCATCTGCGAGCGTTGTGGTGCTTCCGGGATGACATCTGTCAAACGAAACGTCACAAAGAACGGCCGCGTCACCAGTTACCAACCTCTCGAACTAAATAATCCTACCAATCAGCGTCGAGCCCGTCCCGCCTTTTTGGTGTGTTTAAAACTGACAGTTAACGGCGGGGCGCGCCCATTCAAATGATTTTTCTTGTGACGTAAGGTAGTTCTCGCATTGTAAGTGAATCTAGATTGTTTCTTATATATTATTGAAGATATCCTTATAGATTAAGAAAAAAACGGTTTGTGATAAATATTTAAAAGGTATGTTAACAAAAATAAAATTAATTTGTCTCTAAGCACTTAAATTGAATAAAATAATGGCTACCCGCCAATACAAATTGTCACATTTTTTCGAGTCAACTACCATAGATAATGTAAACTGTGTTTAGATTAGAATTCGAAAGGTCATACGGCCAGATTCTGCCAACATGTTTAAAAAAATATTTTTACTAAAATTATTTGATTTACAAAACTATTTGATATAAATTTAAAATATAAAAATAACGAATTTTCATGAAGCGTAGATAAGTTTTGTGTTGTAAAATTTGGGTTATAGCTAAGTTTTACAGAGAATAAATAAAACGTTGGCTGACTTGAAACCTCCTTAGTCTGAGAAATAACTTGTTTACAAATTTTAAAACTAAAGTTAGAACTCCCTTGGGTAGAAAAACTGTACGTAAATCTGTAACTCTTTGGGGGTAGTTACAATAGAGAGATCTCTCTCCAGGCAGATGTTATGCCTGGGGACCGAAGTCCAATGGATGAAAGTTGGAAGTTGTATTTATGCAGCCGAGTTGAGAAACTTCGATAGCGTGATGTAGGATTGTAGTAGTTAGTTCCTTATGTGATGACTAGATGGCGCTAGTAGTCGCTACAGAAGTAAGATTAGTGAGATTCACTACACATGGAAATAAAATATTTCCTCTTGTAAACACATAACTCCCTTAAGAACAATTTAGGCCATTGTCATTTAGTATACAAGCATGGAATAACACCATTGACGAGCAAGTGTGATGAAATAGTTATTTGTTATACAAGGGGGGAAAGTTGTATTTTACCTGCGAGTGTCCATTTGAAACACAAGCTATCGAAAGGATTCTATGATTGACCACGAGCGAAGCGAGTGGTTCAAAAATAGAATCCTTTCGATAGCGAGTGTTCCAACACACGAGACGTAAAATAACTTTTCACCCGTGTATAACACAAAACTTTTCACCTCACTACAGCGAGGAAAATAAGAAAAAGGGTTTGTACTATCAATTATTATTTATTTAGTCACTCAAAATAATTAATTGAAAAGTTTTGACTTAAGTTTTTTTTTATTATTTCGGATGCGTTTTGTTCGCACATCGACTTACTTGGACTGTCAGAACATTTTATCCGTTTTTGCAACAAGAAAAGAATGAAGGTTAATGTTGAATGCTGATATTTATGAATTAAAATAAAGTTGTAAGACTGTATTTAGTGTTTTTTACTCGATGCAATTCATTAATTGTGATGTTAAAAATTCAGCACTTTTAACGTTTTACGTTTTGTTAGCTGTCAAATATCACGTAACCTGCCTTCAAATGTCAAAACTCTTTCTTCAGATGTGGATAAAAAGCGATTTTCTCAATAGATGTAAAACAAACAAAAAGGGCTTTCCGAGCTAGTGAGGTGAAAACAATATTTATCAGTATTCTTTGTTTGTACTTATAAGGAGCGGGAACGTGGCGTGCTCGCGTCGTACACGCGGCGAGCATGCCACGTGCACGCTGCAATATCTTCGCGATTATTCGCCGCCGCGGTGCCATCGCGTGAACGCGGCGACTTGATCGGCGTAGCTTGGTCGCCGCGTCCACGCGACGGCACCGCGGCGACACACAGGCGGCGAATAATCGCGGAGATATCGCGTGCACAACGTGATGCCGGCTCCACATGCTTGGCAAACAACGGCAAACAGCGAACAACAAACACGAACGTGTGGATAAGTGTTTGCAGGTGTTTGCCTGTTTTTGTTTATTTGCCAGTGATCGGCGTTGGTGTCGGTTTTTTGCACAAATCAAAGGGTGTTCGACAAACGTGTTTGTGATGTTTCAGAATGTATCAGTAGTGGTCATCCCCACACTTGGCGAACGTGCAAGAATAGTGTGCTTGCCAAGCGTGGGGATGCCGTGTTTGTGTTGAGTGATTTCGGAGGATGTTTGGTGATTTTCGGTATGTGATGTGTCCAAAGAGAGTCAATGTATTGTACCCTGCAGCGCGATCATCCTCTTGTGCATGTTGTCGTATGCAGAATTCTTCCCGGCGGCGGCGGCGGACAGGTACCCGCCGTCCGCTTGCTTCTCCGCGCGCTGGTGCAGGAACTGCGCGAACAGGGACTTGGAAAACACCAGCACCTGCGGACGACGCGTCATCATCTTAGATCAGTGGTCGTGAAACAGAGGCTCTGCCGCAGCAGGTAGTTTTGCACCAGCGACATGTGCAACGACGTCTTTCAAAACAGATGTTGCATACAAATAGCTATACATATATAGTCTTCCTCATCGGTTTCGATGACGGCGACCCCACTATTCTATGAAGTAAGACGCCTATCATGGGTTTTGATATGGCTACCTAGGCCGAATTTACTTTTATATACTCTCCTACACGCGTGACAGTACAGTTGCCCAGCTGAGTTGTATGTATACGTGTAGGAGAACTTACGTCTCTCTTTTCGTAATTGGCGTTTTACGTCTAACGCCGTGAGATGCTCTTCCTCAAATAATTTGATGCCTTTTGAGATGGTAGATCGCCAAGATGACCGCATTGCAGCAAGTTCCTCCCAACACTCAGGATCGATAGCACAGGCATTCAGATGTTGTTTGAAAAAATATAAATGTAATGTAATAACTATACGCGGGTATGAAAAAAATATTAAAAATGTACAACATAGTATATAGTATTTTAGTAGTGGTAGAGCCATGTTGTAGCTAGCCGCTGCATCACGAATGGGCCGGCTCGTCCGGAGCAGTACCACCCTCTCACAGAAAACCGGCGTGAAGCAGCAGTAATCCTGCTTGCGTTTCGTACGGTCAGTGAGAGTGCCGGGGGCCCAATACCTCACACCTTCCCTCTCCCCCTCCCTCTTCCCCATCCCATATTCCCTCTCCTTAAAGGCCGACAACGCACTGGCATCGCGTAAAGCGCTGCAGGTGTCTATGGACAGTGGTGATCATTTAACATCAGGTGACCCACTAGTTCGATTGTCTGGACTTTCTAAAAAAAAAAAAAAAAAAAAAAAAAAAAATGGGGGCCTAGAAAGGCTCACACTAGGGCGTAGAAACGCAAAAAATAGTAAATGTTAGATGTACCTTCTGATAAACGTTCATCTCCTCCTTGGTGAGCGACACGTGTTTGTCGTGCGCTGTGCGCGACGGCAGCCCCACCTACACAGTTAACACTACATTAACACAAGAATACGTAGCCGAGAAACGTAGCACGCAGCGTTTCTTGCTGAGGCGTATATTGAGAGAGGGCCGGGTGGGTCACGCGTCAGAATGGTCTAATGCCCACCCTAGGATAACCACTTCCTAGGGTATCCACTCTGCTTCGCCCTTATGGTCATGATATGACATCTTACAGTGGTCAGCCCCCCCCCCCCCCCCCCCCCACTGAAAAATAACCCTAGCCACTATAGTTTCTTTTGCTTGGACTTCCACGCAAAAAAACTACTCTCCTTTACTTCTGAAAATACTGCGCCAACATTTCGTCCCTTATTTCACTTCTTCAAGGATTTATGTCCAAAACAGGATGAATTACATTAAAAAGCTAAAACTTTAAAATCTATAGGTTCAGCGATTTCGATTTTCCGTACAAATTTCATCCTTTTACCCTTTAGGTTTGCTAAATTTTGGGACCTTTCAGAAGATTCGATCCCGCTAATATTACAAACGTGAAAGTTTGTAAGGGTGTGTGGACGTTTGTTACTCTTTCACGCTTTGACATTTTGACGGATCCTGATGAAATCAGATTTTAATTCTTTATAATCTGGATTAACATATAGGATACTTTTTATCTCAGAAAAATGCATAGTTCTCGCGGGATGACGATAAACGACTTCTTCGCAGATGGAGTCGTCGGCGACAGCCTCCAGCGTCCATAAAACATTTCATCCCTTATTCAATGGTTTCAAAGGTGCAGTCCTGTGACAGAGGTACTGATAAGTGGATAAACAAGAGCACCGTTCGAAAAACTAGAAAGTAATAACAGTAAACAAATTAAAAGCGTGATTAAAATATATTTTATGAAAGATATATTTGAGAGGGAAGGGACGGACGCGCACTCAGACTTAGGTTATAAGTAAGTTAAAACAAAAAACTGCATGCACGGGAAATCATGATTTATATAATAAATTTACTATTTACTCGTATTGTATACTTAGACTAATTACGCGTGTGCAACGCAGTCTTTCGCTAACCGAGGCCACGCAAAATCCTTAAAATTAGGATTAAGGAGTCGTTTTGCATGTTATGTAAAATGTTCTTTGCTTGAAATCATCATCATCATCAGCCTATAGCAGTCCACTGCTGGACATAGGCCCTCCCCAATGAGCGCCATTGCGCCCTGTCCTCGGCTAGACGCGTCCAGCTTCTACCAGCAGCCTTTCGCAATCATCACTCCGCCTGGCCGGAGGGCGTCCTACACTATGTTTGTCAAGACGCGGTCTCCTTGCTTGAAATAAACAGCTTAAATTTTTTTTTTGAACCCTAAAATGTTGAGGTGTGGGATGGGTGTGACGCTCACCAGCTGTCCCTTGGCCTGCAGCTGCACTTTGGTGCGCCGCAGCAATATGCAGCGCATGATGGTGCTGAGCCGCTCCTGCCCGCCCTGGCTCTTGTTGTCGATCCACTTCTTCCACATCTGGACAAAAGAGGGTACTTCAATGAGGTCAAGACTAGAGTGACTGAAGCGATTCAACCGCATTCCGTGTGTTGCGAACTGATGTGGGAACTTGAGGAAGAAGCGTGACTCACAATGAGGTCGTCAAAGGGTGTACACATCAGAAACTGGTGTAGGAACTTGAAGAAGCGTGACTCACCATGAGGTCGTCAAAGGATGTACACATCAGAAACTGGTGTGGGAACTTGAGGAAGAAGCGTGACTCACCATGAGGTCGTTAAAGGGTGTACACCTCAGAAACTGGTGTGGGGACTTGAGGAAGAAGCGTGACTCACCATGAGGTCGTCAAAGGGTGTACACATCATAAACTGGTGTGGAGACTTGAGGAAGAAGCGTGACTCACCATGAGGTCGTTAAAGGGTGTACACCTCAGAAACTGGTGTGGGAACTTGAGGAAGAAGCGTGACTCACCATGAGGTCGTTAAAGGGTGTACACCTCAGAAACTGGTGTGGAGACTTGAGGAAGAAGCGTGACTCACCATGAGGTCGTTAAAGGGTGTACACCTCAGAAACTGGTGTGGGGACTTGAGGAAGAAGCGTGACTCACCATGAGGTCGTTAAAGGGTGTACACCTCAGAAACTGGTGTGGGGACTTGAGGAAGAAGCGTGACTCACCATGAGGTCGTTAAAGGGTGTACGCCTCAGAAACTGGTGTGGGGACTCGAGGAACAAGCGCGACTCACCGTGAGGTCGTCAAAGGGCGTGCAGCGCAGGAACTTGAGCAGCGCGAACAGGTCCAGGTCCTTGTTGTGGACGGGCGTGCCGGTGAGCGCCCAGCGGCGGCGCGCGCGCAGCCCGCACACGGCGCGCGACGTCAGCGACTTGTGGTTGCGGACTATGTGGCCCTCGTCCAGGATCACGCGCCGCCATTGCAAGCGCATCAGCACGCCGTTCTGAGGAAGCGCATTGCATAATGTAACGGGCCGTATGGTCTACCAAGTGTTTTACCATTTTTATGCTACGGCTACACACATCGCGATAACGCGAATATTCGCATTATCGCGATGTATGTAGCCGAATATTCACGAATACTTCGGCACTTCGCCCGAAGCCGCAGACCCTTCGCCCCGCTGTCGGTAAATTTGCGCACATCAAAGGCTGCTAAACTAAACTCTGCGGCATTGCTCTTTATAGCAGTGTGGCCGTGCACATTCGCCGTAGGCCGAAGACGAAATTTATCGTGATGTGTGTAGCCTATACTACGGCAATAATCCTGCAGGTTTACCTTTTCGCTGTCCCGCTGCAGTATGTTATAGGTGGTCATGACGATGTCGCAATGCGCGAGCCTCTGCGGCTGGGTGGCGCGCGCGGCGCCGTGGTGCAGACAAGTGCTTATTCTGTGCGACAAGCAGTGCTTCTTCACTTCCCCCTCCCACTGGGACATGAGCGAGGCGGGGCACACCACTAGAGTGCCGCCTTTTACCACTGGATGACGAAGGAAATAACTATAAATTAAAAAAATTGAAAACCCCCAACGCAATTGGGATGCACCAAAAAAAATAACCTATAGTTTTTATATTTTTTTGGAAAGAATAGGATATTTTAAGACACCATTTTCATCGATTTTGAATTTGGTTGAGTATTTAATTTTTTATATTTTTTTTTAGAAATACGTTGGATGACGTCACAGTGAGAGAGCCACGTTCCATAGCCTAGAAAAATTCAAGTCGTACATAACATAATCTGTGGCACTACCACGGCACTACTGAGACCCTACTACGAAGTGCATAATTCGAACTTCGTTTCATGCCGTCCCGCTCACGCTAATATGATTTGAAATAATTTATTGAATCAGGCGTTACTTTGCGGAGATCCATATTAATGAACTAAAACAATTACTTTGCTCACCCGCGACCTTACAATAGTTACGTTTATGCAAGAAATGTGTGTTCATGCAGTTCCTCCACCTCCACACTGTACGAACACACACAAATCACATAAACACAACTATCACCACCACCAAGCTACACTGACGCGTTTCGAACTCAACCAGAGCTCATCCTCGGAGTTACCACAACCGTATGCTATGCTACCAAACGTTAAACTAACAAACCAAAACAAATGTTTTAACTTGTCACTGTAACTTCACAAGTACCCACTTTATTTTTCTTATTCTCAAACTACCCCACAAAAATTAACTTTTATTGACATATTATAAAACTACCTTGAATTTTTGTTTATTTATTTATAAGGCATATTTTATTAATACTAACTGTTCAAATTAGACCCAAGCCGCAGTAAAGGAGAAGATACTAAATTTACCTGTTCATTAATAATAGACCCCATAGTGTTGTACCTAATTATTTCCATGCATTCCAGAGCATCCAGACGCAACCCCTTGCCGCAATAATGTAACACTTCATAAGAATCTGAATCTAACAATGAATGATTTGATTCCAACAAATGTTTTGCAAAATTCGATCTATCTGGATGCTCATTCCTATATGCCGAAACATGCTCTTTAAATCTAGTATTAAAACTTCGGCCTGTCTGTCCTACGTATATCCCATTGCAGTCATTACAAGTAAGCTTGTATACCCCCGATCTAGTTCCCTTATCTACCTGTTCTTTGTGGTTACATAGCCTAGAGTACAAAGAGTTGTTAGTCTTAAAGACGATGAGCTCTGGTTGAGTTCGAAACGCGTCAGTGTAGCTTGGTGGTGGTGATGGTTGGGTTTATGTGATTTGTGTGTGTTCGTACAGTGTGGAGGTGGAGGAACTGCATGAACACACATTTCTTGCATAAACGTAACTATTGTAAGGTCGCGGGTGAGCAAAGTAATTGTTTTAGTTCATTAATATGATTTGACACGAGAGTGAGAGGGATGATACGATACGAACTTCGAATTTTGTAGTAGTTCCCCTGATTTGTCTTGTCACTGTCAATATTACAAGCACGGCTTAGGGTCCTAAATGAACCATGACAAAATAGTTTTATTTATTTCTCTTCTTTTAGCTTCGATTATTCCTGTTTGTTTAATGGTGTGATAGTAAATAGATATTTTTTATTAAAATCTGATATTTAAATTCTTTCATATTTACTTGTAACGTAGTAATTTAATAATTAAATTTGTAAAAATACATTGCGAGTATTGCATACATTTCGGACTTTATGATAAATGACAACTGTTTAAAGCCAGGTGTGCATCATGTGATTAAAGTTCTGTCTTTGTCACTCTTTGCTATTATAAGCAGGACAGCAACATTTCAAACTGTCAATTTGCTTTAAAATGTAGACCTGCTTTATATCTGCCTTTGTGACGATTCACTGCAGGGGTCAAATGAAGGTCATTACTTAAATTTTCTTTATTTAATTCAGATTACCATATTTTTGGAATCTGATTTCTGAAAACGCTTCACAAAGCCTATTTCTCCAAACGGTTTTCGATTTATTATACGTTGCCAAAAATTGGGACATCCCAATTATGCAAACAAACATAACAACACAAAACAAACATAATACGGTTTAGATATGGAGCGGGAGTGCAGAGCGTTGTCAGTCCGAGCGAACATGTTGGCTCGCAGATTTGCTCGATGTACGGATACAGTGGAAATAACGTTGTTCAAAGCGTATTGCACATCACTGTATTCGGCTAGCCTGTGGTTCCGATACACCCAAAAGGCGTAAAACGCTCTGCGCATCCAGTTCAATAATGCGTTCAGGGCGCTGTTGCGGCTGCCTCGCTTCTGCAGTGCGTCATCTATGTTTGCCGAGGCGCGTACAGACGGCTTTGATGCCGTCTGGCGCAAAAAGTCTGCCTCTCTCCTGAATAGAATGCGCGGGAGTAGCAACAGCATCCTGAAAATTGTAGCTGGTAAGTTTGATTGTCCCTTGACAAAAATACTTACCGAACGCACTAAATCCCTTTTTACTATACATTACTAACCTAGTTTAAGATTAACTAACACAAGTGGACCACATTGTTGTCTTTCAGTACTAAATAAATAATAATAATAAATGCAAACGCAAATAAAATAAATGGATGGATAAACTTTTTAGTGCTACCCGTTGCTATGGTTACCCAAATTTGGCCCTTGCTTGGACAACCGGAGACAAGAGTAAACAACACAAAAAAGTTGATTCTTCCAAATGCCCATTATGGGTCTAGGGTCCCTTCCGCAGCAATCAAAAGAGCCGATAACTTTGAAATGGCTAAACCAATTTTGATGAAACATGTCTAAGAACCATCGCAAAGAAACCTGCTTTCAAATCAAAAAACCGCAACCGCATCGGTTCACCCGTTTAAGAGCTATGATGCCACAGACAGACACACACACATAGCGGTCAAACTTATGACACCCATATTTTTGTGACTCACAGTCGGTGGTGCCATAAGCTATTGACGCGTTAGGGATCGCATGGCTGTCTATTATGGTATACAATCCGACCGACCACCAAAAATCAATATTTTTCCTAGAATAAAAAGCAAAGCTAGATAATAGGCGATGTTTTACTAATATGTCTTATTCATAAGTCTCTATGAGTCTCTAGAAGCCGTGGTGGCCTAGTGGTTTGACCTATGGACTCTCAAGCAGAGGGTCGTGGGTTCAAATCCCGGCTCGCACCTCTTGGAATTTATGTGCGAAATTACATTTTTAATTTACCACGAGCTTTACGGTGAAGGAAAACATGGTAAGGAAACTTTTATACACCTGCGAAGAATTTCAATGGTGTGTGTGAAGTTCCCAATTCGCACTGGGCCCGCGTGGGAACAACAGCCCAAGCCCTCTCATTCTGAGAAGAGGCCTGTGCCCTGCAGTGGGACGTATATAGGCTGGGATGATGATGATGATAAGTCTCTATAACTGCAAGTCGCAGGTTTGGTGTGCTATAGCCTCCTGAGGGCCACGAAAATTTTGTTTCAATAAACTTTATGTCACTTTTGAGTGAGTTCGATATCACATTAGAAGTAAGTCCTATATGCAGGACTAATTCTAATGTGACATCGAACTCACTCGTAAGTGACAAAGTTTAACGTTCATTGAAACTATATTTTCGTGGGCCTCAGGAGAATAAATTATGGTGAACACACGGTACATTATTATAATTTTAACACGTAATTAAACCTATAGTTGAATAGCAACTTACATCGCCCCCGAGGTCTCTCGTCGTCATCCTCCTCGCTATCGTCACCATCGTCACGAATCTCCTTGTCGCTCGCGATCAGGGATATCATCGTGATGGTTTTGCCCAGCCCCATGTCGTCAGCTGAAACTCAGAAAAACCTTATTTTAATGTATTGGATAGAGTATTTGTATAATAATAATATAATAATAAATGTATTTATTTAGGCATTTTTTTAGAACCCATGCAATTTAAAAGATAAATATTAATATTACAATCATCCAATTAACATATTATCATTTCAAAGCATTACATTAAATTAAAATGTCTTCCATAGGGTAAACAAGTGGCTACAGGAAAATTATCTTAAGGTTAATCTAAAGAAAACAAAGTGTATGGAATTCTATGCCCCTCAAGGGGAACCAGTTCAAGTGAAAATATTGTACAAGGGCTCCCAATTAGAGAATGTAAACTCTCTCAAATTCTTGGGCATGATCATTGATTCACACACCAATTGGGTTGACCATTCACAATATATAGTTACAAAATTAAGTAGATTTACCTATGCATTGAAACGGCTTAGGGAAGTGTCATCTGTAAAAACGGCTCTTCTAGCGTTTCACTCATATGTCATGTCCCAGCTACGGTATGGTGTTATTTTGTGGGGTAACGTTAGTAATAAAGACCAAGTTTTTAGAATACAGAAAAAATGTCTTCGTGCTGTGTATGGACTAAATCGAACTGAATCATGCCGCCCACTGTTTGTCAGTAATAGGATACTTACTTTTCCTGCTCTGTACATATACAGTTGTGGCCATATAATTAAGAACGATTATTTATTGAGATGATTTTTTCAAAGTAACAAGTGTAACTAATTGCCCGTATTTTTTTTATTTCTCTCGGTATTGCAAAACTTTTCCGTACTACCGGTACATTCATTTATGCAACATTGTTGGCTAAAAAATTAATAGAGAAACTTTATACATTCGATCTGAACCTAGTATTAGTACTTACTGGCTGGTCACGTAATTAAGAACGCTGAATAGTTTATTATTTTTTCAAATTTAAATAGAGAACACTGTGTGGCTCTGTGGTTGTAGATTATTATTCGTATAATTTTGGCGCCATTTCGTGCTGTTAAAGTCTTAAAAGTGATTACTTCGTATAAAAACAATGGGGAAAAATAAAAGTTGTGATAAATCTACAAGAAAAGTAATAATAAAACTTCGCGAGAAGAATTGGTCGTATAAAATGATAGCCGACCATCTGCAATGTTCAAAAACAATGGTTTTCCATGCCGTAAAGCATTTTTCCACGTATCAAACTACTTCAAACGTTCCGCGTGGTCCTAGACAGAGAAAGTCATCTCGTCGAGATGATCGAAATATCGTTCGTTTGGCAAAACAAAATCCTTTTAAAGGGTCTAATGAGTTGAGAAAAGAATATTTTGGCGAAAACAACCCTTCAGCAATCTCTGCACGCACTATTCGAAGGCGTTTGGTAGAAAATAAGTTGAACGGAAGGATAGCAAGGAAGGTGCCTATGTTGAAATGATGTCATAGGCAAGCCCGTCTTGCATTTGCAAGAAGGTATGAAAACTGGACAGTCAGACAGTGGAAAAACGTTATTTTTTCTGACGAGACAAAAATAAATAGGGTATGTTCTGATGGAAAACGATATGTACGACTCCCTCCGAATAAAGCATTCAACCCAAAGTACACAAAAGTGACATTAAAGCATGGCGGGGGAAATGTGAAAATTTGGGGGTGCTTTTCTGGACATGGCGTTGGACCTGTTAGGCTGATAGAAGGAAACATGGATCAATTCCAATACAAAAATATACTGCAAGAAACAATGTTACCATATGCCGAAGACGTCCTTCCGGTTATTTGGACATTCCAGCACGACAATGATCCAAAGCATACTGCACGCACCGTTAAGGAATTCCTCACATCACAATCAGTTTCAGTCTTAGATTGGCCAGCCAACAGCCCAGATCTTAACCCAATAGAGCATCTTTGGTGCGAAGTCAAGAAAAAGGTTTCAAATCGACAGTGTGGCAATTTGAGAGAGCTGTACGACGTTTTCTTAGAAGAATGGAACTCTTATTTCTCTTGCGAAATGTCAAAAATTGATAGATTCAATGCCTCGCCGGTGTAAAGCCGTGGACATGCTACTAACTATTAATTTTAGTTCAAATGTATTAATTTGCTTTTTTTTCTATACCAACTTCACATTAATATGATTTATTTAATCTAAGTTTCATATAAAACAACTCTCGAGCAGTTTAATAAATCGTTCTTAATTATTTGTCCAGCTTCATTACTATTTGAATTTATTAGTATAGAGAACAAATAAAATTTGTAAAAAAAAATGTTAGCAATTATACACTATTATTATTAATCCCGTTTGCTCTATCCATGTGGCTATTTTATAACATAACTTGTTACTTCTAAGAAGAAACACAACTAGACATATGACATGATGTAGATAAAAAAAAATCGGAAACTTCAAATCGTTCTTAATTGTATGACCACCACTGTATGAGCTCAGCCTATTTGTTAAAAATAATTTGAACATGTTCACCTTAAGAAATCCAAGACCTAGATTACAATCAAAATATGGGTATGATGTTGTTTGTCCGGTGTCAAAGTCAGCGTTTTTGTGCATGTGCATGAGTGCTAAGATATATAATAAACTATCTGTCGACCTAAAAAAACTACCGCCGGCTCAATTTAAGATAAACCTTTTTAAGTGGCTAGTCAACGAATGTGTATATAGTGTGTCCGACTTCTTGTCCAAATAATTTTATTATCTTATAATTATGTAATTAAATTTAATTCTAATTAACATTGTAATCAAATTATTTAATAAATTTTTGATTTTTTTTTTATGCTTAAATCGTGTGAATTTTTTGACAGTATAATGATATCTTTTATTCAATGTGACATTGTACTAATTATTTATTGGAAGTTGTTTAAATTTAAATTCAAATTAATATTTTATGTAGAATTAAGTTTAAATATTGTACGCCTCTCTGAGGCAGGACATGATGAACTGTAGAATAAATCTATTAAGAACTGTACTACTCATGACCATACAATTTAAATAAATAAATAAATAAATAAATGATATTCTCAGTTAAATAATTAAATAAGTTAAATTAAATAATTAAAATCATAATAACATGCAATTAAAATTCCTAAAATTATAATCTAATATGTCACTAACAAGCACTATTCGTGTAAGATTGAAATTTCATTGCCAAAGTAGCACGTCGCGCCTACTACCTTTAAAATGGGTGTTTACCGACTCGCTCACTCTCGCAATAAAGGACCAGTATTCTTTTCTTATAATATACACCACAGAGAATTTTTTTTAATTAGTTGGTATGGTATCAAAACTTTTTGAGCGCTAAATATTCTCAACATAAAAAGATACCCAAATTTAGGCTATACAAACGTCTCGAGTAAAATGACTCGTTTTATGCCCTTTTTGTAGTAGATACTATTTGTAGTTGAGGATACAAATATTCACTCTTATAAAACATTCTGTGCGCGCGCAAGGGCCTTAGCCGATGCGGTCGCAGTTGCCTACTCTGCCAAAGGGTGCCTTCCACCAGAGATGTGTTACGCTACGTTGCTATGGATGTGTCTGATATCCACCAATCATGTTCATTGGTCCACATAGCATAGCACTGGCGGGAACGGGTTCAACTAAGCTATGATTTTTTATATGGAAAGATGAGTGCCCAGAACAGTATGCATGCTATAGATGCTTGCTACGGATGCGTGCTATGGTTGGTCGCGAGTCGTGTAGCAATGTCCCCCCTCACCGCGCTGCCGCTCCGCGCGCCCCTGTCGACACATCGCATAGCTCGAGCTGCGCATCTTCCTCGCAGTGGCGATCCTTACATAGAAGCCCAAAAGCCGGGCTTGCCTTATAAATTTCAAATCAAGATTAAAAATAAAAACCAAACATCGTCCAAACGAAAAAAGTTCTAATAAAATCACTTTCATAATAACGCGCTTTATTTTACGTAAAATACCAAGAAATGCATAACAAATCCGCTGCGCGGCCCAGCGGCGCTGAACGGCGATAGTAACGATGTTATAAATAGCATGACATCTCGCTCGCTCTTGTGGGCTTTTACGGGGCTTCCAAACGCTCTCTTCATACTTAGGAAAACGTTAGTTTTGCAAATATCTATGTATAGCTGCATATGTAGCGCTTTCTTTGCAATTTTGAATCTGGCTTGCGGTGTGAAGTTTGTTGCGTTTGGTTTGGAACGCGAGTGCGCGGGCGAGATGAATAACTTCACGATTGTTTATATCGAATCATGGGCCATGCAAGGCGTTGTAAAATGCGTGATTTTATATAATTACTAAATAAATAGGTATTCTTATTTTAGTGCGTTGCGTGTGAGAATGAGTCTGTAAAATTCTGTCTAGTAATGAAGTGTGCTTTGGTAAGCTTGTCCAAACTGAAGAGTAAAGCGGCAACAAGATGGATTTACCTACATTAAATTATAAAAAAATAATAAAACATATCTCTCGGCTTGCCATAGCTTGATACCCTAGGAACGCCACTGCTTCCTCGCACAGCTACACAGCTTTGCATTGGTGGAAACGGTCACACAGTTTCGTAGCGTAGCTTTCACATCTTCGCAGCATAGCTGCATAGCACATCTCAGGTGGAGAGGCACCCTAATGGCGAGTCCGGCCCTGTAAATACTGACCTAGTATCCCGCCGGGGGGGCTCTGCGTCTCTCGCCAGCGCAGCCAGGCCAGCGCGTGAAGCTGGTGAGGCATGAGCGCAGTCTTAATTGCGCTCGGCGCCTGATAAACAACGAATCAACTCAGTTATTAACATTTTACTGCAGGCACAGAATAAGTAATAGCAAGGATGATATAGACTGGATTGACAGTCGCCATAGTACGGATCGACCGCGGTTTTGTAGTTCGATTATTAAATCTAGATTGCGCTGAAATATAGCCAGAGGCTTTGAAGGCAAAACAATAAGACTACGATATTTCATATCACTGCAAAATGTAATTATGCAATATTTTAGAAAAATAATACATTTGTAGTAATATGAAACATCTGTAGTCTTATTGTTTTGCCTTCAAAGCCTCTGGCTATATTTCAGCGCCATCTAGATTTAATAATCGAACTACAAAAACCGCTGCCGATCCGTACTACGGCGACTGCCAATCCAGTCTATATCATCCTTGATAGTACTAACGTACAGAAGGATCACTCTCGAACAAAAGTCAACTTTAGGTATAATAACTTGCCTACTCTTACTGCTTGCACGCGAAATTGAAACTTATCTTGTGATACGAGCGCTCATATTCCATTGGGCACCGCTGATCCGAAACCAAGGGCACAGGGTTCCCACTCGCCGATATTTGGTAGGTATATACAGTGGTGGTCATACAATTAAGAACGATTTGAAGTTTCCGATTTTTTTTTATCTAAATCATGTCATATGTCTAGTTGTGTTCCTTCTTAGAAGTAACAAGTTATGTTATAAAATAGCCACATGGATAGAGCAAACGGGATTAATAATAATAGTGTATAATTGCTAACATTTTTTTTTACAAATTTTATTTGTTCTCTATACTAATAAATTCAAATAGTAATGAAGCTGGACAAATAATTAAGAACGATTTATTAAACTGCTCGAGAGTTGTTTTATATGTAATTTAGATTAAATAAATCATATTAATGTGAAGTTGGTATAGAAAAAAAAGCAATTTAATACATTTGAACTAAAATTAATAGTTAGTAGCATGTCCACGGCTTTTAATTATGGCTTTACACCGGCGAGGCATTGAATCTATCAATTTTTGACATTTCGCAAGAGAAATAGAGTTCCATTCTTCTAAGAAAACGTCGTACAGCTCTCTCAAATTGCCACACTGTCGATTTGAAACCTTTTTCTTGACTTCGCACCAAAGATGATCTATTGGGTTAAGATCTGGGCTGTTGGCTGGCCAATCTAAGACTGAAACTGATTGTGATGTGAGGAATTCCTTAACGGTGCGTGCAGTATGCTTTGGATCATTGTCGTGCTGGAATGTCCAAATAACTGGAAGCACGTCTTCGGCATATGGTAACATTGTTTCTTGCAGTATATTTTTGTATTGGAATTGATCCATGTTTCCTTCTATCAGCCTAACAGGTCCAACGCCATGTCCAGAAAAGCACCCCCAAATTTTCACATTTCCCCCGCCATGCTTTAATGTCACTTTTGTGTACTTTGGGTCGAATGCTTTATTCGGAGGGCGTCGTACATATCGTTTTCCATCAGAACATACCCTATTTATTTTTGTCTCGTCAGAAAAAAGAACGTTTTTCCACTGTCTGACTGTCCAGTTTTCATACCTTCTTGCAAATGCAAGTCGGGCTTGCCTATGACATCGTTTCAACATAGGCACCTTTCTTGCTATCCTTCCGTTCAACTTATTTTCTACCAAACGCCTTCGAATAGTGCGTGCAGAGATTGCTGAAGGGTTGTTTTCGCCAAAATATTCTTTTCTCAACTCATTAGACCCTTTAAAAGGATTTTGTTTTGCCAAACGAACGATATTTCGATCATCTCGACGAGATGACTTTCTCTGTCTAGGTCCACGCGGAACGTTTGAAGTAGTTTGATACATGGAAAAATGCTTTACGACATGGAAAACCATTGTTTTTGAACATTGCAGATGGTCGGCTATCTTTTTATACGACCAATTCTTCTCGCGAAGTTTTATTATTACTTCTCTTGTAGATTTATCACAACTATTATTTTTCCCCATTGTTTTTATACGAAGTAATCACTTTTAAGACTTTAACAGCACGAAATGGCGCCAAAATTATACGAATAATAATCTACAACCACAGAGCCACACAGTGTTCTCTATTTAAATTTGAAAAAATAATAAACTATTCAGCGTTCTTAATTACGTGACCAGCCAGTAAGTACTAATACTAGGTTCAGATCGAATGTATAAAGTTTCTCTATTAATTTTTTAGCCAACAATGTTGCATAAATGAATGTACCGGTAGTACGGAAAAGTTTTGCAATACCGAGAGAAATAAAAAAAATACGGGCAATTAGTTATACTTGTTACTTTGAAAAAATCATCTCAATAAATAATCGTTCTTAATTATATGGCCACAACTGTAAATCAAGAAAGATAAAAGTGTGTATTAATTCAGCAAACTACCTTTAGTAAGTATGTAAGTTATTTATAAGATCGTTTAGAAGATGCAAAAATCACAGAAAAATAGATGCATAATTGGGGATGTCTATTTTTTTGCAATGTATAGAAAATCGAAAACCATTTCGAAATAAATGCTTTTTAAATCGTTTTCTGTAGTTATTTCATTTTAATATTATGTAATGAATTTATTATATAACAAATAAGCAATGACCTTCATTTGACATTGGTGTAAATTGCGTGACCGGTCCAAGTCGTACTTTATTCTGTGTGGTTAGAATTTTTCACAATTTACGCGTGGATTATACTACGGAGTTTGATTTGGACCCGCTGTCTGACATCTAGCACTTTGTCAGTGCCAGTAAAGTGAAACAGTGTATAGTGTACCACTACGCAAAAAATAATTAAAGGGGTTGCCTTATCGTACGCATTTACATAGATTTAGAAATTTGGCATTGTGGGAGCCCTCAATTATAATCTGACGTCATCAACTAAAATAGTTTCAATAATTAATTTTGAAAAAAGTAGAGAACTAAATGACAAAATATTGAAATTAGTTTCTTATAATTGACTTTTCTATACAAAAAAAATATAAAAACCACAGGTAATTTTTTTTAGACATTCCCAATTACGCGCGACGCGGCTAGCGTTTCGAGTGTACAGTACCTTATCTAGCTGTTCCTCGGGCGGGCGCGAGTCGAGGGACTCGTGGAGGTCGCGCAGTCTATCGAGGATCAGGTTGCGCTCCGCCAAATGCGTGGACATGGCTGCAGTGGAATAAGTGGTTCTTTACTATTTCGCTGAAAACATTTTTTGCCAACTAATTCATTTCCCAGTAGTTTTTTTTTCTCGAAACTAAACTATTTAGGATTATTATAAACGCAACATCATAACCAAACCTATAGGGTTCTCAGGATAGTCCTGAAATATATCCTGAATAGCTTACAGATTCAGAAAAATTAAACGGTTGGGAAAAATATTTTCGGCGCTAAGGCAGGATTCCCGGAATAAGTGTGGTAGGATCGTTCAATGGACCAAATCATAGAACTTACATGCTGATGTGCAATAAAAGTTCATCATCATCTCATCATTTCAGCCGAAGACGTCCACTGCTGAACATAGGCCTCCCCCAAGGCTCGCCAAACAGATCGGTCCCGCGCCATCTGCATCCAACGCGATCCCGCAACCCTGACCAGGTCATCGCTCCATCTTGTTGGAGGCCTGCGTACACCGCGTCTTCCCGTCCGTGGATGCCACTCGAGAACCTTTTTGCCCCATCGGCCATCAGTTCTAGGAGCAATGTGCCCTGCCCACTGCTACTTGAGTTTGGCGATTCTTCGAGCTATGTAGGTGACTTTAGTTCTTGCACGGATTTCATCATCTCTAACGCGATCCCGCAGAAAAACTCCGAGCATAGCTCTTCATCGCCCTCTGGGTGACTTTGAGCAAAGTTAATCTGGTGTAATTTTTCACGCCTTTCAATACGTTGACGGCCAATATACCTTAACCAAGTTTGCCCGGACGAAGGAATCCCGCATTTTATACAGAACTCCCACACTAAGGTTGGCAACCCTACTTCCATCCAACTCTCTTCCATCGGACTTCTGTCTCCAGAGGCCTTATTGTCTAACGCGCGGCCGCTTGCCTTCGCTTTCACCATCTCTCCGCCACTATCTTATACCGTTTGACAGAAAGAAATAGTGAATGCGAAAACAAGCGTCAGCGCGTTATACAACAAGAGTACATGTATAACATCTGCCTGGAGAGAGATCTCTCTATTGTGGCCTACCGAGCTACCCCCACAGTCTAAGAGACACACGGAGACATCCTATTCTTTGTCGGAATTGTATTTAGCAGGATCCGTTTTAGTGGCAACAGTAATTCAATGCACGCGTTCACACAAGCATATAGTTGCTGTATCCGGTAATAAAACGGATCCTGGAAAATGTGTCGTCCGATTTTGAGACTACAAATCGGTCCGATCGTCCGAAAAAATGCCGGATCCGGTTTAGTGGCAATAGTATTTCAATACTTGCATTCACACGAGCTCGGATCAAGAATCCTGCAAAATCCCAGATCCGGATTATAAAACGTGAATACACTATCCGGTTTTACAGGATCCGACAGTTAGTAGATCCGACAAACTTGATGCCGTGTGAACGGGCTCTTATGAAGACGGGCACGACCTTCACAAATGAAGAATACGAGGAAGAGAGTTTGAATTCTGCCAATGACCCGAACCTAACCTTGTTTGCCGAACATGCGCGGCTGCACGGCGTTGCTCGCCTTCTGCAGGTCGTCCCAGGACAGCCCCTGGCCGAAGCCGTCGCGGGCGACGTCGGCCGGGGACGGCTGCTCCGGCTCCACCACCATGTTGCCCACGCGGTCGCCTTGCCGACGCACCTGCCGACAGTAAATACCACATTACTGCAGAGGCCGCGAAATAGCGGATTGCCGGCCGAGTAGTTATAGATGGCAGAGTGTTAAGAGGATACGATGCGTACCATATCTCCATCTCTCCTGTTTCTCCCTGGATAATGGCTTTTGAGCCAAATTTTTTATACTGTTTAATTTGTATCTACCACAGCTATGCCCCTATGTTTCGTTTTTTTCCATATTTCAATTAACATAAGAAATATGAGCTTTCAAAAACTGAAAAAATTGCCCTATTTCAACGTCATTTTCAGACACTCATCCATCAGAAAAGAATCCCTCATATAAACAAAAAGCTCTCGCTGTACTGACACGGAGGGGTTCGAGCGAGACAGCGACATTTCATTAAAATACCTATTTCTCAAAAGTCTCTCAGCCATCGTATCCTCTTAACGAGGCCATCTAGACATACGAGGCCGACAATCCCTGGGGGGCTACTATGAAATTAGATTTTTGAACTTCATATCATGCCATTCCTTTCACTCTTATGTTTAGTACTATTAGCGTGAACGGAACGGCACAATGCGAAGTTCAAAAACCGAATTTCGTGGTATAAAATCTGCTCGTGGGCGAGGATTGTATGGTGCTTTTCTCAAATAAATTCAAGGAAATAAGGCGAATGTTCAACTAATATATTTAATTCAAATTACATTGGAACACTGTTTTAAAGACTTACTTATTTTATTACGAGGATTACTTTTCTATACAGAATTACAGACTAAATTACTTTTTAAGCCACATTTTTAAAGTGTGTCTACAAAGTTTACTCTTCGGCAGTAGAAGAAAACCAGACTTAGAAATAAATTTATGTAGAATGGAAATTAAAAAAGAGCATCTTGCAAGCCTACATCTGCAATTTTGTATGAAATTCCACTAACGACCTCTCGTCTAGCCGCATCTGAAACGTGATACTGCGCAGCCTATTATAAGGAGCATAACATCAATATTTCATTGCATGTTTGAGAATATTCTCTTTATCTACTTACATTATAGACTACTACTATTGGGCTGATACTTTGTTAGATAGATTCCATTATTTCACCACATATGTTTAGTTTAAGCTTACCTGCTCTTCGAGGTCCGTCAGCCGCTTGATGAGCCTCGACCCGCCGTCCGGGAGAGTAGTCACATCCATGTTTTCCAGAAGATTCTAAACAAAGTGACGAAGGTAATCGTTAGGAAATAGATATTGATTCTTTTTTAAACGCTCTTAACCACATTTGGACATTGTAGTCTAATTTGCTCACGCTTAGCCGCAAGCATTTTATTAATTGCAAAATTATATTTTGTGAAAATGTCACATTAAACTATTTTCTTCACTGACACTGACACGACATATGTTCGTAATTAGAAAACCGTAGTAATAGCGTTTTGCAAAGAGGTTATCATTTCAAGGGTCTATTCGATAAGACATTATATGTCTTAACTTGACATTCAACACCATCAAACTAAAGTTTCGACCTTATTGCATTACGAATGTTTTAACAACATTTAATGGAAATGGGTCCCAAATTAAAGCTCGTGACTGTACTATTCTCACAGAAAGTTTCAGTTTGGGCGCATAACGTCCCACTACTCGCAAAACGTCCCTCAACCAAAATTACGTCCCATTCGCAAAACGTCTTCTCTGCAAATGGTCCCTTATGTAAAATACCCCAGTCGCAAAACGTCGCTTTCTCAAAAGGTCCCACCCATTTCGCAAAACGTCCCTTCTGAGAAAGCCCCTTTTGCTGAAAGTCCCTACTGCATAACGCCCCTTTCGCAAAACGTCCCGTCTGCGAAATGACCCATTCGCAAAATGTCCCGTCTGGAAAAAGCTTGTTTCAGTAGAGACTAGGAGTCTTCTTATGGGATAAGAGATGGCCAATCGAACGGGTCATTTTGCGAAAGGAATGTTATGCGAACGGGTCATTTTGCGAAAGGGACGTTTTGCGAACGGGACTTTATTTATGTGCAGGGACGTTTTGCGAACGGGACCATTTGCAGAAGGGTCGTTTTGCGTAAGGGACATTTAGGAAAGGGACATTTCGCGAAAGGGACAAAGGGTTTATGCGCCTAAACCAAAGTTTCATACCCTTCTACAGCCCACGTCAAATTTTCTTCAAGGAACTTTAAACTTTATGTCACTTATTAGTGAGTGCAATGTCATATTGCAATAAGTCCTGTATAAGACACTGGGCCGCAGGAGGATAATGAATTTCCTTGTCAAATTGACGTCACTATGACTTTTTCTGTGAAAAAGTTCCAGTGCGTCTCGACTCGTTTGGCTCGACAGTACTTTTACATACCCTAATATTCTGGAGATCCGCTTGCAGCCCGTTGAGCTTGTTGAGTTCATTGTCCCGCACATGTTTTTGCACGTATACAACCTGAATTAAAGAAACTATATGTATAAAATAGAAACACGTTAAAAACCCGACTGTATAATTCCCGTTCCCATCGGGATACCGGGAAAATATATATCCTAGGTCACTCGCGAAACTGAGTCGATTCTAATGACACCTCACACTTCAAAATCCATTGAGCCGTTTAGGCTGCAGGGCGTACATACATACTCTCGAAAAACATAACCCTCCTTCGACGTCGGGTGATAAAAAAGAAGAACGCAAGGGGTAAACGATGTGCGTTTTATCACTGTTTTAGGAGGCTGTAGTACATGTTCATAAAAGGAATTCAGGGATTTTACAAAATTGGCAAGTGAAATTCCCAAAAATTACATCACAGATAGAGAAGATGATGGATGCACGTCCGTCCTCATGTTATTAATTTATTTTTACTTTTTGTTGCTTGTCATATTTTGTACAGTTTTTATTTTTTCTGTCTTACTCAGTGCTTTGGTATCATACTGTCATACTGTGTAAGTTTTTACAAATAAATAAATAAATAAATCACTTAAAAAACACCAATGCAAAATTTCATGTATAATTACGTTTGAGATTTTGGGATTTTACATACGTAAAATGGAGATCCCGAGGGAATATCGAAATAAAAAGTAGTATCCGTCCGATCGTTTTAGCATAGTCACTACACACGAACTTTCGAATTTTTAATCGTTCTTATAATCGTAATCACAGCCTATAGGTCCCACAGTAGGACACAGATCTCCTGTCATAATGAGGGGGCTAGACTAAGGCCGTAGTTCCCACGCGAGCCCGGTGGGGGCTGGGAACTTTACACACATCATTAAAATTTCTTCCCAGGCATGTGGAGGTTACGATGTTTTCCTTCACCAAATTTGTCTAATCTCTAGACCAGTGGTGGTGTAGGGGTATGGCACACGGCAAGGAATGCTGAGGACCTGGGTTCGATTCCCAGCATTGGCCTTTTTTCTGGGGTTTTTTCTGTGCATCTACAGGGTTATTTTTAATTCACTGACATCCTCTTAACCCTGAATTCCTATCACTCAAACAAATATTTTTTGTTTTACGACTTTTTAAAATGAAGCACTTTTTTTCCCATACAAATACACAGAGTATCGTAAAAATAAGAGGAAATCTCAAATTTTCAAAACGTTATTGCACCAAAAATATTAAGTTATGACAAAAGCCGTAAAACAAAAAACATTTGTTTAAGTGGTAGGAGTTTAGGGTTAAAAGGATGCTAGTGAATTACAAATAACCCTGTATATTTCACTTTGTATTTAGTATGAAATATATGGTTTCACGGGATGATCGTAAAAGTAATAAAAAATGAAGTTGAAAAAATAAATACAAAAAGATACTTCATAGCTAACTTGCTTTCCTTCACCGTAAAGCATTTTTAATGTTAGTTGGATAATAATTGAGCCCGTTGTTCTTTGTTGCAGCTTGTATGGTTTGGTTTGACTCACCTGGTTGGGGTAGCTAGGCGGGGGCAGGTACTGGCGGATCGTGTTGTCTTTACTGCGCTTGGACGTGTTTGAGTCCGCTTTGACCTTTGGGGTCTTCGGGGACTTCTTGATGCTGGTCTTTGGAGGACTTATCTGTGGAGGCAAAAAAAATATTTATTTATTTTATTTGTATGTCATGTTCATTACATTAGGTGACATATTATGCAGTAGTATGTACACAACACCCTGTTATGCCTTGATCACACGTACCGAGCAAAAGGGCGAGACAGTAAAATGTTTCTCGGCCGAGACAGTGATGTAAGCGAGTAGCTGTTCACACGTGTTTTGAAATTAGCACAGTCAGTTCAGTTCTCATGTGGCCGAGTGGCGAGACAGTGAACGTTCAGACCTGCCGAGTGAGCGAGCGAGACAGTGCCTAATACGTGCTCGGCCTAGTAGACAGAACGGGGGCCGAGCTACTGTCTCGCCGCTTCGTTCGGCCGAGCGCTCGGCCCAGCACTCGGCGCTATGTTTGTAGTGATGTCATAAAATACTCCTACAATATGATAGGCATTTAAAGTCAATTTTCTGAATAAAATTAAATTGAAACCGTAAATTATTCAGTCAGGACTTAAATCTTTACTAATATTATAAATGGGTAAGTGTGTCTGTCCGTCTGTCTGTTACCTCTTCACGCTCAAACCGGTTTAGATGAAATTTGGTATGCGGATGGTTTGACACCCTGGAAAGGACACAGCATAGTTTTTATCCAGGAAATAAAAGAAATCTATATATTCATAATTATAATCACTTGTTTGCATAAAAACATGGTATGTGTTTTGGTGATATAAGTGAAAAATAATATCACACGCTTTTGTCCCAATAATATGACGTGCTAATTATAAATTCGCTACACTTTTTAGCAGACGGAGTCGCTGGCAACAGTTAGTTACGGTACAAAGTAGGTGTTCTAAGAATTTTGAAAAATTTCCTTAGGATAGGGGACTGAGACAATCTTTATATTTTAAAGGGGCGAAGTCGCGAGCATTAACTCGATGGGCCACCTTACCGTATCTGTAAAGGTTACTGATTTCCGCGGCATTTTTTGTTCAATTATCAACGCACAGCACTTTAAACATATAAACTTATTCTAAACAAAAATAAATAACCAATCAAAATTATAAAACCTTCACATCAATAAATTATTACATTAATTGCCACGTTATGCTGCCGTTAGTTTGTTTAAAACTGGTTTTTATTTAAATAACAAGCCATACCCACATTTTTTTAATAAAAATTCTGAGACGTTTTTCCATTTACAGCGGGTATGCGTTAGTTTAGACGTGCAAATTACACTAGGGGCCGTTCGTTAATTACGTGAGGCGTTGTTTGAGGATTTTTTGAGGACTACTACAAAATTCGAAGTTTGTATGTAACATGCCATGTCTTTCACTCTTCTGTTTAAAACTATTTCGAAGTATAAGGCATGGGTTTTAGTCTGGTTATGCTTGTTTACAGTTTAATATCGAAATTACCAGTTTAAGTGTTGTATTTGAATTTTAAAAACCAGCCAAAGGAAAGCCATGCCACAGTACCAAAAAAATATTCTTAAAATTTATTATCGGCTATAGCAATAGACCTTCTGTATTCTTGATTTTAAGTGTAAGTTTGTCTTACAGTTCAAAGATACAGCTCTGAGAAAAACAGACAGACTGGGTCCCCTTGGACACCCTTTATGTACGGAATCCCTAAAAAAAATTATCATGTATACATTGAATTATGGATGACTTATTAATTTGACTCGTAAATAAATAAGTAAAAGTAAGTATTAGTTATGATCGAAAAATTTTGTAACATGAAATGGGCATGAGACCGATGGACATGGCAGAAACATCACAAACCTGCTATCTCATAAATGTACAGTCAACCAATTTGATTCCTAGGCCACTAAAGAACCTTGTCGAATTATCTAATAGATAATAAAATTACAACGTCGTGCAGTTGGCGGAGACGGGTTTCACGATACTCGTCAGATACGTTATTGGTCAGATATGATTTTAGATACATTCGCTTATCATACGATTATTACGATCGCCCAGTTTATTGTCAGATTTGTTTAGAAGCCACAAAATGATTGAAATTGGACGTATCTGTTAAATAAATGATCTGACGATTAGCTAAACTGACGACTCAAACTGCATCTGACCAAAAACGTAACTTACGGATATCGTGATATCCGCAAATACAGGGTCGCGCGTCTATAGGACTTCTATTGCCTATTGAGATCTTGCGAGTTGAATTCAACTTACCTCATCGTCATCACTGCTCAGTGTAATCACATCGGGCACGGAGTCGATCACCGTGACGTCGTCGTCATCACGCGCATTCTCCTTGTTGGCCGCGTCATCCGCTATCAACTTACTCAGCACCTTATCCTTTAAAGACTTCTTCTCTATACTCCTCGGAGTAAACTTAGCTAATACTGGTGGTGGTTTTGAATTGTTCAATTCATTTGTTATATTATGCAAAGGACTGGCGACAGGTGAACCGTCATGATTTTCAGTTTCTGATTTTTCTGGTGTCATAAGAAGTTCTTTTTCATTTGTTGTCTGTGGGGGTTTTCGTTGAGGAGTTGCCTTTGCAGGCATCTGGCGTGTCATGTTGACTGCTGGTAGATCCGTGAGACTGTCAGTTGAGCCAGCGCTGCTGCGTTTTAAATTTGAATCAGGTTTTGAATTGTTCAATTCATTTGTTATATTATGCAAAGGACTGGCGATAGGTGAGCATGTGAGTACGGAATCGTCGAGATTTTCAGTTTCTGGTTTCTCTGGTGTCATAAGAAGTTCTTTTTGAGTTATTGTCTGTGGGGATTTTCGTTCAGGGGTTGTCTTTGCAGGCATCTGGCGTGTCATATTGACTGCTGGTAGATCCGTGAGACTTTCAGTTGAGCCAGCGCTGCTGCGTTTTACACTCTGAAAATAACAGATTAGGTCATATTTTATTATCAAATCATGTATTGAATGAAATAAATAAATGTATTAGTAACTAATCCACATGTACGAGATAATTAGGGAATCCTAGTTATTTTTTTGAGAGACGTACATAAAAAAATACCTACTTGTGAAGTAAAGCTAGAAGATAGTTAAAATTTAAATATAATACCACTCGCAAAGCACTCAAGACATGGGAGTAGGCATTATAAATTTCATCATCATCATTTCAGCCGAAAGACGTCCATTGCTGAAAATAGGCCTCCCCAAGACTCGCCAAACAGATCGGTCTCGTGCCATCAGCATCTAACGCGTACCGTACCCGCAACCTTAAGTGGGTGACAGACGGGCGAATAAGTTCGCGTACTTACGGCTCGACGATTTTACTCGCCTGTTTGTCAGTCTAAGTACGCGTACTTTAAAATTGCCGAGTAAGTTTGTCGAAGATCCAACATGTTTGAATTTTGCTCGTAGCCCGCCTGTCTGTCACTACCGCGAGTCGCGAGCCGCTATTTTGTTTGTGCAGTCTATAGTGTTTTGAGCAAGCTTGAACGTGTGTCACTGACGCCGAGCCGAGTAAGTTCGTGACTTTTGAATTCACGATTTTATAGCTCGTACGTCTGTCGCCCACTTCAACCAGGTCGTCGCTCAATCTTGTTGGAGGCCTACCTACACTGCGTTTTCCGGTCCGCGGTATTGTATAATTTCATTTGAGCCAAATAAGGTCACAGGTCAGTGATAGCTTGGTCACGGAAAAGTGTATATGTGCCTGTGCCTGTTCCACCACATGTGTGTTTTAGTATGAGTATACATGCTTGTAGTAACCTAAATTATATACCCATGAAAAGTAACAGAAAAAAATTTTGTTCATAAACAGAAAAATGGCGAGTGGTTTTTAAAAAATACAAACAAATACTCACATCATCAGACTCAATAAAATCTGATTCATCACTTTCGTTCTGTTTCGGTATTATACCCATAATACTCATGCGCGTCGCACGGGACATCGCCATCTGATCCTCGTCATCACCATCATCTGTCTCATCACTTTCTTCACCCTCTTCATCATCACTGGCTTCAGTGCCACTATCGTCACTAACATCACTTTCCTCGCTGTCATTAACTTTACCAACTTTCCCATTCTCAATCTTCAGAGGGGTATCTTGCATGCATTTAATTTTGTTGGTTTTGTTCTTCTCTATGATTATAGAGTTATCAGTGTCAGAGTCTATCAACATCATGCGTTTCTTGACCCTTTGTACTACTGGGGAGTTCGTGCTGGAGTTAAGGGACTTGGGGCGCGTCGGGGGACGCCGCTTCGGGACCAGCTCCGGTGATAATTCTTCTGTTAAAAGACAGTAAAAAATGGTTTCATAACTTTTGGCCAGTCTTTAGTTTTAATCATAAGATAATATTGTATTTTCAAGAAGAAAAGGCAGAAGAGGCAGTAATCAATGCAACCTCAGTGAATTCTTTTATAAATAGACTTGATAACTTTGAAGACAATTGTATAAGTAAACAAAGATAACGCACGCATCAGCTATGAGATGCCTGTTCATTATAAATAAAATAATCATAGAAATTGCATGAATTAAATTCATTTAGTAATAGATAAATTTCCCAGCCCCGGATCTAGTGAGGGGTAAACCACCTGCCCGGGCGGCAGTTTCAGGGGGCTCCAAAATCATAACATAATATCACTGAAAAAAACTAGACCCAAAAACGCGTAGCATACGGAAGCCTGGTTGGCTCACCATTGACTTTGCTCCAAACGCACGGACAGCGGAGGCGTGGCGGTTCGGTGGCGGTGACGGTTGTAATATTCTAACTTGTATGAACGAGATCGCGGTACGGTACCGCACAACCGTTCATACAAGTTTTAATATTACAACCGTCAGCGCCGCCGCACGCTGGAGAGAGGGGTGCCACTATCAAGTTTCGGCCTCGATTCGGAAACCTTGGAGAAAGGGGCGCCATTATGATGTTTCTGCCCCGATTCGAAAACTGGAGAGAGGGGCGCCACTATCAAGTTATGACACTTGTTGAGTGTAGTGCAGGCAAATAGACAAAGTGTAATATTACTAGCAACGTGTTTGTCACATGTTTAATAGGGTTTTAAACAGCGAAAAAAAAAAAAGCATAGAACACGAGCTTCCTGCAAAATTCCAGTTTAAACGGGGCAATTATTCCAACTACGCATGCGTCTTGTAGTAGGTACCAATAAGAAATAGCTAAAATATCAGCCGATTTTCTATTACCCAAAACAAATAAACGTGATTGGTCAATTTCAAAATGAATGGCTGGGATTGTATCCTAGCTCTGACATTTTATGTGTCTAAAATGGCGGTGACAGTGAGAACGCTTAACTGATGGATGGTTGCATGCAACAAAGAGTCATTTTCGTAGGCTAAATCGTCGTAATTAATTACATTTGATTTTAAGCTTTATTTTGATTTAAAATATCATAAGATAACTAACTTAATTAGGTGTTAATACCTTTAAACACTATGCGTATAAAACCTACTCCAAAAAATTGCACTTAAACAATAAAAAGATAACAGCGTAATTTCATTTCTTTAATTTACTTACAATTTATCTTTTATCAAAAGTTGTTGCACTGTAATATTATTTGGATAGCTAAATTTCACAGTTATTTTCTTGCTTTTTAGTGCAGCTTTTGCCCCTTTTATTGTTTTTGTTAAATAATAAATTTATTTCTGACTTTTCTCGTATAGTTAATTAGTCTAATTAGAATCAATAGTCTAGTTAGGATGACCCAGATCAATTGCAATAAATAGAAAAAACATTGTTAGCACTATATTCCTAAACTGTATGAAAACTTATGAAATTGCGCTACCTTTTTCGAACAATGTATACAAATTGTTATGTGCGTGCATGAAACCATGTATCTCAACAAATAAAGATTTAAATGTTTAATAGGTATCTTAGGTACCCTTTCATTCACCTAAACATTTTGATGATGTAAGGTTGCATAACACCATCCCTATACAAAATCTGTTACGATTAAAAAAATTAAACATGTATGTTTACGGCTTTATTTACATGTGAAAAGTGATTCCATCTTTTTTTTATGTTTTCCGGAGTGATTAACACACCATTTCACTGCACAATGAGGCATATTTTTTATTTTTCTGACCACTTCATACAACTGTTACGCTGCGCCGCCATGTGCAAACTAAACAGCCATTTGACACAGTTTTGATGCCCCAGTGCCCCACCTTCTTTGACACAGTTTAGGTGGTGTCGTTTTGCGATGCTAGTTGTGATTCTATGCTTATTTCGTTCGCTGGTTTTAAATAAAAAAAATATTGACCAAGATTGAGATTACCAGTTTTAGTAGATTTGGTGATGGAATGATAACAAAGCCATATTATGTACCTTCGTCAGATGAGCTTGGATCGACATTGGTGTATGACATGTTTTGTGACTGTGCTCTGCTGGCTTGCTCACTTGCACCTGAAGATGTTAATGATGTTCTGATGATGTGATATATACAGAGATGAGAGTATTTTTTTAAAAATAAAATATAGGCTTGTGTTTGAACACAATCACACCTGATGGAAAGTGAAGATGAAGCCTATGATAATGAAAATAAAAATGAACACAATTGAAATGTCTGCTGGATATGTTACATGAATAATTACAAAACAATACAATACAATGACTCCTTATTGCACACCACAAATAATACAATACAGAAAAACAAGTACATGAAAAAATATAAAAGGTAAGCAATGTTACTCATGATCATGAAATAAAATGACAATTACTTGACAGTTTTGCTAAAATTGAGAAAAAAATGTTTTAAAAATGCATGATCTCTCTATGCAACCTACAGAATGGTTAAAAAAAACAATGTTATGTAACGCATAGTTCAAAACCCCCTGTTCCGCCCCTGTAAAGCATCATGACGTTTTACAAGACCCCCCTCCCAAATTCGTTACGTAATACTTGAACGCTCCCATACTAACTTTTACTGCTAATACTTGTACAAATCTGTTTCAACTTTAAATTTTGGTTTTGTCTGCGGCCCCCCTCCCGAAGACAGGACTGTGGACCCCCAGGGGTCTGCAGACCATAAGTTGAGAAGCACTGATGTATATGATTGATTCAGACATTACTATTACTATATATGTGGAGGTCTACAAACAAGGAACTAAAAAAAATATGTAATTGTAAGTCTTACCATCATCACTGCTACATACAACTGTTTCTTGAATGCTTCTCCGCACAACAGGCTTTGGGGCCTGGATTTTGGAGCCTTCATCCTCAACTTCATCAGAATCATCTAAAATTAGACAAGGTAACACTAAATTGATAACAGTCTAAAATTGTGTATTGTCTGTAAAAAACAAGAAGACTTATTTGACAACATTTGTTTTTTTCTACTTGGTTTAAAGGCCTGTTTAAACTTTGTTGAGTGGCAAGTGCAGGTGTAAAGTGATTAGTAAAAACAATGTGTAAACGGTCACACTGTTAAGTGGTATTTTGTAATGCCACTGTACTGCTTTTGGTGATCAATAAAGAATATTTGTATTGTATTGTGGCAACTGCAAGTGCGAAGTGCATGTGTAAAGTAAAGTAAATAGACGTTTGGTCTATTTTAACTATACTTTTTAAATTAAGTTAGATCTCTAAATAGTAATTAAAATTAAATTATTTGTTACTAACTTATTACTTATAGTACTTAGTAATTATGATGACGCTTTTTTGTAGGTAATTTTCATATAATAATAAATGAAACTCAAATGTGACTAATAATTACTCAGAGCCAAATTTACTTATTCATGAAGAATAAGAATGAAGTTTATTGTGAAGTAATGTAATTCTATGAAAAAAAAGACAGTGAGCTCTTGTAAATGTTAGGTAAAACTTCTAGTTACATAATCTTACCGCCAACTATAGATTCATCAGAATCTGGTATAACGGTGTGATTCTTTTTCAAAGGAGTCTTCGTCGTCAAAGTAAAAGATTCTTCGGTACTGTCATCGATAATTTCTGTATCAGAATCGCTTTCAGCTCCAGTTCTATCACGATATTCAATAAAAGAACTCTCCATTTTAGAATCAGTAGATCGGCTTAAAAAATTGCCTAATAAATCTTAATAACTGTTGTTTATAGTTTATTCTTCATTCATAACATACATAACCAATAAAACAAAAAACATTATCTTTGAATCACGAATGTCGTTGTGAGCGTTTTGTTATTGCTAACGTTATCACAATCTGTTAAGATAAAAAGTCGATGATTTTATATTATTATTTGGATTGCGCACTCAGATAAATCATTAAAGAATATTTTAATTTGCATCTAATGCTGTACATAGAGCGAAGCCAGTGAAACTCGCTAGTATATTTAATCAAATCAAAATGATAAATATCTTTAGTTTTGTCGTGGCAACCGCAACAAAACGCTTTTTTCCGGTTCCAGAGGAGTTTTTAATCTGTGGATACAATCTGACATCTGTGCTTCCATTCCTTAGACTAAGGATATGGCTAGACGCGTCATATTTAAGACGAAATATAACCATCGGTATTCTCTCTCGTTCTAAAAGAAAACATCATCTGCAAATAGAGACAGATATACGTTTGTCTGTATTGGCTTTCAATTCAATGAAGCCAGTATACTATAGTGTATTTATAAATCGATATATATAGATCCTAGAGATGTGCTACTTTTATATCGATAAACTTTAGCTGTCAAAAATAATTATCGTGTCATAATTTGAAGGACCAAATTGGATTCGAAAAATTACTCACAAGCATACTATTCAGCATTTTAATGATTCTTTTTATACTCTTTTCCTTTAGTTCTAAAATTACGAAAAGCAGTTTGATATTGGAATGAGTAGTAGTAGTTGTAAGTTGTAGAATAAGAGCCTGCGAGTTTAAAAATAAGCATACAGAGGCGCTCTTGGCTGGTGGCGGGGCGGTGTGGACTAGTCAAATCTAATAACGACAAACTCGAAAAACGATACAGAATTATTAACAAAAACAACAACAAAAACAAAACGCAAATTAACCTCCCCGAGCCTTACCGCCAGCCATCTGCCGATCGCCTAAAATGACCCAAATAATACGTGCAACGTACAATTTTTTTAACGAGACCATACTTATGTCCCGATAAAGCGTATCAATCTTCAATCTAATATATAAAAATCTCGTGTCACGGTGTTCGTTATCGAACTCCTCCGAAACGGCTTGACCGATCTTTATGAAACTTTTGCTCTATATTCGGCAGGTCTGAGAATAGGTCGTAGGCTATTTTTTATACCCCTATTGTCCGCAGACGGAGTCGCGGGCAACAGCTAGTTATTTATATTTATTTGTTTATTTATGTACGAGTAGTATAATGGATATAAGGGGAAAAGTAAAACGACAATTATGAAATAATAATTATGATTTTATTTTACGTAGTTTTATTATTTATTGACCACTAAATAAAACCATTTTTTTTATTTCTCAAAAAAACAGAATACATTTTTGATTATTTTTCTGCCAAACTTTCATAAATCAGGATCTTTAGGTAACCTGAGAACAATACACATCAACAATTAGCATTATATTAGCCATAATACAACTTAATTAGTTTTTCTTGTAGTGCTTCTCAGAGCCTATAAAAAGTTTAACTAAAATATATATTAATTTTAAATAAAAGTGACAAAAGCTGAACCTGAAATACAATGATGATGACATACAATATCGATTTATTTAACCACATCCCTATTATCAAATTTTACGTACATGAACTGTCATAACGGCCTGAACAGATGTTTTGTTGTTCATTATTTTAATAAATCTTTGGCCTGACGTGATCTTTATGACTTCACAATATTTAGAACGGCAATTTATTTATTGAGAACAGATTATATAATCTAAACATTGCGCAATAAGTTCATAATGATAGTCGATAACTTACCGATGGAAAGATATTCTTTGGTCACTTTCTGTTAATACACCCATTCTACTCTTGCAACCGATAGCCACACAATCCATGGTTATAGTGATATGAAATTAACTAAATTTCACTCTTCAAAATGGCATAAAACACATAAAAACAAGGGAAAACTGATAACAACGTTTGGTATCCAGCTGGCTACCACGACGACTCAGAATTTGACACACTGACGTTTAAGATGGCGGTGTTTGTCTATGCTTCACTCTTTTTTCACAGTGAGATTATGCATGTGCTAGAAAGAGACACATGACGGTTTTTTGTTCGTCTTAAATAGAACTGGTCTAGCCATATCCTTAGTCTAAGTAATATTACAATACTCTTTGTTCCATTCCTTAGTCTAAGTTCCATTCCATGTGCTGTGCTGTGCTTCAGTGCTGTGCAAGTGCTGTACTTCATTCACAAATTTCAGTTCAGTCGTTCTGTCTGTTCTGTTTTGTTCTGTTCTGTGCTTAATTGGCTTGCGGTGTGTTGTGTTTGTGTCGTCTCGTCTAATTTAATTTATTTAACATCAGTACGCTTTCAGCGTACAGCGGTGTTAAAAGTATATTATTTAAACCTAGGCCGATTTCACGATGACTGAAGTTCAACTACAAGAATTTAAACTTGAGCCGGATTCGGAGCTCCGATTCGAAGTTGAATCCAAGAACGAGAAAGTTGTTTTAGAGGTAACATATTGGAGTATACTCCTTGAATTCGATGAGAAACAGAGCTGTTATTGGATGACTTAAATACCCTGTAATGATTTCTTGGTTTAATTCGTAGGTTAAAAGTGGTTACGCGGAACTATTTGGGACAGAGCTCGTTAAAGCGAAGCCGTATGAGTTCCATACGGGGGCCAAGGTGGCGGTTTTCACGTGGCACGGCTGCACGGTGGAGCTGCGCGGCCGGACCGAAGTCAGCTACGTGGCCAAAGAAACTCCAATGGTAAATATAAGTTTGAATAATCACTGTGAACTTTCTTACCTATAAAATTTCATGTTTTACTGCAAGGGGTATCCAGAAAAACGAATTTAACTGTTGTGAGTCATTTAAAATTAATACAATACAATGACTATTTTCCACCACAAAGAAAACAATACAGAAAAACAAGTACATGGAAAAAACCATAATAATACCATTGTATTTACGATGTGAGGAATCAAAATAGATTCTTTATGTTATTTGAATGACCCAAATTAATTGCATACATGTTGTGCAACCAAACAATGCTCACCGCACACGCTTTGGTGGTGAAACTGTTAAAAACCGTTTTTCCCCATAATAAACACTGGTTTTAGATGCCTTACGGCCCATTGTTTGATCAATAGTTAAACAAACTAATAGTCAAATTGCATTTGAAATGCGTTAACTATTGTTATCTTTGCCATATATTTTAACTATTAGTTTGTTTAACACGTTGGCTGCAAAACCATGTCTTTTCCGCACGGTACGCGTCTTACTGCCTGTGCGGGTGGGGCTGTGTGTCGCGTAAGTAACGCACAGTCTGAATGTACGTAAAAATCAGCGCCGCAGCCAACGTTTTAACTATTGATCAAAAAACAGTTTTGTCTTAGTTGAGCCCAAAATCTTTTTCAGGTGGTTTATCTCAATGTCCACGCAGCCTTAGAGCAACAAAGAGTAGCAGCAGAGCAAGAAAACACCCGAGGTCCTGTCACTATGATAGTGGGGCCGGGGGATGTGGGCAAGTCCACGCTGACCAGGATACTGCTCAACTACGCCGTCAGGATGGGGCGTAGGCCTATTTATGTAGATCTGGACGTGGGGCAGGGCCAGATCAGTGTCCCCGGAACAATTGGTAAGTGATTACTTCTGAAGTCAATTACTATCAGGGGTCTTTTGTATGCCGGAAGTAAAAAAAATACCTGCATTTGAGTCTCATTTGTCTCAAATAACACCAATATTGCAGATTAAAATAAAAATAAATGTTTTTTTTTTTTGGGGCTGAATGCCATGATGCCATAGACCTATAAACGTCATGATTCATGATGCTGTGTCCCATGAAATAACAGACAATTGCTTTCCCGGCCTAGGCCTGCAATTCTATACGAAAATCCATTACATAGCACTCTTCTAACCGCGCCCGCAACATGATACGTCCCAACCTACTATTTGGAACGTAAAGTTAACATTTCATTGCATCTTTGAGAAAATTATATAATTAGCCATAGTTGTTTAGTTTGTATTATTATTTGGTTACAATTCATGTAGCGACTACTAGCGCCATCTAGTCATCACATAAGAAACTAACTACTACATCCTGCATTGCACTATTGAAGTTTCTCAATTCTGCTGCATAAATACAACTTTCATCCATCGGACTTCAGTCCCCAGGCATAATATCTGCCTGGAGACTCCCTATTGCAACTACCCCCACATTCTTGATACCTGGTTTACACTCTCGTACGAGTGGCGAGACGAACTGCGGGACGAGCCACGAGACGAGAGTGTGAACAGGCGCGCGTCGCGCCTCGTCTCGTGATTTGCCTTGATTTTGACGCTCGCGTCCGGAGCGAGACGACGAGGCGAGGCGCGAGGCGAGGTGACGAGGCGAGAGTGTAAATCAGGTATGAAAATATTACTAACTAACCATGTTTGCGTCTGTCCTCTTCAGGAGCACTCTTGGTGGAGAGGCCAGCATCAATAGAGGAGGGTTTCAGCCAACAGGCTCCTCTGGTGTATCACTTTGGACACAAGTCCCCACAAGAGAACTTAGAGCTGTACAATACTATAGTGAGCAGGCTGGCCGAGGTTGTGGCAGAGCGGTGTGAGAACAACAAGAAAGAAACAGACTCAGGTTGGTTTTGTGTGAATTCTTTTTTTTTGTGTAAGATTTTACTTGCCTTAACTAACTATAAAAGCAAAATTCAGCTTTCTACTTTTACCCCCTGTTTCACCATCCATTGATCAAGTTTATTTAATGGATAAATGTGATGCCGTCTCTTGTTTCTTTTCTTCGAATAGACGGAGACTGCGTCACCTTTATCCGTCAGTTGGGTGATGAAACAGCCCCTTAGCATAAGAATAAATAATAACAGAGTAGAAGGGAATCTGTTTTGACCGCGTCCAAAACGCCGCCATTTGTATACATACTTCCCCCCTCACGTCGTTACAGCCCTCTATCGTCCAGGCGTGTTGCTAGAGTTGCTTATTGTATTGTTAAATATTACTTACGTCTAAAAATAATATCGCTAAAATATAAGTTTTTATTTACTTTGAAATCATTATTTTATTCTAGTTTTACAAAATGTGAGAATTATAAATCATTAGGTACAGTCAAGGATTTTAATTGTTAGGCCACTTGCCACTGTTCGTATTTTAGCCGTGTAATGCAAATCGGGTGAAGCCGCTTATACTCGTATATGCTGATTTGCATTACACGGCTAAAATACGAACAGTGGCAAGTGGCCTAACAATTAAAATCCTTGACTGTACGTACCTACATATTATAGATAGGTATTTCTAAGTAAGAAGTTATTACAAGTGCCATACCAAATGATACCATTTCATACATCAGTGTTCATACACCCAAATACACCACAATAACTTGACGCCATTGTTATTTGTTTCCAATAAAACAAACTCGCAAACAGTAACAGCCAATATGCCAAACGTGCGTGCGGCGACGCCGGCCGTGACACCCTGACTGAGCAAAGGCTTAGCCTTTACTCTAATATCACAGATTACTTAATAGTTACTTCGTAACAGATACTGCATCCCGTACAAAATCTTGGTACTTACCGCGATTGTAGCCACAGATTATACTACTCCGTCTCCTTAAGAATGTGTGCGTGCCGACAGTGACAAGGGCTGGCAGTTTGGATTAAAATTTTTTTTTCTACATGTTGTTTTACCATTTTGTCGGGATAATTGCTATATATTATATCCATGCAAACTTTCTAGCACTAATATTCTTTAAGCTAAGCCACGGACGGACAAAGAGACAGACGGTCATGGCGAAACTATAAGGGTTCCGTTTTTGCCATTTTAGCTCTGGAATCCTAACAAAAAAGGATATTTATTGTAATGCGTAGAACACATTGACATGCTCATAGTACCCTAGCGTTATACTAAATACGAAGGTTAACTTTCGAACTTCGCATCGTGCCATCCCGCTCACGCTTATAGCTTTTTATAGAAGAGTAAGAGGGACAGCACGATACGAACTTCCAAATTGTTATATTAGCTATTAATTCTAGCATAGTCATATTAAAATTTGCCCCCTGTTTCACCATTCACTTATAAAAGTTCAGGCGGCATATTTTTTCCGTGGAACACGAATGAACGTGCGTCGGCGCGCGCTTGTGACAACCTACTGGAATTTCGATCGCAGGCGATCGTCCCCGCGGTAGGTAAATATCGCGCGTAAGTACATGGCATGCATGAGGCCTGCTAATATCGTGACCTTGAGTCCGGCCGAAGCGAGAGTTTCCCTTCTACTCTGTTATTATTTATTCTTATGCCCTTAGACTCTATTTAATGAATTACAGTGTAGTCCGTTTAGTACGACTTTGCATATACATTATAAACTACAACTCAAATTAACTTCTTTATTATTAATGATGATGACTATAGATGTAGATAGCTGTGGTGGCCTGGTGGATTGACCTATGGCATCTCAAGCAGATGGTTGTGGGTTCAAGTCCCGGCTCGCAGCTCTGAGTTTTCAGAATTTTGTGCGAAATTACATTTGAAATTTACCATGAGCTTTATGGTGAAGGAAAACATCGTGAGGAAACCTGCATTCACCTGCGAAGAAATTGTGTGAAGTTCCCAATCTGCACTGGACCCGCGTGGGAACTACGGCCCAAGCCCTCTTATTCTGAGAGGAGGCCTGTGCCCTGCAGTGGGACGTATATATGCTGGAATAATGATGAAGATGTGATGATAGATGTAAAATTGCATATTAATGCCAAAAACTATAATATGTAGGTATTTATTAACTTTTTGTTTTGGTTGCAGCATCAACGTCTGGTGTCATAATCAACACGTGCGGCTGGATCAAACATGCTGGTTACAAAATGTTAACGCACGCGGCGCAGGCTTTTGAGGTTCGTATATCATTAATTTCATAATGCTGCCAGCCAATCATACAATAATATTATACTTATCATATAATTATTATCAGCTTGTAAAGTTGATGAAACTGAATCATGTACCAGGGTGGACCTATTTTGCAATGACTTCATTGGCTAAAAGTATTGATTGTCAACATGGCATTTACATTACAGCGAAAAAGCTCCATCTTAATTTGGAAAAAGTTATGATTTCTTTGAAATTGTTAAATGATGCTGATGGATGACCCAAGTAGATAATATATTTGTATGTCATGTCAAGTTTAACGCTGCACACTAATTTAGATACTAGTTGGCACCCTCGACTTTACCCCCTTCTTATCCCGAGGGATTTTCGCTAAAACTGCTGTTATTTCTTGTCTATATCATAAAGGTTGTTTCTATGTAAAATTAGAGCTCTCTAGGTCCAAGGGTTGTTGTGGGTCATTGACAGTCAGTTAGTCAATCACAATTTTTATTTATCTGGATTTTGTACTCTCTAGTTGTTTGGTATGTTAACAGTCTTGTATGTTTCCAGGTGGACGTGATATTAGTATTAGACAATGAGAGGCTTTACAACGAACTCAAAAGGGACATGCCGAAGTTCGTCAAAGTTGTTTATCTACCAAAGAGTGGTGGGGTAAGTTATTTTATTACCCGTTACTGAGATATTTTATTGTGAGAACAGAGTTGACGTTTAATGAAGAGCGTTTATACCTGCTGAGCTGGCAACGTTGCATTTTTGTTAGTTTTTCTCGATTATTCCATAAAAATTGAATGAAAATTAAAAATGTGGTGTATACGAATTGTTCTAATTATTAAGTTAATGTGTCTACTGCAATAATTATTCGTGATAAGACTTTTATTTTCTTTAAAAACCGTTAGGTAATAATTTGTTCGTTTTTAAAGAAAATAAAAGTCTATCACGAATAATTATTGCAGTAGACAGTAACTTATTATTAAACGCCCTTAAACTTTTGTGGCAGTCACTTGCGAAATGGGTCAATCAACTTTTTTGTGTTGTTTACTCTGTATCCGGTTGTCCAAGTGACACTTCATACTGTTTCATAGAAAAATGCTTAGGTTGTCCAGTGACCCATAGGTGCCCGATAGCTCTTATTCCATTGTAATAAGGTTCTACTTCAAGGCACGGACAAGGAAAGTGTTAATGCGGTATGTTTTGTCTGTCAGGTGGTGGAACGGTCAAGCGCGGCGCGGGCTGAAGTGCGGGACGCGCGGATCCGTGAATATTTCTATGGGAAACGGACGCCCTACTATCCGCACTCGTTTGACGTCAAGTTCAGCGACCTTAGGATTTACAAGGTAAACAGATATCCATATTTAATTAATGTATACAATATTTATATACAACTATCATAGACTATAAGTAAGTAAATTAAGAAAAATAAAACAAAATTTATGATAAATAATTATGACTAAAGCATATTATGAAAAGTGGTCCCCTTAGGCAATGTTCCGAAGGTACTGGCAGCGTTTCCTCTTTGAATAGCTAAGCTAATTCTTTGTCCTAGGAAGCTGCCAGTTCTTGGTCTCTCGCGACGTTGACTAACCTCTTTGATATAATAATAATAATAAAATTAGGGATATTTTTTAATCACCAAAATCAGTAGCGCTCTTGATTCTGAGTAAGAGAACTCCAAAATTTCTTTATTAAAATTTATTAATTTATTTGTGATTGTGTCAGGTGGGCGCCCCCTCGCTTCCCGACTCGTGTATGCCGCTGGGCATGCGCGCAGAGGATGCGCTGACGAAGCTCGTGGCCGTCCAGCCGTCGCCTGCGCTCGCGCATCGACTGCTGTCCGTCACGCTGGCGTCCGGGCCGGACGACGACGTGCTCTGCTCCAACCTAGCCGGGCTCGTCACCGTGTAAGTACCCTCAACGTCATAATTGATCACTTTTGTACCTTGTCGTTTTCAGTCATTGCATGATAGCTGAGAAAAATAAATCTGGTTCGAAGGACCATAAAGAAATCACAGCTTCATGGGCTCGAAACTGTGTTATTCTTATTTATAATTACCTAATAAAAAAACCTGAATTGGTGCTACTTCTTGTAATTGTCGGAAACCAAGAGAGTGAAAGTTTCCACATCACAAATACAATAAAAAAAAAATGTTGCAATGATGAATAATGTCGTTAAAAATGGTGAAGCACTTACTTGGTCGACTATACAGTTTTTTCGTATACAGATAGATGATTCCTGTTAAACATCCTGGTACTGGTAGTATGATACCCTTAATCAATTTAATTATTTTCACAGAACTGCCGTCGACATGGACAGACAGACACTCACCATCCTCTCGCCTCAGCCGAGGCCGTTACCCAACACCATCCTACTGTTATCAGAACTGCAGTACATGGATAACCACTAGCCCAGAAGACGCGCTATGAAAAAACCCCAAGACCGAGGGTCGCCATCGTCGATAGATCCAAGAACTTTCCTTCGGTTCCTAATTAAGCAGTGCGATCTACCAATGGAACAATCAGTGTTATAAAGATGTATTTTTGTGCCGTGTTTCGATCAACTGGACCAAGCCGCGATCGACTAATGTTTAGTTAGTTTAATTGACTTTACTGTTAGTGAATTTCGTACGATCCATAAGGATCTAAAACCCAAAAGACTGCACATAGGCATTTTCAATAAAAAGTGGACCCTTTACTTTTTTAAATGAGAAAATTTTGGGGTTTTCTTATTTAAAATCCAAAGATTTAAAGTCATAAAGAAAAAGTGTCATGTTACTCGTTATATAAAACTTACTGCTACCGTCCGGCGTCCATACCGTCAACACAGAAAAACGAGTTTTCGTCTTCAATAAGCACATCTGAAGGCACGGCAGTGCCCCCGCCAAGTCGAGCAAAACAAAGGCACGGCCGTACCATCCTTTTCTCGAACCCAATCAGGCTATTTTCAACGTCCTGTAATTTTATGCTGGCTACACCTAGAGCCCTGAATTTTCAGTTATATGTAGGGCGTTATGAGATTTAGACATATTCTCAATAACATTAAATTTGAACTAGCAATTTCAGAACTATTGGACGTCAAAGTTCCTTAGTTTTGTCACTGACACACTCACTGACTCATGACATGATCATCATAATTCTAAGGTACTTCTAGCAGACCTACAGGCTCCAAATTTTAAATATAAATAGATTTAACCCTACAAACTATAAAGATTTAACGGTTTTTAAATAAGTAAGTTGGTGGTAAACGAGTTCTATGGACACCCCCGGTACTGACTAAGACAACCGACTTGGTTTAATATTGCATCTCACAACTTTTTTGCAGTATAAGAACTACCAAGCGAGACTTGCACCTTTTTACATGTAATGTTTTTGATGGGATTGAATATTCGGTTCAAGCTTGAAAGTCTTTGACCAGTGTGTGTTACCAGTGATGACTTATGGTTATGGCACTGAGACGTGGCCGTGTGCATGTCGTACAATAATGGATTATCCCATTTTTTTGGAAATTGCATGTGAGAGTGCATTGCCCCCTGATTATGATTAAGAGTAAGAAAACCCAAAAAAAACAAAGTGTACACTTTATATTGAAAATGCCTACATTACATAATGTATTTTAGTAAGATTTAATAAAAAAAATTGAATAACTAAGTTTTTTTTATTATTTTAAACTATCTCCTAAAACAGACAAATCGAAGACACTTAGTTTCGAATGCCTTTATTGCAAAAAGTTAATTAAGTAAATAAATGGATCGATTTATATTTCCAGTGGTTAACCTCGTACAGACCAGCGTACGAAATTTAGTACATACGTGAGAGCCAATGTGAACTTTTCTTGATTTGTCAAAATAAGGATAGTCGAAATGTGACGTGGGCTTTACAAGGTTATAGGTGAAAACTTAGGGTCTCCCCAGCCCACTAAGGGACCACACACGCAATAAACGTGAAAAAGACGTTGATCGGCTCGGCTCCGAACAAAGTCTTTTTCACTCTTAAGGCGTAGTCATAAAGCCTTTTTTGATCGGTTTAAGCAGATTCCGCGTCGACAGATGTGGGAGACCCTTATCTGTTTTATGTAGTAGTAAAAAAATTACTTCATCAAATTTGGATTAAAAAAATTTGATGGCAACCATTCCTATTTCTGGCAACACTTGCGCGAGATTTTAACTCAAATGTCACTTTTATACAGATACAGGGTACAGAAAAATAAAACCACATCATCTATCATGAAAATATTTATTATTTGGCGAAAAGTTTATTAAAAATTACAAAGGAAGACTAGTATTGAATTCGATTCATAAATTTAAAAAGCTGCACTAGTTATTACATAACTGTATGTGGTAATCAAACATTATTCACAAACCAGATTTATTATTTATCAGCCTTATATAGATAAATTACATTAAATCGAGGGTAAAGCATCCGTTTGTGATGCACAACTAATTACAGAGCACCTTACACTACATGCCAAAGCTCATTATAGAACATTAAAAAAAATGCCAGCGTGAAGGATATAATGTCTGAGGAAAATAACAAAATGGCTTTTTCCCTCCATGTAATTTAATTCGAGAATTATAATTTCACGAGCGTTCAGAACTGAACTTTCTTTTGGTTTACAATGCCAGTATTATATAAGAATAAAAAGATTTCTATCGCGATCACATCACTAGAGTGTTGAAAATATCGATATCGGTATAGAGGACATTTATTGAAAGCCCTATGAGTCACGTGGTCACAGGCAAAGAGTATTATTAGTACATAGGTCACATCCAAGAATATTAAATAAAAAACTGTATGTTGCCTGCCGAACTATGAGTTCATTCACCTTTGCTCCTATGTTCTATCTCTTTTCAACACTGTGATATATTGCCAGGTTATTTATAAAAAAACCTTATTTTTTTTAGAAATACGAATTATCCGGCATCACCTAATTAATTTACTTTAAGCTAATTTCAACAGAAATTTATATTTTTCTTGTAAACTTTCTGCAATAAAATTTACTTAGTTTTCTTTGTATTATACAAAAAAAAGAACCCAGTCAAAATCCTCATTTCACCGGTATGCACCTCCTGCGTACTATGGCAACAATAAATGGCCGATATGTCAGAATCACGTCAGAATTGTCAGAAGTCATTCACCAATTTCAGAAGATTTTTACGTTAAATAAACGTTTTTCGTCGATTTACTTGGGTTATGCGCTATGTATTGCATAGTAAAGCATTGTAGGAGTAATTGGAGGCCGAAATCCGACATAAAACTTCACAGGTGAGTACTTATTTTACGAAAATGTTCATAAATCTTAGTGGCAATCAATTTTCCTATATTTTGCTTCTAAGCTTTGTTAGTTTTTATTCAAAAACCCCACGAATAGGTTTATAATGTTAAGTTAGAAGTATATTTTGTTTATTTGGAGTTAAACATGACCTTAAATGAAAAATTTAAGAATGTGTGGTTTTACTACTAGGGTGACCAATCCTTTTTCATGCATGGTATTTATTCGTATTGAATGGAGCTAAATCTATCAACTTGGTACGGTTTCAATCTTCATAATTCATATCACAGTATACAGGGTTATTTGTAATTCACTGACATCCTCTTAACCCTGAATTCCTATCACTCAAACAAATGTTTTTTGTTCTACGACTTTTTAAAATGAAGCACTTTTTTTCCCATACAAATACACAGAGTATCGTAAAAATAAGAGGAAATCTCAAATTTTCAAAACGTTGTTACACCAAAAATATTAAGTTATGACAAAAGCTGTAAAACAAAAAACGTTTGTTTAAGTGGTAGGAGTTTAGGGTTAAAAGGATGCTAGTGAATTACAAATAACCCTGTATAATAACATGTTTATTGTTTGTGTCTTTACAATTAACATGAATAATATTTTACATTGCAGTTTTCCAAAAGATGAAAGAAGGAGACAAAATTGGCTGTCGATTGTACCGATAAAGGGAAAGGTGTAGAGCGTTTGACAATTTGCAGCTTGCATTTTAAGCCTGAAGATTATGACTATGACCCAGAAAGGCCGGGACGCCTACTCAGTACATAACAATATTATTCTCACATGTGTAGAAAATAAAGAAACTGTTATAACGTCCTAGTATTTTATTATTATTTTTCATTGACAAATACTTCCCTTATGTTTTGCAGTAAGTATTTGTAGCGTGCTCAGGTAAAAGGTAACCTTTTGCCGGATATCAGTAAGGCCGAGTAACTGCAGAGTGGCATAGAAAGAAATGCAACCAGAAATGGACCTTATATTGACGACTGACAAAAAAATTGGTACCTTTTACTTGAGTTTGTGAGGATGGATGTTCACTTTCATGATAAAACGGTTGAATAAAAAATAATAACAAAACCGGCCAAGTGCGAGTCGGACTTGCGCACCGAGGGTTCCGTACAAATTTATATGTATCTATGAACATCCAGTCTTAGCAGACCCGTGTTCCTAAGCAAAATGTGCGCAGTGTGGGATCATTGTAGATTGGTTACTGATATAGACAGACAGACAAAAAAATATATGCTTTCTGCTTGCAATTTATGCTTGCAATTTTTCCTTTATCTGTGCTATAAGACCTTGCTTCGTACCAAATTTCAAGATTCTAAGTTCACGGGAAGTATCCCTTGAGAGTGTCGAAAATTTGCGGCAAATGGCTGTAGGTATCTTTTGATTGCGTTTGGTTAGAACTTTGATTTTTCACAGCTCCAAGGGACAGCAGTTGACAGTACAGTAGACTTGAGTATTTGATTTAAATTTCAGTTTGATACCTCCACGCGTTCCTGAGAAAAAGGGTCTTGACAGACGGTCGAACGGACAACAAAGTGATCCTATAAGGGTTCCGTTTTTTTTTTTTTAGGTACGGAACCCTAAAAATTGAATTGAATTGAAATTGGTTGAATTTAATCAAAAAAAAAAAATAAAAAAAAAGGAATTAAAATCAATCTGTTGTATAAAAGTATGTCAAATTCCGCGGGATATTCCTAATGTATGCTTAATTATAGACACCCTAAAGAAAGAGATGCAAGATCGGCGTGACGTAATTCAAGGTCATTTTTTCTGGCTTCAAAGGAATGTTCGGCATGCAATATCCAGTTTGTATATAATATTCTTGGTCACATCACAGGCTAAGATAAGACCACAGATAACCAATATTATCTGTGGTATATACAATAGTTCTCCGCATTGCCTCTAGATAGCGCTTCTCCATACATGCAAGTTTAACCATAGAGTTGCCACTCTTTTTCTATATACTAACTTTACTCTTTGGTTGGCTCTGGTTGATGACCGACCAATCAACGTCGACCGCCAGCGCGCGCGATCGTTGATTGGTCGGTTCGAAACCTTTCTACAGATTGTACAATTAATACAGACGGTGGCGGGATGATGCAGCGACACAGCGGTCGCTCGTAGCTCGTAGCGCCACAGTACCATATAATATAAATGAGATGGGCGCTTTTTAAGGCTGCGTTTCCACCAGAGATGTACGAGGATGCGTTGCGAGGGATGTGTCGGTCATGAACCAATAGAAACACTTCATTTAAAAGGTCCTAAGTGAATGAAGTGTTTCTATTGGTTCATGACAGACACATCCCTCGCAACGCATCCTCGCACATCTCTGGTGGAAACGCAGCCTTAAACTGAAATTTGATATGAAAAAATAACGTCGTCATTCGAATTGAATTTGTTTGACGTGACGGAGACATTCCCTTGCCTTGTAATTCGTTAAAACTATTCAGTCAAAGCTCACCATAGACAATGTATGTACGTGTAGTGTGTACCATGTTTGCCGTATTTTCGTGTTTTTGTTTGCTTTTATTGACAAATAAGTCGTTAAATTGATTTGGAAAGCGGTACTTTAGCCAAATTCTCAGGAAGATCTAATCAGCAGCTTATTTTAACGAAACTTTAACCTAACTTCCCATTCCGTTCCAATTTTGACCTTCCCAAATCTTGAGCTACGACAACACCTGATGTGTGTAAAGTACTTATCCCATAATAATCAGCGTTTTTACGACGTTTTTTTCTCATTACCATCTTTTTAACTTTTTATGAAAACCTAAGACAGTACCGATTATGAATCTAGTTTAATCAAATGACGTGCGACTCGTTCTTCAGTTGTGGTAATAATCATTGACTGGCAATTAGGTCTAAGCTCTCGGACGCCGTAATGCATATCAGCGCCAGATTTAACGCTCATTTTGTATTTCTATTTTTCTGTAACATTGGCAGTGGCGTGCCTAGGGTATCAAGCTATGGCAAGCCGAGAGATATGTTTTATTATTTTTTTATAATTTAATGTAGGTAAATCCATCTTGTTGCCGCTTTACTCTTCAGTTTGGACAAACTTACCAAAGCACACTTCATTGTAATTTTTTTTTATCTTCTCTCATTATATTGTGCCGTTTTTTGCCCAAATAAACATTAATCATTATTACTAGACAGAATTTAACAGACTCATTCTCACACGCACCGCACTGTACACCGCACTAAAACAAGAATACCTATTTATTTTGTAATTGCATCACAAATCACGCATTTTACAACGCCTTGCATGGCCCACGATTCGATATAAACAATCGTGAAGTTATTCATCTCGCCCGCGCACTCGCGTTCCAAATCAAACGCAACAAACTTCACACCGTAAGCCAGATTCAAAATTGCAAAGAAAGTGCTATATATGCAGCTATGCATAGATATTTGCAAAACTGACGTTTTCCTAAGTATGAAGAGAGCGCTTGGAAGCCCCGTAAAAGCCCACAAGAGCGAGCGAGATGTCATGCTATTTATAACGTCGCTACTATCGCCGTTCAGCGCCGCCGGGCCGCGCAGCGGATTTGTTATGCAATTCTTGGTATTTTACGTAAAATAAAGGGCGTTATTATGAAAATGATTTTATTAGAACTTTTTTCGATTGGACGGTGTTTGGTTTTTATTTTTATCTTGATTTGAGATTTATAAGGCAAGCCCGGCTTTTGGGCTTCTATGTAAGGATCGCCACTGAACATTGGTATCATTTGAGACAAACGAGACTTGAACGCAGGTTTTTTTAGTTCACGCCGTTCAGAGGGCTAGAGGGTCAAATCGCTCGAATATTCGCCCGGGCCCGCGCGGGCCTAAAAGCCCGCTTATTCTGGAAGCTATGCCCAGTAAATGGGCTGGATTAAATAATACCCTGGTGGTAAGTGCCGGTGGTCAGTTCTGGCGGCGGTCGCGGCCGTCAGAGCGTCCGTCCAGGGTGCCCGGACTGTGGTGGTCGTCCTCGGTGTGTTCGTGGGCGAATTTGATGGCGGCGCGCATCGCGTCTTGGACCAACTGCTCGCACGTGATGAGACTCACCTGGAGAATGCAGAGGATGCATTACTCGTCTTGTATAATAGACGATTTTAAAACAAAATAAATATATTACTGAAATGATCCCACAGATTAAAAATTGTTCTGTTTGCACTCAGCACAGCGAGCCCTGAAAAAATAAACTGAAATGGCGTCCTCTTAAGAACGTTCGTGGCGCAATAAAACAATTATGTAAACAGACTGTGTATTTTTAATAGAAAAATTAGAGTAGGTACTGGTCGATGCGCAACAGCTGGCACAAATTACATTATTTTTGAATTTACAGCATAGGAATGGCTGTATCTTTTTATTGCGTTGGCTTAGAAGTTTAATTTTTTCACAGCTCCAAGGGACAGTAGACCTGAGTATTTGATATAAATTTCAGCTTGATACCTCTACGCGTAGGGTCTTGACAGACGGACAACAAGGTGATCCTATAAGGGTTCCGTTTTTTCCTTTTGAGGTACGGAACCCTAAAAAAGGTGAACCTCCTTCATAGGAAGAGGTCTATATCTCGGCACTGTAGCGGCAAGTAGGCGGTACCTTAGTGGCGGTCATCTCGGCGTAGGTGTCGGGCTTGGTGCCGGGCGGCGAAGGCGCAGGTTCCGCCTGGAACACCGGCAGCACGCAGCGCAGCCAGCGCTGGGCGGTGAACGACCGCGTGACCAGCTCCTGGAACGACAAGTTTTAGTCGATATGGACGAAGCACATAGCTGATTTGTAAAAACGGAAGAGACAAATTGGGTTAGGGCGCATAACGTCTCATACGCAGAGTGTCCCTTTGTCCCTTTCGCAAAAAGTCCCTTTTATAAATGTCCCATTCTCAAACCGGACCTTCTGCAAAATAAACCGTTCTCAGAATGGCCCTTTGCATAAATTACGACCCTTTCGCAGAAGATCCTTTTCACGAAATGTCCCGTTCGCAATACGTTCCCTTCGCAGAATGTCCAGTTCGCAAACATATTTTAAAAATAAAAAAATTACTAATTTAATATGCGTAGTATTGTATTAAACGAAAATTTGGAGGTTCTACGAAAGGGGCTTCTACAAAATGGACATTTTGCGAAAGGGATGAGACCTTTTCAGAAAGGGACGTCGTAATACGAATGGGATATTTTGCGCAAGGGGCCGTTTGCAAAGATGACGTTTTGCGAATGGGACGTAATTTAAGTGGAGGGACGTTGTGCGAGTGAGACATGCGCCCAAACCACAAATTGGCCCAATTTTTATTTTGTTGTCTGTTTTGACTTTTTTTATTATGGAAAATTTTATATGATTTCTGCTCAGAATCACGAACTTTTCAATCCTACTAGGAGAACAAACGTGTCCCAAGTTTTTTTCCCGTTGAATTACCATTTTTCTTAGACTTTATGTGAACGTAACTAAATGGAAAAACCGAAAATTATAAATTAGGGGCATATACCGGTCGTATGCCGGTGAGGCTCGCACACTTGTACCCGTTGTCTGCCGGAACTCTACGCCAACAGGGAGCCGATAGGAAGGGTTCAGATTTATAAGTTAAAATAAAAGTATTGGGTACACTTCTTACTGAAAATGATCGTTAATCGTCTGCTGACGCTATTGCATAATAAGGGCCGAAGTCAAAATTTTGGGTTTAATCCGGAATCATGTTCTGCACACACACACGGGACTCCGATACCGGACTAAACTCAAAAACCCAAAATTTTGACATCGCCCCTTATTGCATTCAGCATGCGGTTTACTCGTGGTGCAGTAAATCGTAAATCTGCCGCTGGGTGTATACTTAGTATGTTTATACCCGTGGCACAGTGCAAGCGGCCCCGATGACGCCGCCGGCGCACCCCAGCAGCAGCGTGGGCGCGGTCGGCTGCGGCGCCCTCAGCGCGCGGGTGACGGCCTCGCTCGGCATGATGTAGGAGCACCGCAGGAAGTGCACCACGAAGCGACGGCCCTCCTTAGTGGCTTCGAGCGTCGCGTCGCGGATCTCTTCTTCGGCTATCGCGCTGGAATTGTTAAAACGGATTCGATTAGTGTTTCCCAAACTTTTTTCTCATAGACCTCTTTCTAAATTTAGCTGGTTCCGGTGGACCCTTGCAGCTACATTTGTACCATATTCCCAAAACTCGACAAAAATGTGAAGATTGGATCTAAATCTAAATCCCGTCGAGTCTCCCGTGGACCACTTTGGGAATTACCGGATTAGATTAAACCAAAAGGACCCATTTATTGGAGCATACTACCACAGAATCAAAAGGAGCTATCGAATGCATACCTGATAAAGACTAAGCATATTTTTAAAGCTAGTCGTATTTTCAATAATTACAACGGATATTGTGACGTATTACAAAAGCAATAAGGTTGAATTTCCAAAGCAATGCATGTGGTCGCTAAATCGCCTTTACATTTTTAAGGGTTAAAAAGTCAAGCGTAAACTACACAGGACGGCAACGGGTCGGTCGGGAGTGCGGCGGGCCAATTTACTTGACTGTATATTTATTTATTTATTTATTTATTTATATGAACAATATCACACCGCCTTGCGCCCGCCGTTGGTGTGATGTTATTTATATGAACAATATCACACCGCCTTGCGCCCGCCGTTGGTGTGATGTTATTTATATGAACAATATCACACCGCCTTGCGCCCGCCGTTGGTGTGATGTTATTTATATGAACAATATCACACCGCCTTGCGCCCGCCGTTGGTGTGATGTTATTTATATGAACACTATCACACCGCCTTGCGCCCGCCGTTGGTGTGATGTTATTTATATGAACAATATCACACCGCCTTGCGCCCGCCGTTGGTGTGATGTTATTTATATGAACAATATCACACCGCCTTGCGCCCGCCGTTGGTGTGATGTTATTTATATGAACAATATCACACCGCCTTGCGCCCGCCGTTGGTGTGATGTTATTTATATGAACACTATCACACCGCCTTGCGCCCGCCGTTGGTGTGATGTTATTTATATGAACAATATCACACCGCCTTGCGCCCGCCGTTGGTGTGATGTTATTTATATGAACAATATCACACCGCCTTGCGCCCGCCGTTGGTGTGATGTTATTTATATGAACAATATCACACCGCCTTGCGCCCGCCGTTGGTGTGATGTTATTTATATGAACAATATCACACCGCCTTGCGCCCGCCGTTGGTGTGATGTTATTTATATGAACAATATCACACCGCCTTGCGCCCGCCGTTGGTGTGATGTTATTTATATGAACAATATCACACCGCCTTGCGCCCGCCGTTGGTGTGATGTTATTTATATGAACAATATCACACCGCCTTGCGCCCGCCGTTGGTGTGATGTTATTTATATGAACAATATCACACCGCCTTGCGCCCGCCGTTGGTGTGATGTTATTTATATGAACAATATCACACCGCCTTGCGCCCGCCGTTGGTGTGATGTTATTTATATGAACAATATCACACCGCCTTGCGCCCGCCGTTGGTGTGATGTTATTTATATGAACAATATCACACCGCCTTGCGCCCGCCGTTGGTGTGATGTTATTTATATGAACAATATCACACCGCCTTGCGCCCGCCGTTGGTGTGATGTTATTTATATGAACAATATCACACCGCCTTGCGCCCGCCGTTGGTGTGATGTTATTTATATGAACAATATCACACCGCCTTGCGCCCGCCGTTGGTGTGATGTTATTTATATGAACAATATCACACCGTCTTGCGCCCGCCGTTGGTGTGATGTTATTTATATGAACAATATCACACCGCCTTGCGCCCGCCGTTGGTGTGATGTTATTTATATGAACACTATCACACCGCCTTGCGCCCGCCGTTGGTGTGATGTTATTTATATGAACAATATCACACCGCCTTGCGCCCGCCGTTGGTGTGATGTTATTTATATGAACACTATCACACCGCCTTGCGCCCGCCGTTGGTGTGATGTTATTTATATGAACAATATCACACCGCCTTGCGCCCGCCGTTGGTGTGATGTTATTTATATGAACAATATCACACCGCCTTGCGCCCGCCGTTGGTGTGATGTTATTTATATGAACAATATCACACCGCCTTGCGCCCGCCGTTGGTGTGATGTTATTTATATGAACAATATCACACCGCCTTGCGCCCGCCGTTGGTGTGATGTTATTTATATGAACACTATCACACCGCCTTGCGCCCGCCGTTGGTGTGATGTTATTTATATGAACAATATCACACCGCCTTGCGCCCGCCGTTGGTGTGATGTTATTTATATGAACAATATCACACCGCCTTGCGCCCGCCGTTGGTGTGATGTTATTTATATGAACAATATCACACCGCCTTGCGCCCGCCGTTGGTGTGATGTTATTTATATGAACAATATCACACCGCCTTGCGCCCGCCGTTGGTGTGATGTTATTTATATGAACAATATCACACCGCCTTGCGCCCGCCGTTGGTGTGATGTTATTTATATGAACAATATCACACCGTCTTGCGCCCGCCGTTGGTGTGATGTTATTTATATGAACAATATCACACCGCCTTGCGCCCGCCGTTGGTGTGATGTTATTTATATGAACAATATCACACCGCCTTGCGCCCGCCGTTGGTGTGATGTTATTTATATGAACAATATCACACCGTCTTGCGCCCGCCGTTGGTGTGATGTTATTTATATGAACAATATCACACCGCCTTGCGCCCGCCGTTGGTGTGATGTTATTTATATGAACAATGTCACACCGCCTTGCGCCCGCCGTTGGTGTGATGTTATTTATATGAACAATATCACACCGCCTTGCGCCCGCCGTTGGTGTGATGTTATTTATATGAACAATATCACACCGCCTTGCGCCCGCCGTTGGTGTGATGTTATTTATATGAACAATATCACACCGCCTTGCGCCCGCCGTTGGTGTGATGTTATTTATATGAACAATATCACACCGTCTTGCGCCCGCCGTTGGTGTGATGTTATTTATATGAACAATATCACACCGCCTTGCGCCCGCCGTTGGTGTGATGTTATTTATATGATTAATATCACACCGCCTTGCGCCCGCCGTTGGTGTGATGTTATTTATATGAACAATATCACACCGCCTTGCGCCCGCCGTTGGTGTGATGTTATTTATATGAACAATATCACACCGCCTTGCGCCCGCCGTTGGTGTGATGTTATTTATATGAACAATATCACACCGCCTTGCGCCCGCCGTTGGTGTGATGTTATTTATATGAACAATATCACACCGCCTTGCGCCCGCCGTTGGTGTGATGTTATTTATATGAACAATATCACACCGTCTTGCGCCCGCCGTTGGTGTGATGTTATTTATATGAACAATATCACACCGCCTTGCGCCCGCCGTTGGTGTGATGTTATTTATATGAACAATATCACACCGCCTTGCGCCCGCCGTTGGTGTGATGTTATTCATATACCGCCACGTAAATCGGCCCGCCGCGCTCCCGACTATACCTTGACAAGCTCGTGCGCGGCGCTCGGCGGAACCCTGTCGCAGGGAGCCTCTGCTGTCCTTAACGAGATTGTTTTTATTAAGTGCGACAAATGCTGACTGCGACAGGGTTCCGCGGAGAGCCGCGCACGAGCTTCTCGGACTATAGCCTGCCGTCCTATATGTGGTTTACGCTAAAAGAGTAAAAGGGACGGCACGATACGAACTTCGAATCCCCTACACATGAAGTTGAAAAATAAAAATACGAAAAGATACTTCATATCAAACTTGTTAACGAACTTCGAATTTCGTAGTAGCCACATTGACCACAATCACGCCTAATAGTAAACGAAAATATGGTGGTAAAGCACGCTCGCGGAGCACGAAGCATGTCGTACAATGACCTCAACGCAATGAACTCGGCACGTGAGGACCATCAACTGCCTGCCTTTAGGCGACATCCACACTGAAGGGGGTGCGTCGCAGTCCGCGTCATTTGTTCGCAGGTCACGCCACCGGGAACGTATCAACATATATAAACTTTAAACATGAAACTACCGTGAGACTCACTCACAGTGAAAATAAACGGATCACTCACGTCTTTTTTAAACAAGTTTAACTCGACATGTTTAGTGCGCGTTTGGCAGCCGCCGTGACGTGCGACTCTAAGAAGAAGGGCTACGAATTAGCCCGAAACATGTCGAGTTAAACTCGTTTTAAGACGTGAGTGATCCGTTTATTTTCACTATAAAATATATAAAGTTTAAAAAGTATAATTGACGAAATACATAATGGTCATAATACGTATAAATACTAAAATTTTCCATGAAACTATTGATTAAAAATTTAAATCGTGTAATCTACTGATTGGTTTAGGTTAGGTTAGGTTTATTTTATGAAAATCCTGTAGAGTTCAGAATTTCCAAGAAAATTGCTTTATATCAAAACACCATTATGTTTTTCGTCCATTATTACTTTTAAACTTTATATATTTTGATACGTACCCCACGTCACCGCCCCGTCTCTTCTGTCTGCTTTGGATCGCGACGCTTCTATACATTTAGTATGAAAAATGATCTCCCAGATCTCCCTCTGCGTGGCTTGCGCCTTAGTCAGCCTGTGAAAGAACTGACATACTCACTGCAGAGCCAAGTCGTTGTTGCTAAGCGTCCGCTTCTGCACTTTATCCAGCACAGCGAGACACCGGGCATACTCGGCGTACGCAGCGCCGCTGCCCACACAAAGCTCCGCCAGCTGCCGCTTCATGGCCGCCACTTCCTCCTTGCGGCGGTCGCCTTCCAGCAGATCTACCACTTTGTAGAGCTGGTGGGCTCGGCAGAACAGCTCGCGAGCCTGTGCGTTAGAACAAAGTTTTGTAAATAGAGTCGGACTCGTATGGTCGACCAAGTAAGCGCTTTACCATTTTTAATGAAAGTTCCTACATCAGAAGAAAAGCAATGAGCTGATTGTCATTGGCTTGTAAACTGTCAGTCAATTGAAATTGCAAGCAATGTAAAATGTCTTTAATTTCCATTTTCTCTTATCAAATACTGCTAAATCCGTGTGTTATTTAATCAATACTTACCACAACACTATCCTAAACCATTAAAACAATAAACAAGTGCTAGGATACGGATATTTCATTTTATGATTTATTTACATTGTTCGCAATTTCAATTGACATTGATTTTAAGTGAAAATAGCCTTTGGTGTTTTAAGCCATACAAAAGTACAAATGACATTGGACCATAGGGTGGTAAAGGATACTACCACTAAACAGCCAGCAGCAGAAATGGATGAGCGGTTGTGGTGTTCAAAATGATCTTCACTCCTCCTTATTACATCGGCAGTAGAGTCGTGTGTAGATCATTGTGAGCGCTGTAATCGTTCATCCACTTCTGCTGCTGACAGTACATGAATGGTTCCCGTACCTACGTACAAAGTTTTAAAAATAATTCAGTAAATAACTATAAATTAAAATTTTTAAAAACCCCGACCCCAACGCAATTTGGCACACTTATGTTTGAAAATAAAGTAAATGCCCATTATGCGTCCAAGATCCCTTCCGCAGCTAACAAAAGAGCTGATAATTTTGGAACGGCTGAACCCATTTTGATGAAACATGTCTAAGAACCATCGCCAAGAAACCTGATTTCAAATAAAAAAACCGCATCCAAATCGGTTCACCCGTTTAAGAGCTATGGTGCCACAAACAGACACACACACAGCGGTCAAACTCTTTTTGTATCGGGGGTTAAAAAAATTATAAAGATTGAAATAAGAACGCTGAAAAAAAAAACTTTACTTGTATAATGGATGACCCCTTTGTTTAACTTTATTTTATTTTTAGTATTTGTTGTTATAGCGGCCACAGTAATACATCGTCATCATCATCATCGTTTCAGCCCACAGCAGAAAGATGTCCACTGCTGGACATAGGCCTCCCCCAAGGCACGTCAAACAGATTGGTCCCGCACCATCCGCATCCAACGCATTCCCGCAACCTTAACCAGGTCGTCGTTCCATCTTGTTGGAGGCCTACCTACACTGCGTTTCACGTAATGGGTGAAAATATCAAGTGTCTATTACGGTTCAAGAGATAGACCCCGTGACAGACGGACGCACGGCGGAGTCTCCGGTAACGGGGTTCCCTTGGCACCATTTGGGTACGAAATCCTAAAAACTAGGGTGGGGTTATTTTCGCATAATATTACAGAGCATGTAGTATTTGTAGTGGTAGAGCCATGTTGTAGCTAGCCACTGCATCACGAATGGGCCGGCTCGTCCGGGGCAGTACCACCCTCTCACAGAACACCGGCGTGAAGCAGCAGCACTCCTGCTGCGTTTCGTACGGTCAGTGAGAGCGCCGGGGGCCCAACACCTCTCCCCCTCCTCTATTCCCTTTCCTTTTTCCTCTCCCTTTTAAGGCCGACAACGCGCTGGCATCGCGTAAAGCGCTGCGGGTGTCTATGGACAGTGGTGATCATTTAACGTCAGGTGACCCACTATAGTCCGACAAGCTTGTGCGCGACCCTCCGCAGAACCCTGTCGCAGTCAGCATTTGCCGCACTTATTAAAAACAATCTCGTTAACTTTGATCAATTATAACTGAAGATACACATTGCCGAACAAAATCCCCTTCAAAGAATGTCCGAACTTTTTTATTTGTTTGCGTAACAATTAAAATCATCACCTACACAGAAATTTGAACCTAGTCTACTTCATTACAGTCGAATTTCGGTTGACACTTGACAGCTAAACTTGACAATTTCACGCAACGTACTGAGAAAAAAGAAGGCCAGTTTTATCAAAGTGGCGCTCATTTGGCTCGGACATTTTCGGGCGCGCGACTGTGGATCTACAGTTATAATTGATCAAAGCTCGTTAAGGACAGCAGAGGCTCCCTGCGACAAGGTTCTGCCGAGCGCCGCACTCGAGCTTGTATGTATGTATGTATGTAAAACTCTTTATTGTACATAAAACATGACAATTACCAGTTAACAAGAGAGACAAATGTACAAAGGCGAACTTATCCCTTAAGGGGGGGGGGGGTCCCTTGTCCAGGTATAGCAAGTAATAGTGTCTGACCTCGGAAGCACGGGGTCCCGTGATGGCGTGCAGCGCGGGCGTGTGCCCGGCGGCCGCCTTCACCGTCGTCACGCAGAACTCGCCCACGTGGCCCAGCGCTGGGACGTGCGTGCCGCAACACAGCTCCCTGACAACATTGTATCGGGTGCTTTAGGATACAGTCTATACCGAAAACAAACAAAGCTTGCACTATTACTACTGGCGATGCAGCAGATATCCGACCAGCGGCCTGTTGCATAACAAAGTACAACTAAAAAAAATAAAAAATAAATAAACTCTAAAATAGACTCTACTGTAGCTCAAATTGAGCTCCAAATCCCGTGCGCAAACGCGGTGGTGGGGCGCGACATTTCAAACTAGACAAGCCAAGCGGAATTCCCTTTCTAGTTAATATAACTGAAGCGAGAGTTCCGCTTGTAATATTAGTTGTACTTTGTTATGCAACAGGCCCCAGTATTCGGTATCCGGCCACAATTTTACTATTGGGCTGAATACCGCATAATTGCCTACTATCCCACCGGATACAGGATAGTAAAATAATTTATAGTTACTAGCTGTTGCCTGCGATTCCGTCTGCAAAGAATAGGGGTAGGTATAAAAAATAGCCTACGGCCTATTCTCAGACCTACCGAATATAGAGAAAAAAGTTTCTTAAAAATCGGTCAAGCCATCTCGGAGGAGTTTGATAGCAAACACCGTGACACGAGATTTTTATATATTAGAAGACTAGCTGTTGCCTACAACTCTGCCCGCGTAGAATAGGGGTACAAAAAATGGCGTACGACTTATTCTCAGACCTACAAAGTGTAAACAAAAAGTTTCATAAAAATCCATCAAGGCGTTTCGGAGGAGTTCGATAACAAACTCCGTGACACGAGATTTTTATATATTACTAGATGTTGCCCGCGACTCCGTCCGCGAAGAATAGGGGTAGGTATAAAAAATAGCCTACGACCTATTCTCATACCTACCTGTAGGGTTTGCTAGATGGTGTGCGTAGATAGAAAAGGCGAAGACTGTCTCGAACAATCACTTTAATGCGACAAAGTTACAACGAGGAAGCCGTGCGGTTAGGCTCACGTATAACAGACGACTGCCAAGATGGCGCCGACATAAAAATATTGGCGGGTACGCCTAGAACACTTCTTAAATCTACCTGCTACCAAAAAAACAAATAATAATTAAAATAAACATGAGCGCGTCGCTAACACTCCCCACCCTAGTGCTGGTCGCAGCACTCATCAACCACAGGAATGGGTGCGACGCGCGCCGCAGAACGCCGCCACGTCCCGGTCGCCGTCTTCACCTCGACCAGACGAACGCGGCCGTCCTTGCCTGGAAATAACTGTGTGACAATTCCTTTCGGCCACGTGTTACGTGGTGAATTGGGGTCCACCACCAAAACTAAATTTCCTATGCGTAAAGGGTTCTGCTCACCTTGCCATTTCGTTCGTGGGATCAGATCGGGCAAGATTTCTCTCACCCACCTGTGCCAATACATATCGGCTAGTCTCTGTGCTGTACGCCACTGCTTTCGCAGGTACAGGTCAGAGTTATCGTACGCTCCGATGATGGGTAAATTTGACGATGTGCCCAAGAGAAAGTGGTTTGGGGTGAGAGACTCAACGTCACCTGGCTCAACAGACACATGCGTCAGGGGACGCCCGTTGACCATGTTTTCCACCTCGGCCATCAGGGTGTTCAGGACTTCATCCCGTGGTGCACGCTCATTCAATATGACCTTGAGTGACGTCTTAACACTACGTATGAGTCTCTCCCACGCCCCACCCCAATGGGGACTTGCAGGAGGTATGAAGCTCCACTCCATTCCGTTATTGACGCCTTCAGCTATCAATACATTGGTATCCAGCGCCTGCATTGACCGCTGTAGCTCGGTGGCGGCCCCTTTCAGGTTAGTACCATTGTCAGAGTACAGGTGACACGGCCAGCCACGCCGTGCAGCCATTCGACGTAACGCCATGATGAGCGAGTCAGTTGTGAGGGAGGCAACCAGCTCAATGTGAATCGCACGAACGGTCAAGCAGGTAAATAGGACCCCGTACCTCTTCTCCCTCCGTCGGCCGACAGTAACCTCCAGTGGGCCAAAAAGATCCAGCCCGCAGTGTGAAAATGGCCGCTGATGGTGCGCCATCCTAGCCCTGGGCAGATCTCCCATTCGTGGTACTTGCGGTCTACTCTTGCGTATCCTGCACACCATGCACCGCGACGATACAAATTTAACGGCTGGTCGCAGTCCCAAAATCCAATATCTTTGCCTCACCTCGTTGACCACGGTTTCTTGGTAACCGTGAGCCGCCTTAACGTGGTAGTGACGAATAATCAGCCTTGCTACCGGATGTCGACCGTCCAAAATCACTGGCCGCTTCATCTCCGGGGCCACGTCTGTCGCGGCGTTAATACGTCCACTTACGCGCAGCAGGCCATACTCGTCCAATGTGGGACATAAATTTAATAACCGACTGTTATGGTGCAGAGGCTTTCCTTTACTCACACAGCTCAGTTCATCAGCGAAGGACTCTGCTTGTGCGTATTTCAGAAGCAAACGCTCTGCTCGCTCCATCTCATTGCAGTCAATTCTTCCCTCGTGACCCCTGCATAATGCGATAAACTTCAGTACCGCAGCGGTAGCGCGCGTCAGGCGCAGCCAGGAAGAGAACCGTTGTGGATCCGGTACAGGCAAACAGACAGGGTCGTCTTGCACGACCGCTATGCATTCCAAATTCGCGCTCGGTTCTGGTAAAATTACGTCCCGCGGCCATGAACACTCGTCGCTGTATAAAAACGTCGGGCCCGTAAACCATTCACCTTGCAAAGATTGATCGAAATTTTCCCGCGTAGCTAAGTCCGCAACGTTCAACTTAGTGGGAACGTATCTCCACTCGTTTACGCGGGTCAACTCGTCAATCTCACCTAGGCGGTTCGCCTCGAACATTTTATACGTACGCGTGTTATTGCGAATCCAATGCAAAACAGTCGTTGAGTCGCACCAGAAATAACGGCGCACTGGCGTAAGTTTGTGCTCCTTTTCAATAGTGCCGGCTAATCTTGCGGCTAACAATGCAGCTTGTAACTCGGCTCGTGGCACCGTCAGTGGCTTAACAGGCATAACTCTGCACTTGCTAACGATAAAGGTAACATTAATTAAGCCGTTGTTTACCCACCGCCAATAACCTACAGTACACATAGCTTGCATAGATGCGTCGCTAAATATATGCAACTGTAGGTCATTATAATCGGCCGGTCTCGTAGCACTAGTAGATGGTGCTACGGTTTCGTAGCTCGTAGCTCGCTGCGTAGGCGCACAGGGCGGCCGCGGCGGAGCGGGCGAGAGGGGCGGTGCAGTTGCTACCTGTTCGGCATGCGGCGTGTCTTGCCTCTCGCTCGCGTGCGTAGACTCCGTGCTTCCATCTCTCTCGCACACACGCGCGGCCGCTATATAGCACCTAGGAATGCGAGTATTGTTTATTACCTTAAGTAGGTCAATCCATTTACACCATTTATAATAAATATCATCGGGAATATGATCGTCCCATCCGATATTTAACCGCCAAGTGTCTTGTAGCATGATGCGACCTTGAATGGTGAAGGGAGCTAAAAATCCTAGAACATCAAAAATGGACATTATTACCTTCAGCATAAGACGTTTCGTAGGTCGTTCTTCGCCATTAATTATACTCTCGGGTATCCGCTTTAAAGACACATCGAACCCCAACATGTCATCGGCGGGAAACCAAATGAGACCTAAGGTACGCTCGCTCTCGTACTGCTGGCCGACCTTGAACTTTACTGCAGCTTTACCGAGGGTCTCCTTTGGCACGCTCTCCAAGACGGCGACGCTGTTACTAGTCCAATTTCTTATTTCGAAGCCGCCTGACTTATGAATCTCGCTTACATTTTTTACCATTTCTATGGCCGTAGCTTCGTCGGGGAGGCTGTGGATGTAGTCATCCATATAGTGCGAGTTGTAGATCGCGTCAGCCGCCGCCGGTAACGATGACTCATATCGCCGCGCGTTCTTATTTTTAACGAACTGGGCAACAAAAGGCGAGCAGCTAGCCCCGAAAATAAGAGACGTCATTACGTACGTTTTTATTTTTTCTGCGGGCGTGTCCCTCCACAGAAACCTTAATGCGTGCTGATCTTCGGCGCGGATCTTTATCCTCAGGAACATGTCCTTGATGTCACCGGTTACTGCAATCCTATGTTCCCTAAAGCGCAGCATTATACCGAGCAGTGATGACAACAGGTCAGGACCTGTGAGGAGATAATCGTTGAGGCTCCTGCCATGTACCTTAGATGCTGCATCGAACACCAGTCGAAGCTTCTCCTTGTTAGGGTTGTCCACGCCGAAGTGAGGCAAGTACCACTTCCTCGGCGCGTCCCCTTCACCTATTAACTCCATCGCGTAATCATTAACCAATAAATGATTAATGCGTTCTCGATACCTGTCACAGAAACCTTTATCTTTCCCCATCTTCCTCTCGATGGTCTTCATCCTGTGCAGAGCGCCAGGGTAGGCGTCCGGCATGGGCGCGCGCTCCCCGCGCTCCGCCCGCCAGGGCAGGCCGACGCGCCAGCGGCCCGATGCCAGCGCGGCCGACCGCTCCAGCTGCGCGACGGCCCGCGCCTCGTCCGCGTTCTGCCGCGGGGGCCCCGATACGCCTAAACATTCGATGGCAAACGACCTACGTACCTCTTCGTGAATTTCTCGCAGAATATTCTCATCCGTTGCTGCGTCATTTTCCTGCGAGTCACCTGAGATAAATAGATTAGTATGGACGTCGGGGGGCGGGCGCCGCCGGGGCGGGCGGCCGCCCTGCGGCACGCTCACGTTACCGTGCACGCACCAGCCCAGAGGAGTGAGTGTAGCGGACGGCTCATTTAAATTACCTAGTCTAATTTTCAAAGGTAATAATAAATGTTGATTGTCTTGCCCTATTAACAACTCAGGTATTACATCATTGGTACATAAATAATCTGTGATATCCATCAAATACGAATAAGAAACACAATTCAAAATAGACAAACTTTGCAAAGGCAGACTTAGCTCATTAACACAGCGCATTCTTATATTATGAACCTTATTGTCCATACCAGTTAGGTCCACATTCATAACGGTAGCATCACACTTCAGTTCATTATTATTAAAGGCGCCGCGCACGCGCATCGTCTCGGAGCGACCGCGCAAACCCGCGCGGCGTGCGAGGTCGGCGCTTATGAGCGACACCGACGATCCGTCGTCGAGTAAAGCGGTACTGTCTATGACACCATTAGGTCCCTGCACGCGTACTGGTACCACTTTCAACAAAACTTTGCGGTCGTTTAAGTTCACGTGAGTCACTGTTTCGATAGTACTTGAATGACTTGAATCAGCTGATCGCGGTCCGTCTTGTTTTTCCGGTGTAGTCTCGCTGCTAGGATCCCGGTTTTGCGCGAAGTGAAGTAGTCGATGATGAGACTCGCCACATCCTTCCTTATCACAAGCAGGCGCGGGACAAATATCACGGTTGTGCCGCGACACCAGGCATTTATAGCACAATCCATTACGCTTTATATGCCGCCACCGATCTTTTCGCAACGCTCGTTTGAATCGCTTACATTCTGTTAAAATGTGCGTACTAACACGGCAAAATAAACATTTATTGTCACTCGACCCCGGCGCCGATTGCACTAACACTGTATGCGGACGACCGAAGTTATTGTTCTCACTTTTGCTCGTACTTCTGTGCTGATTATGTTGATAGCCGGTGATACGAACGTCTGTGAAGTGTATGTTTGACGTTGTGGTAATCTTCACTGCCTCTTCGTTCAAGAAATCTCCCAGAATTTCCAAACGTGACTTCTTGCCTTTGTTTATGAGAGGAAAACTGTAGTCGGACCATTTAGATAAGAGCACGGTAGGTAACTTCGATAAAATAATAGAAACGATGTTTACGCCTTGTAGGTACTCGTCGCGGCCGACGGCGCGCACAGCTGCTATAAAGTTTTGTACTTTTACGGCGAAACACACGATGTCCTTATTGTACTCCACTGACATAGGCGGTAATCTCTTCAGGCCCTGCATGATCTTATTAATAATACCGTCTGGGTTTCCAAATAATAATTCCAGTGTTTTTATAACTATTTCTGGCGATGTTGCACTGATCATAAGGGCTGAAACTGATTCCTTAGCGGGTCCGGTAAGACATTTCCTCAACCTCCATAAGTTTTCCTTCGCGGTGAAACCGCACACTTCTGTGGACTCCTCATAGGTCTGCTTAAATTGTAGCCACTCCAACGGGTCTCCAGAGAAATTAGGAAGGTCTCTCGGGGTACAAATACGGCTAAGCAGATTATTATTAGTCCCGTGAACTGCCGTGGCGGTGGTTAAATTGTGAATAGCACTAGCCAACATGCGAACTGTTCCATCGGAGGCGTCGCGGTCGCCGGGCGGCGGCGGGTGCGGCGGCGGCGGGCCCGGTGGGTTTCCATTATCGTGGGCTCGCTGCTCGATTGTAGGTTCGCGCTGACTTTGATCCAACCATTTCTCCACTTCACGTTGGTTTACAGTGTGCAGGTCTTGTTGTGGACTGTAATTTTCGTCGTTCTGTTCCAACAAGTTAGCTAAATCCAACTCGAGCTTCTTATTTATGAGCTCCATTTGGATTTCAGCTTTTTGTCTAGCCGCTTCTAGCTCCAGCTGCTTCCTTTTGACTACGACAGATGACGACGACGTGCGCGATGACGTGGACCATGCTCCGGCGCGCGCGACGGGCTGTTGCAGTGTGGGATTTTCTTCCTTGACGCTGCTGCCCGCCACGTTAAATGCATGGCTAGCGGTCGCTTGCTGTTCGTCCTTCTGCGGAACACCTTGAGTCAGTTGCGGAGGCACTTGTTGCCGCTGTGTGCTGTCTTCTATTTCTCTGTACTCGCGCTCCTTACGCGTTGAACTACGGGTATTTACCATCTTCACTGGCGTGTCAGATTCGGCTCGAAGACCACTTTGTAGGGTTTGCTAGATGGTGTGCGTAGATAGAAAAGGCGAAGACTGTCTCGAACAATCACTTTAATGCGACAAAGTTACAACGAGGAAGCCGTGCGGTTAGGCTCACGTATAACAGACGACTGCCAAGATGGCGCCGACATAAAAATATTGGCGGGTACGCCTAGAACACTTCTTAAATCTACCTGCTACCAAAAAAACAAATAATAATTAAAATAAACATGAGCGCGTCGCTAACACTACCGAATGTAGACAAAAAAGTTTCATAAAAATCGGTCGAGCCGTTTCGGATGAGTTCGATAACAAACACCGTGACACGAGATTTTTATATATTAGAATAGATAAGACTAGCTGAGCCAGGAAACGTTGTCTTGCCGTATAAGTTATAGCCTACAACTTTTTCTCAGACCTAACAAATACAGAGAAAAAAATTGATAAAAATCGGTCAAGCTAATTCGGAGGAGTTCGATAACAAATACAAGACACGACACGAGATTTTTCTATATTAAAAGATTTACAATGACATAATAATAATACAATTAAATAAAGACAGACCATAGAGAGAAACATAGCGTCGTTGCGCGTGCCAAATCTGTTATGTGCAAACACCGGATTGACGGGGGCAAAAATGTACCAGTGCTAGTGATTCATTCAAAATCGACATCGATAAAAAACAATTTTTAACCATCATTATCATAACTAATGGCTAAATTTGAACGTCGGCATTTCAACTTTAAAAACATTAAATGATTTGGTATCCGGAAAAGAAGTAGAACTGAGTCATACAGAAGAAATTCATCAACACTATAAATTGTTTGAATTTGCTCCAGTTACTACAGTTGACCTAGAAAGGTCATTTAGCTGGCTAAAATGGATATTGTCGCCCAGGCGACGAAGATTGAAGTCTGAAAATGTGGAAAAAATGTTGATCATATTTCAAATATCTAGCTTAGACTAAACTAAATTTACTATCTAGACCTAAGATTATTTCATGTTCATGTTTATATTTTGTATCTTATATGAATTTTATGAATAAATAAAAATAAATTTTGATTTTTGAAACTTAGTGTGTGTCCTCCAGTAAAGTAGTCAAAAATATATATTATGAAAATTATATAAAATATTAAAGAAGTTAATTCCTCAAAACGTTTATTTTTGTGTATGACGTTTTCTTCTTAATTCAAATTCTTAAAATTAGACAACGGTTGTACGTCATTTTTATCGATAACAACTAATAAAATTAGTTTAATGTGTCCTCGCACTATTAAACGTCAGTACAGATTTGCACCCGTCAATCTGGTGTTTGGTTATGTGTATGTGTTCGATTTTTGATTGACAAATAGGTACATAGCAACAAAACATATAAGGTATTAATTGGTTTGATTATAATCAAACACATAACAGATTTGGCATGCTCAATCACGATAGGTATTAATTCATGAGCCAGTCTGTGCTGTGAGGCAGCATCTAAAAATGTTTCCTAGCATTTTCAAACAATGAGAGTTGCACTGGATCAATCCACTGTGAAATAAATAATGCATTAAAACGCAACACTCACTTGGACAGCAGCGGCGCCCCGACTTGCACGAGCCGCAGCCCCGTCTCAGGATACGACTCTCCAGGGACAGTCACTACAGATTCGTCCAGCTGGAGACTATCCACGACGCGCGTCTCTACAGCAGAGTTGGACTGGATTGATTCACTGGAAACAAAAGAATGTAATCATTAAATTAGAGGTTTTCTGGTAGGTTCGCTAGATGGCGTTAGCATCGTGAGGTCAGACTGATGTTCGTCTTGCTTGCGATTGTCTATTTTTTGTTGTCTGTCACCCATGTTGTCTTACCAAGGCGTAGTTTGCCGATGTCGACGTAAAGACACACACATGAGGAGACTGTTTGGTATAAGACATTTTGATTTTGAGGGAGGAGCAACATGAGACCTAAGACAGTCAAATAATGTTCATGTGTAAACCATTAGTTCTGGGATTGTCAGGAAATCACGCTAAGACAGTACTACCACCCAAGCTAATTCGAGACGCGAGTTATATCAGAAAGCATTCAGCTTCGACTTGGAACAAATATATTATGGAAAAAGAACGAGGAGGTACTTAATACTGCGTATATTCAACAGCCTATTCTCGGAGGAAGAATGTAAAACCAAAAATTGTTTCAAAAAGAAGTTGAAAACTTGGTTGATAAACTCTTTCCATACAAAAAATTGTTAAGTAGTTTACTCAGTAGTTTTGTAAGATGTACTGTATCTATTGTGCACAAATCTATTTGAAATGAGTGTTTGGTTCGCCAACAAATTGTTTTGCAATTTGGCGAAATATTTCGTAAAAATACTTACAATAAACTAAAAAAAAAATATCTTAATTTGGCTTAAGTTGATTGTGCAACTTACGGGACACCCTTTATAGATAACTTAAACTTAAACTTACCGAATCATCTCCTGCGCTTTTAAAACTACATCATGTGACAGCTTCTCTCCGTACACCGACAAAGTCAGAGACAGCCCCTGCTCCGTTACACTCGACCCCACTTGGCACACCACACTATTCGGCAGCACTTTACGCATCGCAGCATTCAACAAATGTACCGCCGTATGATTCCTCATAACACTGAGTCTTTTCTCACCGTCGATTTCCAACAAAACGTCACTTTTACACTTCATATAGTCACTATCGCCCGTTAGAGTGAAACAACCTTTATGAAACACGAAATCTCGAATTTTAAAAACACTATCAACTTTTAATAATGCACTATCACTGACTCTAATTACACCGGTATCCGCTATCTGTCCGCCTTCTTCGCAATAGAAATTAGTGTCTTTTGTTACTATGTAATAAGTTTGGTTTACAATTGGTTCTAAAAAGTCTAACCACTCTCCTTCTTCGTTTAAAATGGCTACTATTTCCGTTTTTAACGGTTCGAATTGAACTTTATTGTTGACGATTGAGTAATTATATTTGTGTGTGTCGTTGGTTGAGGTGATGTTGTTTTTTATTAGTTCGTCTATGGTTTTGTGGAACATTTGGGCTTTGTTCTGGGTTTGTTCTTTGATGGCTGTCTTGTGTCGGGATTTGTGGTGTGCGAGAAGTTTCCAGAAGCCTTCCTTGTCGATGGCCACGTTGTTCAAAGTGGCTATCCTCTCTATGATGTCTTCTTGGAAGCCGTGAGTGTCGTATAGTTTGAAGACTAGTTCCCCTGGTATCACTGGTGTGCTTTGCTTGGCCATTACCTGAAAATGGATTAGGAAGATGTTAAACAATTATTACAAAAATGCTTCAATTAATATTATTAACTTTAATTCCATTATTAGGTAAATAAATACCCCCCAGTGTTCGACACTTTAATTCCAATAATCGACACCCTGCTTGTCGCCTTTATTGCTACGAATTAAAATTGAAAGTGTCGGCTATTGGGGCACCGTCTGGCACTGGGGTATTTACCTTATGTCTTTTAGGAAGCCTAGAGTAATAGTATTAAAAATGAGTAAATGAATGAAAAACTTTTTCTTACAAATAAAATTTTGGATACAAGTTTCTTTCGACGCCTTTACTCTTTATTGACTATGCAAAAATATATTATCTTGAGCTTGTTTTATGTGAAAGTTAAACAGAGATGCCATGGCAGATATCTGTCACATAAGATAACAGGAACTTACCAGAGGGCAACTAGGAGGCAAAGCTACAAAGCTATCACAAACCTCTTTAAACTCCTTATACCCCAACGCGAACCCCGCCATCTCCACGTCATCCAAGGCCTCTACCTCCGGAAACCTCGCCAGCAGTTCCTTCCACTTCTTCGCCAGTCCTGCCCTCATGCGGGCATACGCGTTCTCCTCATGCTCCAGGATTAACTTGACGGCTTTCTCTTTCGTCAGCAGTTCGGGGTACGTGGGACCCAGGCTGGAGGCCACTTCGTCGTAGAGTATGCGGAGTAACTTGGGGTTTTGGAACACGTCCGTGGAGATTTTGAACGATTTGCGCATTATCTGTTTGAGGTTCAGGCTGGAATGTGGAAACGAATGGTATTAGGACAAGAGGCCGACAATAAGAACCTTATCGCACTCGCGATTTGCGAACGTATTAACCCTTTGAACACCCCATTTAACGACCGCTTTAGCCTAGTTGGTAGTGACCCTGCCTACGAAGCAAGAGGTCCTGGGTTCAAATCCCGGTAAGGGCATTTATTTGTGTGATGAGCACGAATATTTGTTCCTGAGTTATGGATGTTTTCTATGTATTTAAGTATTTATTTATCTATATAAGTATGTTTATCGTCGTCTAGTACCCATAGTACAAGCTTTGCTTAGTTTGGGACTAGGTCGATTTGTGTAAGATTGTCCCCTAATATTTATTTATTTATTTATTATTTATTTTGAGTACATGTGTCACCAACACGCCGAGTGTAGACGAAAAGTAACGCATAATCGTAATGTTGCGTGTCAAAGTTTCTTTGACAATAAACGTCATGATCACTAAGCGTCGGTGGCGTGGTAGGCACGGCCATACACGACCTCTTTAGGCGTTCTTGGCGTTCAAAGGGTTAAAAGCGAGGCGAGAGCGCAGCGTGTAGTACGCCGCGTATGCGTAACGTTTTCGTTACGAGAGTGCAGCGAGTTTATTTCAATTTATAGCCTATAGGGCTGAGACGCCATGATTATGTAATCACATATCATTTCCAACTTTCCATTGTATTGACCATAACCAAGCTATACTAGGACTATAATAATCATTCGGAATATTGCCGCTGGTGGTTAGTACAGTTTGACTAAATAATCATCATCATTCATCATCATTTTTTGTGAAACTTTTGTGGCAATAAATTATCCAATATTAAATATTATGGAATAAGGAGTCTTTGTATTATATTTGTCTTTGGAGTGTTTTAAAGAAAAAACTGTAAGTTTCTCGATATGATTTGGAATAGTCTGGCAGCACTCTTGAAAAGGTTTTTCATTGGAATTTTAATTCAAAAAGTAGTCACGCCTTTGAAGTAATACACTTTGAACGTCGAGCAATGTATGGAAAATTTTGCAATTAATAAAATCTAGAAAAAACATTTACAATAGTTTATTTTGTAGAAGTAAACTATTGTTTTGAAGTAGATCAAAACTGCAGATAGCTGCGCACAACTTCAATGGAGTGAGTTAAGTTGTATAGCCCTTAAAAAGGTAGAGGCGAATTACCGACCACTTGCATTGGTTTAGAATTTCAACCTTATTCCTTTTATAATACGTCACAATAACCATTGTAATTATTGAAAATACGACTAGCTTTAAAAATATACTCTATCAAGTATGCATTCAATAGCTGCTTTTTATTCTGTGGTATAGGTAACGCCATCAGAGTTGAGGTCATGCACACAACAACATGTCATGTAATGACAGCGGGATTTTGACATTTATTCGTACCGATAGCAAGATCAACAGACTCAACATAGAATTACAAGATTGACTAAAAATTTCTTCAACCTATTTCTTTAAGAATAATGTAGGAAAATACATCTAGCTCAAACAAAACAGAAAATAAAATATTTTGATATCAGTTTCAAATTGTTTTAGTTCAAAAATAGTTTAATATGAAAAAGAAAAATTAAAATATGCATAGTATTGCGTAAGTATTTCATCATAAGATCGTATAATACACATTTTCATTCACTCAGTCATTTCATTCATTCACTATCTTTTTTGCAATCAGTACTTTATGTAGTTGTGTGTGTAATCATTCGGCTCAACTCTCGTGGCGTTACCTATAGTATGGTCCAATAAATGGGGCCTTGTTAAGGGCGTTTGTGCACTACAAGACCGGACCGGAAAATTCCGATTCGGAATGGGGAAAAGTGTCCGATTTTTTACAGTGCGATATGGAAAACGGGTACGTATCAAAATATATAAAGTTTATAACAAATAATGGACGAAATACATAATGGTCATAATACATACTAAAATTTTCTATGGAACTATTGATTAAACGATTTTTTTTAATCGTGTAATCTACAGATTGGTTTAGGTTAGGTTAGGTTTATTTTATGAAAATCCTGTAAAGTTGAGAATTTCCAAGAAGATTGCATTATATCAAATGACCATTATGTATTTCGTCCATTATTTGTTTTAAACTTTATATATTTTGATACGTACCCATGGAAAACTCTTTATTGTACATAAAAACACATGAAAATCACCAACACCACCAAGGGTGTTGGATGGTTGTGGGTAAATCGGACACTTTTGTAGACTTTTCCCCATTCCTCGATCCATTCATTTCTGTAGTGCACAAACGCCCTATGGGATAGTTACCTGGCGGCAGGAGACACCCCGTCGGCGAGGCAGACGGCGAGCATGCGCGCGTGGTCGGCCAGCCGGCGGAAGGCGGCGTCCCGCGCCCCGCCCGCGCCCCAGCGCGCGCCGTACGCCGCGCCGCCGCTGTTCTACCCACACCAACTACACGTTAGAGCTATATCTCACCGGGACACCACGGCGGCGCAACCAGTCTCTGCCACCAACAAAATGTATACAGCTCTATGGAGGGTATCACATCTGGCGTCCACTTGGTTGCGCAACGGATTTGGCGGCGCAACCAGCGTAGACGCGTGCATGCAACATTACTGGCCGCGCCGCCACGTTGGTTGCGCCACCACTATTAGTATGGCGCTGTATGCTATCTCACTCACTCGGCTGCCAGTCGCGCCACCAACGACGCTCCCTCAGCATCAGCATAACTATCTCATCGGCGTCCATTTTGAGACTTCGGTGAATCTGGTGTCTCTATTGGTGGCTCGGTTTGGAAGCTAGTTTGGTAGCTAGACACCACGGCTGCGCGACTGGTTGCGCCGCCGTGGTGTCCCGGTGAGATATAGCCCTTAGCGCCCGACACAATACGCCATGACCCATGGTCCCCACCACGACAAACGGATATCCTACCCGGTTACCTATCAAAATTTAGATTTTTTTTTCCGAATATTTGAAATCCCGAATGCTTCATTTATCCGAATGCATTTTTTCTGAAACTGTAAATATTTCAGGATTTTTATAAAACAACCCTAACCTAACCTAAAGGGTAAAATCCTGAAATATTTACAGTTTCAGAAAAAAATGCATTCGGTCGGACAAATGAAGTTTTCGGGATTCTAAACCTTCGGAAATAAAATTTTCTAAACATCGGCACACGGCGGACACGACGTACAAAATACGCGTTCTTGAATCTACATAAGCACGACGACGTCTGTACACGCGTACGCCTACATACATCGCGCGCGCACTCTTCTGGATTCCGGCGGGGTCCGGCAATCTGCGCCTTGAGGGGAGGGGTAACTCGAATCGGTGCGGGGCGGAGCGTGTCCATTCTGTACGTTAGTACTATTATATATTCTGTGACATCGGTAGGTTCCCATTCTACCTATATGTCATGTACAGTCAACCAATTTGATTCCTAGGCCACTATAAAAACATATCAAAATGAATCAATTTGTTTATCTTCTTCGACAGTGGTTATTGGGTGATGTATGTCATGATGACAAACTCGATCTTTGCGAACGTGTGTCAAAGATATTGAATAGGAGAGGAGTTTGTGTGTATTAATAACTTGAATTGTCACTGGCCGTGTGTCAAAACTTCTTTTTCCTCTCATGTCATGGAGCGAAAACGTTTATAAACTCTTTACGTTTATTGCAAATTGTGTTCGGAAAGTTGGTAATCTTTTGACTCGGCACTGATGTTGTAATTGTCTAGTAGTTAATGCGACAAGGTTCTTTAGTGGCCTAGTAATCACATTGGTTGACTGTAAAAAGTGATCCAAAACCCAAAGAGGTCCTCCTATTGTAGCCAGTTTCAGGCAGACACTAAGTAATGAAAATAAACGGATCACTCACGTCTTAAAACGAGTTTAACTTGACATGTTTCGGGCTAATCCGTAGCCCTTCCTCTCGGAGTCGCACATCACGGCGGCTGCCAAACGCGCACACGCGTGCGCACACCCGAGTTAAACTCATTTTAAGACGTGAGTGATCCGTTTATTTTCACAATGAGTGTGCCTCACGGTAGTTTCATGTTTACAGAGACACTTTAAGTATTGATACAAAAAACAATTATTTGTGTTTATTGTTTAAAACGGACGTGGTAATTTAAGAAGCCGTGGTGGCATTATGGTTTGTCAGCAGTCTCGTGGGTTCGAACCCAGGCTCGGACCTCTGAGTTTTTCGAAATTTATGTGCAAAATTACATTTGAATTTGATCATGAGCTCTACGGTGAAGGAAAACATCGTGAAGAAACTGCAAACACCTGAGAGGAAATTCAATGGGAAGTTCCCAAGGAACGTTGACATAATATATAGGTTATGTTGACAGGACGCGACTGACCCTCTCGATGGCCCTGATAATGGGCCGGAACAAGTCGGTGTCGTAGTTGGAAGGCACGCCCTGGACGAGCGCCGCGACCCTCTCCAGCCCCATGCCGGTGTCCACGTGGTGCCGCCGGAGCCCCTTCACGGACCCGTCCGCTTCCCTGCAACAAGGCAGCACTATTAACCCTTTCAACGCCAACGACACATATAGGTGTCACAAAGTACAGTGTCAAAGTGATCTTGACACAATGACATGAGATTCAAAGCAGGTTTACGTTTTGTTGAGGCGTGGCGTTGAAAGGGTTAAAGGCCGGGACAATGTTTTAACGGCAATTACCAAAGGTCGGAAAAACGCCATCTAACCTAACCTAACCTAACCCCGTTTCATACAGTATCGATAGACTTCTTTACAACATTACAATACGCTTCATAAACTTTAGTTTTAAATTTTTGTAAACAAGTTAGTAGGTATGTCATTTCAGACTGAGGAGGTTTCAAATTCAGCCAACGTTTTATTTATATCTTTAAAACTTAGCTATAACCCAATTTTACAACACAAAACACAAATCTACGCTTCATGAAACTTCGTTATTTTCATATTTTTAATTTATATCAAATAGTTTTGCAATAATTTTAGTATTTTTTACATGTTGGCAGAATCCGGCCGTATGACCATCCGAATTCTAAACTAAACACAGTTTACATTATCTATGGTAGATGCCTCGAAAGAAGTGACAATCTGTATTGGCGGGTAGTCATTATTTTATTCAATTTAAGTCTTTAGAGACAAAAAAAAATATGTTTGGTTTTTTTTTCCTCGCAATGTGATGAAAATCATTGTGTGTATCACGGGCAGTAAGGGGATTACAAACTCGACTTATTAAAATCCCTCCGCCTTCGGCGTCGGGCTTTTAATAGACCCTCGTTAGTAATCCCCTACTTACGGCCCTTGATGCAAAATGTACTATTCTTTCTTTCTTTCTTTTGTATGTTTTATTAAAAACAGCATTTTTACAGCGTTTTTTCCGCTGTTACCGTCTAACCGTCATTGTAGAGTGAAATTTTATGAAAACGAAAGACAGTACCAATGCTTATATCTATTTCGATCAAAGTAGTTGCGACTTGTTCTTCTGCTGACGTAATAATCGCGGTAGGTAATGATAATGACGTTTAACCCGAGCGGTCAAAACGCGCGAATATACACGAATACCTAATTAATTTAAGACACATTTCTTGTCACTAAAGACTAATGCCAATTAAAGAAACGAAATGATTTCAAATCAATTCGATACACCAAACGATATACCTCCAGAAGACGATAGAAAATACTCACTGTCGATAGTTGCCCGGTAAAATAAAAATGGCGTGTCTGCAAATAGTTTTACTATCGCTGGCATTATGCCTTGGGATTGATGCTTTTTCAGCAATCCCATCAAAATACTGGCACAAATGTAAGTAAATAAAATAAGCACCAAGGGCAATTAGGTAGGTCCAGTACGCTTATTGTCTAAGGCGCTGACGCTTACTTTCGAATTCACTATTTCTTTGTATCAAACGGTACAAGATGGTGATAGAAAGAGACGGTGAAAGCGAAGGCAAGCGCCCGCGCGCTAGACAATAAGGCCTCTGGTTTTATTACTACATTAAAATTATGGCACATAGCCAAATAAATATTACATTTGTAATTTACCATGAGCTTTACGGTGAAGGAAAACATCTTGAGGTAAATGCATACACCTGCGAAGAAATTCAATGGTGTGTGTGAAGTTCCTAATCCGCACTGGGCCCGCGTGGGAACTACGGCCCATGCCCTCTCATTCTGAGAGGGGGTCTGTGCCCTGCAGTGGGACGTACATATGAAGGCTGGGATGAATCATCATCAGATGATAATGGCACATAGTCTCATGGTTGGTTTTGGCTGACCACCCACGTTTTTTGGTTTTCATGTGAGCCAAAATTACGTTCATTGGCTCCAATTATGGTTAACTAGCGGTTGCCCGCGACTCCGTCTGCGAAGAATTCGTTTATCGCAATCCCGCGGGAACTATGCCATTTTCTGGGATAAAATAGTTATTTGTGTCACAAGGGAGCAAAATGATGTATTTACGGCGAGGGCAGTACATTGAATCCAGAGTGAAGAGAAGGATTCTACAATAGAATCCTGAGCGCAGCGAGGGATTCTAAGTTAGAATCCTGAGCGTAACGAAGGATTCAAGTGTTAACGCCCAAGACGAAAATAATTTTGCTCTTGAGTGACACATACAACTTTTCACACCGACTACGAGGAAAATGGATTGTTGTGATAGATTGGGAAAGGTCACCACAGATAAAATATTCCTGTGCTACTTTTAACAATGTTAAAAAATAATTGAATGGAATCGAATATTACAATGGTATCGGATATCAATATTCATTAAATCGCAATAACAATCATCGATAGTTATCATTTAAGTAAAACGTATAATAATTTATTGTGACATTTTTTTAATCTATTACGAAAAATTCATCAATTTTCATATATTTCACGTTGTTAAAGTTAAAACATGAAATATGTTCGTTTTTAATCGATTAAGATGAAAAAAATTACAATCGATTATTTTATTAAGGTCCGTGTTCAGTGGAATATTGCGTAAATGATATATGCCAATGAATAAATTAAAAAAGTAGCTTGAACAGAAAAGTAGCATCCTGATCCCTGTCGTCAGGGAGCAAAATCTACTTTTCCGAATGAAAGGTGTGAAAATGATCTATGTTGATCCAGATTATAAACTGCGTGCTAAATTTCATCAGAATCCGTTAAACCGTTTTACCGTGAAACAGTAACAAACATCCACACATCCATACAAACTTTCACGTTTTCGTGTCATAACGGAACAATTTTATACTAATTTTTAACTATCGGGTGATAAGGTGTTCAACTCTTAGGACTCCAAATATTATTTATTTTATTAGCAGTACGGCTGCTCACCGAATCTAAGATTATTTAAAAGCGAAAAAGTTTTTCGGGTGCGCCGGTGGGATACGAACCCACGTCTCCTGGGTATGCGCCCCAACGGGTGTTCTACCAATTGAACCACGTCGCATCCAACCGACTCCCCCGAAATTCTTAATCGCTTACATACGCCAACAGTGGCGTGTGGTAACATCCATCGCAACTATTAGAACTCCGCCTAAATGAGTAATTAACCTTTTCAACGCCAACGACACATATATAGGTCACAAAGTACAGTGTCAAAGTGACCTTGACACAATGACATAAGATTCAAAGCCGGTTTACGTTTTGTCGAGGCGCGGCGGTGAAAGGGTTAAAATACTATTTTATTTTCAGCAACAAGTTATCAATATTTGGACAACCTCCGGGACGACCAATTCCGTGATAATATTCAACAACAGCTGATGGCGGTAGGCTCTTTCCAGGTGTCAAGTAAAGTATCAATATTATTTGTGTTGAATATTGTGTTTCTTTCTGCCTTAAATCACTCTATAATAGCATTGACTTAATGAAGTCATATATTTCATACTAAATACAAACTGAAACATGGATGCATAGAAAAAACCCCAGAAAAAAGACCAGCGCTGGGAGTCGAACCCAGGTCCTCAGCATTCCGTGCTGCGTGGCATACCCCTACACCACAACTGGTCAGGAGTTTAGACACAAATTTTTCCCATACATCGCGGATCTCAGTTCGTTAACTAATCACATTTAAGCCGTGATACAGCGCCATCTATGTTAGACCCTCATCGAGAGATGTCAACACTCCTTCGGAACTACCCGCTCACCCGGACAAAAGATGTCGCTACTAAGCCCACTTTAGTTCAAAAAATAAAAAAATACAAAAGATACTTCATAGCAAACTTGTTAATGAAGTCAGTTAATTAAAAATATTAAAAACCCCCAACGCAATTATGTCATACGTATATCTGAACATAAAGTACATGCCCATTATGCGTCTAAGATCCCTTCCACAGCTAACAAGAGCTGATAACTTTGGAACGGCTGAACCAATTTTGATGAAACATATCTAAGAACCATCGCCAAGAAACCTGCTTTCTAATAAAAAAAACCGCATCCAAATCGGTTCACCCGTTGAAGAGCAATGATGCCACAGACAGACAGACACACACATAGCGGTCAAACTTATAACACCCCTCTTTTTGTGTCGGGGGTTAAAAATAGCGACGAGCTTTGATCAATTATAACTGAAGATACACATTGCCGAACAAAATCCCCTTCAAAAAATGTCCGAACTTTTTTATTTGTTTGCATAACAATTAAAATCATCACCTACACAGAAATTTGAACCTAGTCTTTACTTCATTACAGTCGAATTTCGGTTGACACTTCACAGCTAAACTTGGCAATTTCACGCAACGTACTGAGAAAAAAGAAGGCCACTTTTATCAAAGTGGCTCTCATTTGGCTCGGACATTTTCGGGCGCGCGACTGTGGATCTACAGTTATAATTGATCAAAGGCGACGAGCGTTCAATGAACGGACTAGCTGATTGAACGGTCCATGTAGAATCAACGTTTGGACGACGGTCCATCAAGCGTCGACTAGTCGAATTTTTTGACAGCTAAACTAAGAGTTCAATTCAATCAATTTCCATACAATTTTTGAGTTAGTTTTGTGTTGAGCCATATACTGATAAAAACTTTTTAACAAAATAATTAAACCGCCGAAAAAACTGAAAAGCAAAAAATAATACCTTTTTGTTTGACCTTAATATAAGTACCAGTTTGAAGTCTGTGCCTCGGCACGATCCAGGAGGAGTGATCGAAGCCAATTAGGTAGACGATTATAGGTCCACTCCTCCTCGCTAGTGCTGAGGCACCGACTTCAAACTGGTACTTAGATTAAGGTAAAACAAAAAGGTATTATTTTTTGCTTTTCAGTTTTTTCGGCGGTTTAATTTTTTTGTTAAAAGTTTTTATTTTATACTTCTTTCCCATCCTTGGGGTAAATTTTTTTTCCAAACTTATAAGTATAATACCAACTTCAAGGTTATACCCTATCCAATAATAAAGAATTATAAAAAACAGACTACTCTGTAAAAAGATATGCCTGGTCATAAAGTACAATCAGTGACTGAACATTCAATCATCCCCTGTTTTCCTACCCTTAGGGTAGGAATATTATTTCCAAATTTAAACGGAACCACCCTTGGGGTATACGTTTTCCAATAAAAAAAGAATCATCAAAATCTGACTACTCTGTAAAAAGTTACGCGTGATCATACATAAAAAAAAAAACAAAAAACAAATATACGCGTCGACTTGAGAACCTCCTCCGTTTTTTTCGTCAGTAGAAAATACCCTTTGGGACCATTTGGGCATTTTTTATTTATTTATTTAAGGAGAACCAACAGCTTTCTTTATTATGAGGGGAGGCAGACGAGTAAGCGGGTCATCTGATGGAAAATGATCACCACCGCCCATAAATATCAACAACTCAAAGAGAGTCACTTATCTGTTGCCGGCCTTTAAAAAGGAGAGGGAATAGGGGAAGAGGGAGGGGGAGAGGTATTGGGCCCCCGGCGCTCTCACTGACCGTACGAAACGCAGCAGGAGTAACATAATATAGGTATGGTCTGGTAGTAACACAGAGCCAATTACAGGATCTTACGGATAGTGACTGATTACAATGTTTAAGCTTAACTTAAACGAGGTATCGCGCACTACAACAATCGACACATCATGCAAAACAAAACACCACAAAATTTCAAATGGAATTTCATTCCCGTTTTTTCCATTCCCTTACCCTTATAATGTCCAATGTAAATCCGTAAATCATTAAAAACTAGGCACTTCAAGGATAGAGTGAATAGGCTGTTGAACCAGTGAGCACTTTTCATCAGGTGAGATAGTGATCGATCAATCACGGGTCAGTTTTATGTAAAAAAAAATATAAGATATTTCAATTGCAGTGGCACCAAGCACCTTTCTTCGCTCGGTACTATACGCACTGACCCCAGCCAAGCCTATCGGGCGGCAAATCGTCGCCAAGAAGGACGAGTTCTCCACCAAGAACGCAAAGAAATACAACGAAGACCCCTGCGACGACCAAAGCTGCCTATATGCGTGCAACTTCTTCTTTGACAAAGACTTCGGCTTCTGCCCTGAAGTGCAGTGGTGTGTGTGTTACGATTAACCCTTTTACATAGTGAGTCTATCGTTGTTTAATAAAAGGATGGTTTGGGGTCTTCAGGTGTTTATTTTAAAGCGCTCTTATTAATTTATTATTAAAAATGGTGAGCGTATGTCTGCGGTAAAATGGTGGTCAGCCAAAGAGGTAGCCGTCAAAAGGACATTCTGTGACGTCGTTGGTCGTTTAGAAACTACATCACAACCGTTTAGGAACTATAACACAGTGGCCGACGGTGCTGGCTAGAAATTAACCGCAACTACACACTACTGTCGTAGGTAAAGTGTTGTAAGGTGTCCCAGCTTCATGATCTCCACCCTGGTAGCAATCTGGATGGACCTTGCACCCACGAAGTTCTGCCTTCTTCAATAATGCGTTGAGTCCAAAAGCACATCAAGTCCAAATCAGCAAAACATCACTTACCTTCTTCTTCTAGTGCCTCTTTAACTCTTAAGGTTAACCGTTAGCTTCCTGCACTCTTCTCTATCGGTAGCCTTCCGGAACAACTCTTCGACGGAGGTGATGCCCACACCAGGTAATCCCTGTCACTTACCTGTTGCACTGTATGAAGACGATGTTCCATATCTCGGTGAGGCTGCCGTCAGGGTTGACATAGTGTATCTCCGTGCAGGGCCCGCAGGGGCCCGTGGCTCCCATCTCCCAGAAGTTGTCTGAAGCACCAAGCCCTTTTATCCTACTGGACTGCACTCTGCAACAGTTGATAAAGTAACACATATTAATGTTAAATGTTAGCTGTACACAGTTACTATCATGGAAGTAATAAGTACTACGTACAACGGGAATGAAGTGTTGTCGCAAAATTGAAGCCGAACGAGAGCTCAGTTGTACCTCTTATCCCTCTCTGGCGATGGTTGATTGGTTGGATGGTTCATGTGGGGTTGTCAGTAGCGTTGAAAAAGTCCGGAAAAATTCCCGTTTGTTTTCGGATATTTATGGAAAACACCAGGAAACTTTCCGCTCTTACTTTTCCGAAAAAAACGATTAAAACCGAAAAAAATGAAATGGCAAAAAACGAATGAAGTTTTCTATATGAATGTTGTTAATTAGAATTGGTAAGCACATACTTTTTTAAGGTTTTTTTTTTCTTAGTGCCAGCGGGTACTTTGACACGTTTAGGTTCATTTCGTCCACATTCCCACTTCGTCCACATTCCCATTTCGTCCTTTTCCCACTTCGTCCACATTCCCACTTAGTCAACAACGCTACAGGTGTCCGTATTTCATACAAATTAAAGATAACATACGACAATCGCAAAATTTTTGCGTTAATAAGGCTTTACACGTAGCAACAAATAATATTGCTTTAACATGTCGGTAATAAATTATTATTTATATTTAGAAACATTTTAGAAGTATATGTTTTTACTTCATTACATTACATCAATCGCATATTGTTCTACAAAAAACGAAAGAATTGAAATCAACTTAACTCTGGCAACTCTAAGTCACTGTTAGAACGGGACACAGCGTTCACTGGTTGCCCTCTCGCTCGGCTAAACTCGGCTTCATTTTTATTTTGCGCGCAACAAGACTCTTACGACCTTAGCATAAGGTTTTATTTTCTTTATTTATTTATTTATTGAGAAGAGAAACAAACGGTCATATAAAAGAATGACCGTCTATTTTCGGAGACACTTTTTGTCGCAGTACTTAGTCCAGTTTAGGTAGTATGGTTACTATAAAGATAAGCAAAGTCAAACCAGCTGTCAAATCCCCAGAGTATATTTGTGCAAACAAAAATTTACTTAACCATACATACTCTCGACGGCTGGTTTGATATTGGTTAAAAAATAGGCGGTCAAGTGCGAGTCGGACTCGCTCATTGAGGGTTCCGTACAAACTTGTTTGTAAAATGTTGACGACCAGATGGCCTAGTGGTTAGAGACCCTGACTATGAAGCTTGAGGTCCCGGGTTCGATTCCCGTGTCGGGGCAGATATTTGTATGAAAAATACGAATGTTTGTTCTCGGGTCTTGGGTGTTTAATATGTATATAAGTATGTATCTATCTACATAAGTATGTTTATCCGTTGCCTATTACCCATAACACAAGCTTTGCTAAGCTTACTTTGGGACTAGGTCAATTGGTGTGAATTGTCCCGTGATATTTATTTATTTATTTATTTAAATAGCATAAGAATAAATAATAACAGAGTAGAAGGGAATCTGTTTTGACCGCGTCCAAAACGCCGCCATTTGTATACCTACTTCCCCCCTCACCTCGTTACACCCCTCTGTCGTCCAGGCGTGTTGCTAGGGTTGCTTACTGTTAAATATTACTTACGTCTAAAGATAATATCGCTAAAATATAAGTTTTTATTTACTTTGAAATCATTATTTTATTCTAGTTTTACAAAATATGAGAATTATAAATCATTAGGTACAGTCAAGGATTTTAATTGTTAGGCCACTTGCCACTGTTCGTATTTTAGCCGTGTAATGCAAATCGGGTGAAGCCGCTTATACTCGTATATGCTGATTTGCATTACACGGCTAAAATACGAACAGTGGCAAGTGGCCTAACAATTAAAATCCTTGACTGTACGTACCTACATATTATAGACTAGCAGCCCGTCCCGGCTTCGCACGGGGTAGACAATTATTTATTTTTGGAAATTTGGATATAAAACACTTTTTTTCACAAATATTTTTATTTATTAAAAAATTATTGTTTATTATTTATTTATTAATTATATATTAAAAAAAATCCCACAGTTATATTTGTATGTAAGTCCATTTATGTTCAATTTCTTTGATGGTTTAAGTGGCGGGCACTTAAATAAGTAATATTTACATAGGATATTATATACATTTTTACTATGGTTTTTTTAAGTAATTAGAATAAAAGCAGAGTCGAATAAAATATATACAGTCTAAATTAAACGTTGACAACTTTCAACTAAAAATGTATCTACCTATACATCTAGGTATTTCAAAGAAATTTTTGTTCGTGTCGATAGAAACTTGCCTATCATTATTTAGTATTTTCCTTACAAAATTATTCAGACTGCATCGCAAACAACGGCCACGGCGCTATGGCGGTTTTGTTTACTGTTTGAATTTTTTAATTCGTAATATCTTTTGAATGAAAAGTCCAATTTAAATAATTTAAAAACTATTTTATAGGTAGTTAAATGGTCTTGACCATAAAATAATTTATTTGGATAAGGATTAATATAAACACATAAATAGCATGGTTTGAATTTGGTTAGCATTTTCATTAATGTTTAAAATGAAAAAAGTTGTTGTAGTGACATAACTACAATAGTTGGACATATGCTACCGCGGAGTTTTTTGTAGACATTATGATGTTCTTCAACATTGTTGTACATTATTTTGTTCTATCGCTAATAGTTTCGGCAGCGCATTCGACGAAAGACATTTTAAGACTCATTTTTCTACACCTTCGGTTACATTGTTCAAATTTTACCAAGGATCCCTAATTTTTTTCAAAATGAAATGTAGCCTATGTCAAATTGGAAGAATGTAGCATTCTATTGGTGAAAGAATTTTTTAAATCGGCCCAGTACTTTTTGAGCCTATTCATTACAAACATACAAAAATAGGTACAAATCTTTCCTCTTTATAATATTAGTGTAGATGTAGAAGTGTAGATAGGTATTTCTAAGTAAGAAGTTATTACAAGTGCCATACCAAATGAAGCCATTTCATACATCAGTGTTCATACACCCAAATACACCACAATAACTTTACGCCATTGTTATTTGTTTCCAATAAAACGAACGCGCAAACAGTAAACAGCCAATATGCCAAACGTGCGTGCCGCGACGCCGGCCGTGACACCCTGACTGAGCAAAGGCTTAGCCTTTACTCTAATATCGTGACCTTGAGTCCGGCCGGAGCGAGAGTTTCCCTTCTACTCTGTTATTATTTATTCTTATGTAAATAGTTCGTTAGCAAAGGATGAAACGCATTTTTTGTATGATGGAAAATAATTAACGATTTTCGGATTTTTTCCTTTAAGACATTTCTTCATGTCAACAAATATACTACCACATACTCATACGCATACTGCCATAGTGTGGGTATACACGTTCAATTACGAGTAAAGCCTAGTAGATAGGGTAAACTACCCAGTTATTGCCTATGCACCAGTGATTGATTGACCACTTTAAGAAAAACATTGTCAAATGTCTATCATTTGGGTTAGATTAGCATTCACTAAGTGGTGCTGTGATTATTTTATAGTCAAGTTGTGTAGCTAATTATCAATCAAACACAAGTGATTGACTGACAGTAAGCACTTGACACTTGGCCTTTGTTGAATTTTTTACAGAAATTGAAAGTGCATAAATTATAGGTTAATTGTACCATACCCAATATCCTTCCAAATGTCCCTGCACTCCCGATCCTCCTGGAGGCCTATGACGGCGTCTCCAGAGAAGTACGTGACCACCAGGTCTTCGGGTTTGAACCCGTATGGACCCAGCAGCAGCTCCCATGCCATTTTACATGCATCTTTCTGAAAACATTAAAAATATCAATATGAAAAATATAAAAATACTAGGTTTATACCGCAGCTCCGCTGCCATGGGAATGTAGTAAAATCCCTTCTCTGTTCATCTTTATGATAGGAATGTTGACGCCATTAAAACATATTTGAAGACACGCTTTAAGTATTTTAGTCCTGAAAACCCGATTAATTTTCAATTACATGCAAAATTAGATTTTTTGTTGCTTTAAAACAAATAAATAGTTAGTTGATTGAGTTGACGAACAAGTGACGTCCACGTGACGTCATTAGTTGCTATTGCCATTCAAACTCTATGGGAGAATTGTGTTTTGGCAGCTCATAAAAAGTACGTCAGTTGATTGGTGGTGTCAAAATCACTATTCTCCAGTGGCGAAGCGTGAAAATTTTTTCAGGTAAAGCCGTAGCGAAAACCAGTGGCGGCGCAGGACCTAAATTTGGCCCACAGGCCAGACACATTTTGGCGCGCCACACATTAGATTACGGATGTTTAAATGAGCAAAAAACAGGAAACTTTGGAGGCGCGAGGCCGCCTCTTGCGAAAACTACTAACCTTTATCTTAACCTTTTTATTTATTCTCTTCTTGAAAATTAGGTCATAACTTCTAAAATCGTCACTCAACAAATTAGCATCCAAAATCAAATTTAATTAAAGGAGCCTTTTCTACTTTTATTAAGGCTAGTAAATACAAAATAATTTATCTAGCGGGTCCGACCGAAGATAAAAATATAAATTAAACTGACCACTTGACACTATAAGTTTGCACAATCCGATATTACGAAATTTCACTGGTTTTGAGTATCAACACTACACTAATCTGGCTATGTATTTTTTATTCAATTAAAACAATATACGTACAACAAACAAACAATAATTAATAATACTTCACAAGAAATGAAATATGAAGTTTGTAATCAATGACAAATCAATCGTAATGTTGCCATTACAATTATTTCCAATAAGTGACGGTGTTATTTTATAAAATTCTAATCTAATATTAATTTCGCCAGGTTATAAACCTTAATAATAAAAGCAGATAAAATATAATTGTTTTTGTTTTACACTAAAACATCGATATTTTCCGTTCCATTTCGCTGCAGTAATTTTGTATAAGTCTAAACGCGATCGTAGCGCCAAAAATGTTCCAAGAAGCCGCTCACGCTCGGCTGCGGCAAGCAAAGTGAAAATGAGTCTTACACACAGTCTTTTTTTAAATGTAATAAGCCGCTTAATCCCGAGTTGTCTAAGTAGCGTATACACGCGAAGTTTGCCTGGAGTGGTGTGGGTCTTTGTCAATGAATTATTTAAATGTGTGAGTGTACAAATTCTGATATTACCGACCGGCATTTACTATTAGAGAACGGAATGAATCGTATTTCGTGAGAGTATTACGTTGCGTTTTGTTTCTGCATCGTGTTGAAAAAAAGATAAGTTTATTAGGGAAGAGTATGCCTGCATTACAAACAACGGGTTATTAATAGAAGCGTTTGATTACTTCAAAATTTTAGGCAACCCGGAAGGAATCGGGTTGTTAGCACCCTTCGCCACTGCTATTCTCAAGGTTTATGTTGTCTACAATATTTCAAGTGGTTTTTTTTTTTTTTTTTTTTTTTTTTTTTATTGAGAAACAAACAGTCATACATAAATATGAAATTTAAATAGATAACAGTAAACAGACCTATAGTTTCCTTAATCGATTTGTTAAAGAAAAACGTGGCCAAAAGGGGTAACAATAGAAATATACATAAGTTAATAAGTTAATTTTTTAAACATCCATCTCCATTGATAACTAAATTATTAAATTAATCATTATTCAATTGCAAAATAGGTAATAGATATCAAAAAGAAAATGCAACCATTAACCTAAAATAACAATAGGCATGATACGCTTAAGCAGACGCTAAGAATAAGGATTACTAGCGTCTACTTAAACGATTTTTTAAGCAATGCACATGTACAATTAAAGATATCCACGCCACTGAGTCTCGCGTCATTATTAAATAATTTGCAGGCTCGTTTAATAAAAACATTCCCGGCATAATGGGTCCGACTGCGTGAAATAGAAAAAAGATCTTTTTTGCGGCACTGGCGCTCTCGTCTACGCGGAACTCTAAAACTAATATTTTGTAATAATGCAGGGGCATCTAATTCTGAATGAATAATTTTATAGAGTAGGACAGAGTCCACTGAATCACGGCGATCACTGAGTTTTTGCATATTGAAGCGGCTAGAAATGTCTGTATAATCTGTATATATTTGACCAGTCCTAAAAGCAAGTGATTTAATAAATTTCTTCTGGAGATTTTCAATGCTATTAATGTGAATAGCATGATAAGGCTTCCACACCGAACACGCAAACTCTAGTCGACTGCGGACAAAGCTGTTATACAAGATTTTGTATGTTAAAGGATTTCTGAAAGGCTTACCTACGCGCAAAATGAAACCCAGCTGCTTGTATGACTTGTTTAGAATTTTGTCAATATGAGGAAGGAATGTAAGTTTACTATCTAACAAAACACCAAGGTCACGAATTTCCGTAACTCTTCTCAAAATTTTACCTGATAGATTGTAATTAAAATTTATTACTTTTCCTTTTTTTCTTGTAAATGTTATAACGTTGCACTTATCCAAGTTTAAAAATAGATGATTAGATTCAAAATATGCCACCAAATTATTCAAGTCATCTTGTAGTTTAACACAGTCATTTTCATTTTTAATGATCCTAAAAATTTTTGTGTCATCCGCATAAAGTAACAAGTTAGAGTTTTTAATTTGGTCAGAAATGTCATTCACATAAAGCGTAAAGAGCAATGGACCTAAATGGCAGTGGCGAAGGGTGCTAACAACCCGATTCCTTCCGGGTTGCCTAAAATTTTGAAGTAATCAAACGCTTCTATTAATAACCCGTTGTTTGTAATGCAGGCATACTCTTCCCTAATAAACTTATCTTTTTTTCAACACGATGCAGAAACAAAACGCAACGTAATACTCTCACGAAATACGATTCATTCCGTTCTCTAATAGTAAATGCCGGTCGGTAATATCAGAATTTGTACACTCACACATTTAAATAATTCATTGACAAAGACCCACACCACTCCAGGCAAACTTCGCGTGTATACGCTACTTAGACAACTCGGGATTAAGCGGCTTATTACATTTAAAAAAAGACTGTGTGTAAGACTCATTTTCACTTTGCTTGCCGCAGCCGAGCGTGAGCGGCTTCTTGGAACATTTTTGGCGCTACGATCGCGTTTAGATTTATACAAAATTACTGCAGCGAAATGGAACGGAAAATATCGATGTTTTAGTGTAAAACAAAAACAATTATATTTTATCTGCTTTTATTATTAAGGTTTATAACCTGGCGAAATTAATATTAGATTAGAATTTTATAAAATAACACCGTCACTTATTGGAAATAATTGTAATGGCAACATTACGATTGATTTGTCATTGATTACAAACTTCATATTTCATTTCTTGTGAAGTATTATTAATTATTGTTTGTTTGTTGTACGTATATTGTTTTAATTGAATAAAAAATACATAGCCAGATTAGTGTAGTGTTGATACTCAAAACCAGTGAAATTTCGTAATATCGGATTGTGCAAACTTATAGTGTCAAGTGGTCAGTTTAATTTATATTTTTATCTTCGGTCGGACCCGCTAGATAAATTATTTTGTATTTACTAGCCTTAATAAAAGTAGAAAAGGCTCCTTTAATTAAATTTGATTTTGGATGCTAATTTGTTGAGTGACGATTTTAGAAGTTATGACCTAATTTTCAAGAAGAGAATAAATAAAAAGGTTAAGATAAAGGTTAGTAGTTTTCGCAAGAGGCGGCCTCGCGCCTCCAAAGTTTCCTGTTTTTTGCTCATTTAAACATCCGTAATCTAATGTGTGGCGCGCCAAAATGTGTCTGGCCTGTGGGCCAAATTTAGGTCCTGCGCCGCCACTGGTTTTCGCTACGGCTTTACCTGAAAAAATTTTCACGCTTCGCCACTGCTAAATGGGAACCTTGAGGCACTCCAGAACTAATTGATTTCCATTCTGACTGATAACCCAATAAAACCACGGACTGAACTCTATTTTCAACATAGGATTTTAACCAACGAAAAAGATCACCATGTATACCTAGTCGCCAGAGCTTTAATAGCAAAGTATAGTGACAAATTTTGTCAAAAGCCTTGGAGAAATCAGCAAAAATGGCGTCAAGGCTATAACCATCATCCATAGCGCTATAAATTTCGTTGGTGAAGGTCAAAAGATTGCTATCGACAGATCGGCCCCTATAGAAGCCGTGCTGATTAGGAATAATATGGCGACGTACAACGTTAAAAAGCTGGTCAGTAACAATCTTTTCCAACAGCTTAGCACAAATACACAGTTTGGAAATTGGACGATACATTTCAATATCGCAGCTGACAGTACCTTTGGGTATGGGAGTTACCCATGCCTGTTTCCAGACTTTGGGAACGGTGCCCTCTTTAAGCGATTTGGTGAATAGCATGGTGATGGGTGTAGACAGAGACGAACAGCAGTTTTTAATTAAAAGGGGGTGCAAACCGTCAGGACCGGCGCCTTTGTGAATGTTAACCGACTTTAAATACTTTGTTACAATGTTGGGATTAATTTCTATTGAACTTAAATCAATTAATGGGTCAAGCAGTGATATTTTAACTATATCATCAATATTACTGCTACTGGGCTGCTCAAAAACAGAGTGAAAATGATTATTGAAAAAATTACTAATTTCCTCCACATTAGAGCTCTTTACACCTTTGTAATGCATAGTATGTGGAAATTTATTTTTAGAAAAAATTGATTTGACATAAGTCCAAAAAAAGTTGGGATGAGTTTTTATTTTATTTTCAGAATAGGAAACATAATTACTGTAACATTCAGATTCCAACTTATTGGCACGTTTACGTAAAATGCTAAAGCTCTGATAATCTAATGGATTACCATACAGTTTCCACAATTTGTGATATTTACGTTTTTCCCTTAAAATCTTTTGCAAAGGTTTATTATACCAAACAGGAACGGAAGATGATGAACTGCGGACATGACGGCGTGGGGCATACATACAAATTAAGTTATTTAATTTTTTCTTTTATTGTTGGAAAAAGAACACTATGTAAAACATCTAAATTCAAAATTCCTATAAAATACATTAGACGATGGATTGGACACACGCTTCGAGGGTCAGATAACCACCTGCCCAAGCAGGGTCTCCGCTGGCAATCTACTGGCACAAGACGGCCAGGACGTCCTCGGACCACGTTGAGGCGATCAGTTGAGAAGGAGGCTGGCTCAATTGGTCTCGGCTGGGAAGAGCTGGAAGAAGCCGCGCAAGATCGAGCCAAATGGAAAACTCTTCTACGAGCCCTATGTCCCTAACGAGGGATAACAGGAACGCATCATCATCACATTAGACAGACTTATTGGGTTCGACCACGCATCCGTTTATTATTTTTTTAATACTAGCTGTTGCCCGCAACTCTGTCTGCGAAGAATTCGTTTATCGCTATCCCGCGGGAACTGTGCAATTTTCCGGGATGAAAAGTACCTATCCTACATATTAATCAGGTTATAAATCTGTGTGCTAAACTTCATCAGAATCGTCAAACCGTTTTAGCGTGAAAGAGTAACAAAACATCCATCCAGAGATCAATACATCCATACAAACTTTTGCGTTTAATATTAGTAAGTACTATAATTTTTTTTTAGCATTAGAAAAAAAGTAAGCGATCTTGACGTGTCTTTTTATTGAAAAACACTTTTGAAAAATAAATCACGGCAAATATACCGTAACAATTAACAAGGAAATATGGTCATTTATATTCTTTTGGTTTCATAAGTAATAGTTACTATTTTTTTAAAAGCGTAATAAATTATCCTTTATTTCTAATGCTAAAAAAACGAAGTATGAGTAACTATAGCTAAACCGTTTAAATGATTCCTCGCCCGCGCGGTACAGGGGCTGGGGGCGCGATGTCCACTAGGTTCACCGACCGCTTTAGCCTAGTCGTAGTGACCCTGCCTACGAAGTAAGAGGTCCTGGGTTCGAATCCAGAGGCCGTATTGTCTAACGCTTTTGGCGCTTGCCTTCGCTTTCACTATCTCTTTCTGTCAACGTTTTATACCGTTTGACAGAAAGAGATAGCGATTGCGAAGGCAAGCGTCAAAAACGTTAGACAATAAGCCTACCGGTAGGGGCATTTATTTGTGTGATGAGCACGAATATTTGTTCCTGAGTTATGGATGTTTTCTTTGTATTTAAGTATGTATTTATCTATATAAGTATGTTTATCGTCGTCTAGTACCAATAGTACAAGCTTTGCTTAGTTTGGGACTAGGTCGATTTGTGTAAGATTGTCCCCTAATATTTATTTATTTATTTACCTATTTGGATCCCCCAGGTACAACAATTGTATTATTAGGTGATCCAATTAGGTGATCCTAGTGGACATCGCGGCTGGGGGGTATGACGACAAAGGGGACCGGGAGAGGTGCGGGCGGCGAGCGCGCCTCGTGTGCCTGCCGCCCGCACCTCTCTCGGCCCGCTTTGACGTCTACTCCCGCGCCTCTGTACTGTACCCCGCGGGCGAAGATTCATTTAAACGGTTAGCTATAAGAAGTAAGATTAGTGAGATTCACTACACATGGAAATAAAATATTTCCTCTTGTAAACACATAACATGCCTAAAGTTTTATTTATGCAAGTAACTCTATTGTATGATAAGTTTGTGAATAACAAAAAGACCTTGATGCAAACTGTCTGTCATTACAGGTTATGTAACTTAAAGAAAAGATAGATTTGTAATGAATGCATAATATTTTCCTGTAATAACCTAATTTGTCTGAATGGATTGCATTACGCATTTTACTAAGCTGTCAGGGGATGTGTACATTCACTGAGGTTTTTTTGGAATTTATGTGCCAAATTACATTTGTAATTTACCATGAGCACCAGGTAGGTAGGTTTTTAGACGACCAGGTGGCCTAGTGGTTAGAGAACCTGACTATGAAGCTTGAGGTCCCGGGTTCGATTCCCGTGTTGGGGCAGATATTTGTATGAAAAACACAAATGTTTGTTCTCGGGTCTTGGGTGTTTGTTTAATATGTATTTAAGTATGTATCTATCTATATAAGTATGTGTATCCGTTGCCTGGTACCCATAACACAAGCTTGCCTAGCTTACTTTGGGACTGGGGCAATTGGTGTGAATTGTCCCATGATATATTTATATTTATATTTTATGAGCTTTACGGTGAAGGAAATCCTGCACACACCTGAAGAAATTCAAAGGTGTGTGTGAAGTTCCCAATCCGCACTAGATCCACATGGGAACTACGGCCCAAGCCCTCTCTTTCTGAGTGTTTATATGCCCTGCAGTGGGACTTATATGGGTGAATCAACTTTTTCGTTTTGTTTACTTAGTCCCCTGTTGTCCAAGTGACATCTTCAAACTGTTTCATTTTTTTTTATGTTAGAGAGGCCAGACAAACGATCTAGTGGGTCACTTGATGTTAAATGATCACCACTGTCCATAGACACCCGCAGCGGTTTACGCGATGCCAGTGCGTTGTCGGTCCTAAAAGGGAGAGCAAAAAGGAAAGGGAATAGAGGGAGGGGAGAGGTATTGGGCCCCCGGCGCTCTCACTGACCGTACGAAACGCAGCAGGAGTACTGCTGCTTCACGCCGGTGTTCTGTGAGAGGGTGGTACTGCCGCGGACGAGCCGGCCCATTCGTGATGCAGCGACTAGCTACAACATGGCTCTACCACATGGTTTCATACAACAATGCTTAGGCGCAAGCCATATAGAAGAGACGTGGGCGCGTCGTAGGCGTGGCGCCAATTGAATTAGTTTTCATACTAGAAGCTAATTAGTTTTCATGCTAATAGAAGCGCGGCGATCCAAAGCAGACAGAAGGGACGGGACGGAGACGCGGCCTGCGAACAAACGACGCGGACTGCGACGCGCCCCCGTCCCACGTCTGTGGCTTGTGCCTTAGGTTGTTGATGAGAACGGGACGCCGCCCTGTTGGCCTACCCTGGTTTGATGTATATGTATAGGTATATATCATTATCATCCCATATACATATATATGCAGGGCTGGGCAGTATTTGAATTACTTGTAATTGAAATACGTAATTGAAATACGTAATTGAAATACAAATACGTATTTGGTATTTGTATTTCAATTACTCGCTGAAAATGTAATTTGTAATTCGTATTTCAAATACCTGACGCTAAAGTATTTTGTAGTTAGTATTTCAAATACTTATGACTTCAAAATACATTTTAACAAAATACATTTAGATTTCATTTAGCGATCTTAAGTTGAACATGAAAACGCGCCGGTGTAGACATGACTTTATTCATTCCCCTATGAGAGGCAGATAACACTTAAGTCTAGTGTTTAGGAAAGGAAACTCTGCTTTTAATCAGTAAAAGTACCTAGTTTCCTCTAATGAGAGTAATTTTTAGTAAAATAATACTGATTACCCACGTCTCAAAACTAGTTTAAGTCGACATAGGTATTTCAGGCCGTAGCGTACTTGAGTGCACGTTTGGCACAGCCGTAGCGTGTTCTTCCGAGAGGAAGGGTTACGGATTAGCCCGAAACTGTCGAGTTAAACTCGACTCGTTTTGAAACGTGAGTAATAGTAGGAGAGCTGGCACCAATTTTTGGGTAGGTGTTTGAGGCAAGCTGAAAACTTGCCACATACTTCTCCTATTATACCCCAACACAAGTCTACAGACCTGGCTGGTGAGTAGCGGGGCTAAATGAACCTATGAATTTTTAATTTTAATTTTTTTTGGTTCCAAAAATATATTTGAGGCGATATGCAATTTTTACATGTTGTAGTTTAATGTTTAAATAATAAAAAAAAAATAAGCCAGACGATTTAGTCGGGGCTTTAATATTGCCTGGCGCGTGCAAACATATTTTGATTTTTCAAAAAAATATAAAAAATTTATTTGAGGCAACTTGAAATTTTAATAGGGTATTATTTATAACTAAAAAATAAGATTCTCAAAAAGACAGGTCATTTTGGTGGGACTTTCTATGTGCCAGGTGATATAACAAATGATATATCCGTGCGAGTGAGTATATTTGTTAAATCACCTGGCAGGTAGAAAGTCCCACCAAAATGACCTGTCTTTTTTAGAATCTTATTTTTTAGTTATAAATAAATAATATACTCTATTAAAATTTCAAGTTGCATCCAATACATTTTTTATATTTTTTTGAAAAATATGTTTGCACGCGCCTGGCAATATTAAAGCCCCGACTAAATCATCTGGCTTATTATTTTTTTATTCTTTAAACATTAAACTACAACATACAGGGTTATTTGTAATTCACTAGCATCCTTTTAACCCTAAACTCCTACCACTTAAACAAATGTTCTTTGTTTTACGGCTTTTGTCATAACTTAATATTTTTGGTGTAATAACGTTTTGAAAATTTGAGATTTCCTCTTATTTTTACGATACTCTGTGTATTTGTATGGGAAAAAAGTGCTTCATTTTAAAAAGTCGTAAAACAAAAAACATTTGTTTGAGTGATAGGAATTCAGGGTTAAGAGGATGTCAGTGAATTAAAAATAACCCTGTATATAAATAGCATATTGCCTAAATATATTTTTGGAACCAAAAAAAAAATTAAAAAGTCATGGTTTCATTTAGCCCCGCTACTCACCAGCCAGGTCTGCAGTTTTGTGTTGGGGTTTAATAGGAGAAGTATGTGACAAGTTTTCAGCTTGCCTCAAACACCTACCCAAAAATTGGTGCCAGCTCTCGGACCATAATCTGTATTGTTTCACTATGAGTGAGTCTCACGACCTCACGGTAGTTTCATGTTTAAAGAGAGTAATTTTCTTTTACTCTGCTTGCCCATGCCGGGTTGGATTCGTTTTAATTGTACTTAGTATTTTGTAATTTGTATTTTGTATTTTAAATAAAAATACCTGAAATACTGTATTTTGTATTTTATATTTCAAATACTCGACTTAAAAGTATTTTGTATTTCGTATTTTAAATACATGCGAGAAAGTATTTTGTAATTTGTATTTTAATTAAAGCAAAGCATGTATTTTGCCCAGCCCTGTATATATGTATGTATATGGGATGATATTGATTAAAATCAAGTTTGCTAACCTTGTAGTAGTCCCCAAAGGACCAGTTGCCGAGCATCTCAAAGAAGGTGTGGTGGTGTCCGTCGGAGCCCACCACTTCCAGGTCGTTGTGCTTGCCGCCGACGCGCACGCACTTCTGCGAGTTGACAGCGCGCGCGCACGGCGGCTCCACGAGCCCCAGGAACACCCCTTTGAACTGGAAATTATTTGTTACTACCTGACTAGGACAGCGCTCAAAATCGGGATGACTGGCGAAAATGTTGCCTTGATCATACATACCGAGTAAACGGGCGACACAGTAAATTGTTTTTCGGCCGAGACAGTGATATATGCAAGTGCCTGTTCACACGTGTTTTGAAATTAACACAGTTCTATTGAGACTACACGTGGCCGAGTGGCGAGACAGTGCACGTTCAGACCTGCCGAGTGAGCGAGCGAGACTGTGCCTAGTACGTGCTCGGCCTAGTAAATAGTATGGGGGCCGAGCTACTGTCTCGCCGCTCCGTTCGGCCGAGCGCTCGGTCCAGCACTCGGCGCTATGTTTATACGCACCAAATACTCGGCTGAGAGCACTGTCTCGCCCGTTTACTCGGTACGTGTGATCAAGGCATGTGAGAGGCCTTTGCCCAGCAGTGGGACACTTCTCCATGCTAATTAATAACAATAATAACTAGCTGTTTCCCATGACTCCGTCTGCATAGACATATTAAATTTTATCTTCATTGGTTCAGAGGTTTAAGCGTGAAGAAGTAACAGATGAAAATGAAAAAGAATTTGTTTATTGCTATCCCGATGGAACTATGCAATTTTTTTTATTATTATTTTTCTATTTTTTTTTTATCATGCAAGCTTTTCCCTCCACTTACTTAGTGGAGCAAACAGGTCACTTTGTGGTACCCTAGGGACGGCACCAGGAAAAGAGGAAGACCAACAAGGAGATGGGTGGATGACATCCGTTTGACCCTGGGGCCACAATGGACCAGAGTTGTGGATGACAGAGCACAGTGGAGACTGTTGGAGGAGGCCTATGCCAGAAGGCACACCAATATTAGAGATATTTTGTAACTATTTGTAAAGTATTAAGTAATTTGGAAATAAAGGGCATTATTATAAGCTTTTCCCTGCCTGTACTTTTTGTTGATTGTACTTGCATTGTCATTCAACTTACTTAAGTATACCAAATTTCAAGTGAACCTGACAACTAGATGTGGATCAAATTCAACATCCAAGATTTGACCCATAAATATGTATATTGCAAGTTAAATAAAAGCTTGCAACTTAGGTCTATGATCTCTTGAAACCCTCACTCAAGATATGAAGCTTCTAACTCCATACAGTCAAAACAAACATACAAACTACCCCTTGCTTGTTTTTGAATATGTATAGAAATGAAGAATTGTGCACTGGAATAGGGGACCAACAGCCAGAGACAATTTTTTTTTGCATAATAATGTAGAAACAATCATAGATTTGTAGCATAGTAACATTTCTTTTTTTTTAATTAGCCTGTAATAGTGTGCCACTCCTGTGCAAAGGCTTACCTTCTTGACCCCCACAGCTCAGCTCATATTAGTACAGTGTTGTCATTGTCAAATACAATTTTGGAAAATTGGTAGAATAGAATGCAATAGTTAGTAGAAATAGGTAGAATTGAAAATGAAAATAGGTAGATTACCACTTTAGATAAATTAGTACCTACCTTTCCAATGAATAAAAATATTTGAAAAATAATTTTTATTTTTGATAATTGATGATGGTTTTACATGTTTTTGTCAAATAATTTCAAATGATCAGAGGAACATCACTTGTAAAAATTATATCTTAATGTGTGCAGCAGTCCCTCTAAAGTTTGACAAGTTTTGGTAATATTTATGGATGAATGAAAACAGCCTCTCATCATTTGCACTTCTAAGAGGAAGTGGATAGAACAAAAGAAATTGTTTGAAACAAATGGAAATGTTTTGAAAAATAGGTAGATTTGAGGCCGCGGGTGTTAGATAGGCTGTATGGTCTCACCACCACCATATATTTTTATTATGCTTACTCGTAACCTACTTTGGGTCATGCGGCAACAAATACTATAAGTAACACGAGTTTGAAAATAAAAACAAGACTCTAGTGTGTAACTAGCTATCATACAACTAACATCAAGAAAAAGAATCAGTTTACTTTTAACTTTGTATCTTTAACTTAACAAATCATCTTACTTCGACTCAAGATATCTTTATCCGCGCTCCTGAGTCCTGAAATAGGTAGAACAGAGGCAAAATAGGTAGATCTACTACCAAAATATTTTTTAAATTTCCCACGTATTATTTACCTGGTTCATGCCGGCGTTGACGAAGGGCACAGTGGGGTCACACAATGGGACAACGGAGCTAGATTTCACATGTTTATGCCCGTGTTTTTGGGCGAAGTACTCGATAAAAGTGCTCCTTATAAAGCTGCTCGACGACTTCAATCGCGCCAACGATTTCCCGTGGACAATTCTGCCTCGAACCGGTACTCGGAACATTGTTGCAGGTTAAAATGTTCTTCCCAATTTAAAACACTGCATTCGTAAAAACAATAAACAATAACTAATAGCAGAAGAGACTAGTAATCGCGCCTTTTGGCAAACATTGTTGTTCGACCTTTGATGGTTTTTGTTTAAGCGAAATTAAGTTTCGAAAAAACTCGTAATCGGCCGACGTCCGATTGCAACCACGCACAGATAACAGAACAATCTAGCTTTTTTTTGGGAATGACATTGACAGAAGCTACGGAACTCCAATTACAAAATTTTATTGCACCGTGAAAGCGACACTAGCGCGTGATTCGGTCTGACTTGTTAAGTTTAGAATTGGCTAAGTAAAGTTTTTTGAAGAGGTGCTAATTATATTTTTTTTCGACAGTGGTCGACTTCAAAACTAAGAAACTGCAGGTGTTTTATTTTTATCTCCTTTTATTTATCGGAAATATTTTTTTAAGTGTTCGAGATGACATTTGTGAGATTTTACGGCTGACAAGCGGTTCGTGCTCAGTACTAAGAAGAAATAGAAAAAAAAACGAAGTCAACTGTCGCTTCTGTCAATGTCAAATGAAATCTAACCGTTTGCGTTTCGTTTGCTTTGCGTTGTCCAAGAAGCAGTTCCAAAATAGTGATCGAAAGTATTCAATTGTGTTCCAATTAACGTGCATAGGTCGTGGAGAAATGCGGTAAAATTGAAAGTCCGGATTTTATGCGGAGGTCGATTAAAATAGTCCAAAAATCACACCAAAACGCAAAGCAAACGAAACGCAAACGATTTGACAATGACAGAAGTGACAGTTGACTTCGTTTTTTTTCTATTTCTTCTTAGTACTGAGCACGAACCGCTTGTCAGCCGTAAAATCTCACAAATGTCATCTTGAACACTTAAAAAAATATTTCCAGTAAACAATAGGAGATAAAAATAAAACAGCTGCAGTTTCTCGATCTCCAGAACGCTGACTGTCGAAAAAAAATATAATTAGCACCTCTTCAAAAAACTTTACTTAGCCAATTCCAGGTTGCGGTTAAGGTGGAAGCGCACGGTCTAGGCGCGAAATTCAAACTTTTTACAGTTTTTAATTTATTGTCGGTAAACGGTGTAACTGTTTAACTTCATATGGTATTTGCGCTTGTAAAACAGTGTTTTTTATACTATTGTGTAAAGTTTTTTAAGAATAAAGCTATTAGCTTGAAATACAAGTTGTCAAAACGTTGAAAGTCCGAATTTCTATGTTTGACAACTTTTATATCAAGCTAACAATTTTATTCTTAAAAAGCTTTACACAATAATATAAAGAACACTGTTTTACAACCGCAAGTACTATATGAAGTTAAACAGTTACACCGTTTACCCAAAATAAATTAAAACCTGTAAAAATTTTGAATTTCGCGCCTAGAGCGTGACGTTCCACCTTAATATACGAACTGTACTTATTGACCTTGAATGAACGACAAATACGGGGTTGTACACAAAGAGTATTGTAATATTATATGAACAAGAGTGGCAACTCTATGGTCAAATATGCATGTATAGAAGGTGCTGCCGCCCTACGGCAGTTCAAGAACTAATGTGACGTATCTATAGATATATACCTATCTATATTTATATGTTGGTAGTGATGTAGGTACAGCTATAGATACGCGTACCTATAGCAATGTACAGTCAAGGAATTTTATTGATAGGCTAATTGCCACTACTCGTATTTTAGCCGTCTAATTCAAATCAGCATATACGAAGTATAAGCGGCTAAACCCGATTTACATTATACGGCTAAAATACGAACATTGGCAAGTGGCCTATCAATTAAAGTCCTTGACCGTACAATTTGGTACGCCATGGCCATGGCCGATGAATGACAACTGACAAGTTTGACAAGTCAACCAAGATGGCCGCTAATTTAGTTCTTCGTCAAACACCTGCCAAAGGTCGCTGCAGTCGCATGAAAAGTGTGATATATGTAAGTGTGCCCCCCCTGGTTGTACACTAACAACATCCACTTCATTTTGAAACTAATTTATCATTGTTAGCAATATGTTATGGATAGTCTATGAATAACACCAGCATTTGAAATTAGATGTAAAATATTTTAGATCTCATGAATTTGGCTGATCTTTGTTAGTATAGAATTAGAAACTGACTGATTGACTTATTACCATATCAATGTCCAAACAAAACCCAAAGATTCTTGAAGTTTTGTTTGGAGTTTATGATAAAATCGAGGCAAACAATATGATCGGTTTTTCAATAATTTTAGTGTTTCAACTAGTTGAAATCTTCAAATTTATGCTAGCATTGAAACTTGAAAAGTTGTTGCAACAAGTTGTGCATTTGATTGAAATTATTAACACTTTTAGAAAATTGGTACTCAACAGCAAATAACAATTAAACAAGTATGATATAGTTGTAAAACCTTAATATGTATTTAATATGTATTTCAGTATGTGTTTATTTATATAAGTAAGTTTATCCGTTGTCTGGTACCCATAGTACAGTACAAGCTTTGCTTAGTTTGGGACTAGGTCAATTGTTGTGAATTGTCCCGTGATATATATTTATTTATATTTATTGATTTTCACAAAGGATTTTTCAGTAAAAAGGCATCTCAAAATTCTTTATCTCATTTTTATCCCTGAAAAACAAAGTCTAGAGGGCGTTGTTCAATCCGGGAGAATTATTAGGAATAGAATGACACGAGGAAACTATACCATTTTATATTTACTTGCATTATCTGTGCTCCAACATTTACAAAGTGTGTTGTAACTTCATGCTTTAAATTGATGCAGCTTAATACATATTTATTTCAACAATTTTTTTAGTACTATCTATTAATTTTTAATAGTTTTTCTTTATCTTTTAAATTTATTTATTATGGCGCAATGGCGCTTACAAATTAAACGCCCCTCATAAACTGTATTTGCTTGTCAATTTGACAGCTAGCCTGACCGTGGAGTTATTCCAGAATCTATTCCTTCAGCTAATAATATTACGATAAACACTTCTGTATTTACAACTTCATCAGAACGGTACACGTGTACAACCCTAAATGGCGTTTGGTAATAATTAGGTCCCATTCAAATGCATACACTCGCTAGAAGAAACTTGACAAATTGACATTTTACTTTGGGACACGTAAGTCTACAGTTTTAATGAGTTAGTCGATGTGTGTTTACAAAACAATGAAGGGATTAGAAGTTTATGTGCTGTGTCTGTGTATATTTGTGGCGACGGCCGAGTTGCTCGGTCCGGACGGTCAGAAAAAAGATGGCAAAGATAAGGTTGCGGATGAAGAAGAATCAGTTGAAGACGCCGACTCAGACCCTGCTGCCGAGCAGGACTACGTTAAGCAGCTCACTGATGCTGTTAACAAGGAGATCGTAACGTTACACGAATACGCTGAGGCGATACGGAAGAGCAAGGAGCTGCCTAAAGAAGATGAAATGAATAAAGGTAACTACCATTCTAATACATGTATTAAATCATGAAATGATGTTTGTCGTTAGCTTAAAAGTGTAATAATTATCATAAGATTGAAGTTCAATATTTCAAACCAGAGTTTCAACTCAAACATAATTGTAGGTACTAGATTTTACATAATTCCAAAGTAAGAAAATCCTATTGTTTAAAAGGTATTTAGGTAATTTAAATGTGTATATATATAATCTACTAAAAATAGTATATGTAACTTTGCAATAACATTGTGCAATATTGTGATCATGTTTTAAAACCTTTTAACTTTTGATGAATAAATTGGCATATTCACTCTTAGCTCATGATATATGTAATTATTATCCTGTTTGTAAATGGTTGTGCATTCTACTAAATCAAAAATATCACATTGAATGTGGTGAAGTAAGTTTGATAAGTTTAATAAAATTAAGACAGTCAAAGGTTGACTGGCAGAGATCCCTTAAAAGGATAACACCTTTGTACATAATATGTATCTCAATGGTTGTCAATGGTGTTTTTTTCTTATTTTTGTACAATAAAGGTTTTAGATACATACAATACAGTCAATTGACATACTTTTGCTGAGTTGTCAAAATGTAATTCTACTATAAGATTTTGCAAGCAATAGCAAACTGTCTCACTTATTTGCCAACTCAATTGCCTAACTTTTTATTGATTTCAAAGCAACTAACAATCTCATTTTCATTTAATTAATAATACATACATACATACAATCACACCCTCCTCCCAGCAAGGGGGTAGGCAGAGACTCTTTGTTTCCACCTGCTACGATCCTGACATTCATCTTTCGCTTCCACAACACTCATCAGTCTTTTCATACATGCTCGCCGGTTTCGGGTACTCTTGACCTGACCCTTCTTCAAGACATCCCCAATCTGATCATGAAATGTCCTTCTTGGTCTCCCTCTTCCAATATTTCCATCTACACTCGCTTTATACAGGGTTATTTGTAATTCACTAGCATCCTTTTAACCCTAAACTCCTACCACTTAAACAAATGTTTTTTGTTTTACGGCTTTTGTCATAACTTAATATTTTTGGTGTAATAACGTTTTGAAAATTTTAGATTTCCTCTTATTTTTACGATACTCTGTGTATTTGTATGGGAAAAAAAGTGCTTCATTTTAAAAAGTCGTAAAACAAAAAACATTTGTTTGAGTGATAGGAATTCAGGGTTAAGAGGATGTCAGTGAATTAAAAATAACCCTGTATATCTCTATCAAGTTTATTTGATAATTTATTGAATCAGTTGTTACTGTCCGGAGATCCTTATCCACTTGACAGTCCGGGCCGCGCGACCAATTACTGCGCGTTCACTACTTTCTATCAAAAACTTCTGTATCTTCCGAACTACAAAGTTTTAAATAAAGAAAAAAATACTGAGACGTAAATTAATGTTTATTCTTTCGAATACTATTTATAAAACAATAGCAAACATATAATTTTTTTGCATAAATCAAGGTCAAAGTTGTAAAATCGGTAAACTTGGCTGTAAGTTTCTTGTTTGACGACTAATAACTCGAAATATTGAGCGATGACCCCCTTTTTTATTAATTATAAAAAAACTACAGTTTTTCACCTTTAAAATGATACTACAATCTAAACACACCCTTCCCAGTGAGTTAGCAAAATAAATTAATCAAGTTGCCTACTCCTCGCAACATTTATAATTTTGCGAAACTAATTTTGTAGCAAGATGGCCGCCCGCGTAAGGCTGCCTGCAACCGATACTAACTTTACAGTTCGTGCATACTATGGTATCCATTGTCACGAGAAAGTAAATTTCGTCAAAAAACTAAGTTTAATTTCTTTTTTGTTTCTTATTTTTTTGTTTAAAGAAATAATTTACATTACATGAAATCGGTAGCTGATGCATTTCGCCTGTTTTTAGCGAGATATTTTTAATATTATTTTTATTAATTTAATAATTAAACCATTCTTAAAAACAATAGCACCTATAGCAAAAACTTAAAAAATACATACAAACAGAAACAATAATGCCAAACAGCGAATAATCAAGTCACACGAGAAATAGTTTGTACAAACCCTTATTTCAGATATATTTTCAAATGTCCATGGATACTCAACCATCCACAGCATAAAACCTGAGGAGCACCGTAAATGATTTGATGAATCCTTGGCGAGTGTGACATATTTCCCAAATAAAAGTTTATTAATCTAATCTTCATAAACCAATCGTCAATATTTAATGTATATTTCAGTAATCAGGGCGTCAAATTACTAAAAATTTGGCTATAAATCTTCACATTCCCAGCTCAAAAAAAACCTCGATGTTTTAAATTGAAATTGCACTGTATTTACACTCACATTCAGTAGATTTAAGACGGAATCATAGAAAATAAACATTTCTGGTTATTTTTATGTACATAAACCCTCAAAACTATGTAATAAATGTTAAATACTTAAGACATAACGGTACGTTATCCACAAATACTGACAATCAAGCGCAGAATTCACAGGTCACTGCGAAATGTTTTTTTTTTTACCGACAAGTAGTCCGCCACTACTGCCATCTATATTTTTTAGGGCTAATAATTTAGTCAGGCTACGTTTGTGCATCAATACATTTTGTAAATAATGCCGAGTATTTTTACTAGATGGCATTGAAATCAACTATTCATTCCTCCATCTTTTACGATACTAAGGTATCCGCGGACGGGTTGACGCATATTGGTTTTGGATACCATGGTATCGTCGGACTGTCAAGTGGTTATCAACTGTAACAATTACTTTGCTCACCTGAGACCCACGCAAAGCAAAGCGGGCAGGTGGGCAAAGTAATTGTTTCAGTTCAGGTTTACTGGGCAAAAATAAAGTTTTTTATTATAAATATCATTTGTTAATGATGTCAGCTGCTTAACTTTATTGACTTTTTAATATTTTTTTTAGAGAATCAACTGGAACAAATGGAGTTTTCTTTGAAAATGCTGAAGAAGAGTCTCCTGCGACACACTGAGGAGGGGTGGCTCGGAGACATGAAGGGGGGAGATCTCGGTGGGGGGGAGCTGGAGGTATGTCGATAAGCTCTGGCTTATGTTTGGAATGAGTATTGGTAGTGGCTAATGTCTCGTAACTGAGGGGTTACAAGTCTACTCTCCTTAAAGTGGATATAAACTTTATGATCATAAGTTACCTACAAAAAGTCAGTTTTCTAGATATATACAGAAGACTTATTCCACCTTGAACTTCATAATTTAGTGCATCATGTCTTACAGTAAGATTATTTCTACTTTGACAGTCGGGACGTCTCAGTTTTAACCAAAAAGGTTTGTGTTTTCTCATAGGGTACTTATATAAAAACCTAGAATTTAATCACATAAAATATTCAAACCTATTTAATGTAATTAATAACAAAACCTCAGCCTAACCGCCCGGCCACGACTTCGCGCGTTTGGCGGCGTGGCAAGCGTTTTCAGTGTTCATTGCGCGGCCGAGACGCTCTCCGTACAGTGGTTACCTGGCGGCACACGCAATGAACTGATAAAATGCTTGCCGCGCCGGCAAACGCGCGAAGAATTGCAAAGTGCCAAAGTGCAGATAATCTTACTGTATGCAAATTTTGCAAATATGTATTTTCTGTATTTAAACATTCGACTTTTTTTTAATTTTTTTTTTTTTAATTTTCCAGGATGAAGAGTATAATATTGTGGTTCAGTATCTTATATTAATAAAAAAAATACTTTCAAATACTAGACAAAAACACTATTAAATACAACTAGCAAAATATTTTGTTAATGCTGATTTTGTAAACCTAAACTAACTTAAAGTACTAGTATAGTTTACAATTCTTGGTAAGGTAATTATTCATTAGGCATAATAGAACCATTTTTCCCCCGAAGGGTAAAAAACGGATATTTAGGTTTCAGCCGTAGCTTGAACCACTTGTGAGATAACACCCTTGTAACTCAGACCTGTTCCTGCCCTTATTGTGTCAAGTAGCGCCACCTGACACGTGATCTGTGAACTAATGATCGCCCGACACGGTGCGAGCGCGCGCGCCGGCTGCTTGTTCCTCAGTACGTACTCAGAGAGAGCCGGCAAGGCATTAAGGCGTGGTTCAAGCTACGGCTGAAACCTAAATATCCGTTTTTTACCCTTCGGGGGAAAAACGGTTCTATTTAGGTGTTCATGCCTACGCTTGAACCACTTGTGAGACGTGTTTAAACTCTGCCGGCGCAGTGTCGGGCGTACTGTGAATTGAGTGGTGAAAATATAAAATAAATAAATGTACTGTAGTTATAACATTATATATTATTTTAAATAACCAAAAAGATAGCTTAACAATTAACGAACAATCATATGAATTGCGATAATCATAATCAGTCTTAATTTGTTTCTTATTTTAATCAGTCTCTAAATAGAATTTCTTAATCACTCAACGGGTGAGAAGCATGTGGTAAGGTTTATATTGTTATTCGTAGTTGTTAAAGCTGATGATTGAACTTCCCGAAAATAATGATTGAAGAAGGTATTTTTCGATCTCCAGTTCCCTCGTTTGAGGACCTCGTCAATATTCATGTTTTTCTGTGTCCAGTTATCTGTGGCTACTCCCGCTCTGATGCTTCCTGCTGATGCGGATATATGAGCCTCTTTGAACAAAGTTCTTATCCAGCCTGCTATGACAGCACGTGATGCCGCTTTGACTGCCCCTCGGGTTGTAATAAATAGACTGTCTAGTTGTTTCGACCCACGGCGTTCTTGGGATAGAGAAATTACTTGTTTGACCCAATAAACAATATTAAATCTTGTTGACTGCATTGCCTTAAAAGACCATCCTGATTGCCTGTATGAGGAGTTGTCCGTTTTGGACCCATATTTCGGCCATAGGATAAGTTCTTCATCCTTTTCTTCAAAATTTTCTGGGTTTATGTTTAGAAGTGTCAAATCATGTACTCTTCTACCCGAGGCTAGCAGTAACAGGGCGCACGTGTGACGTGAAACTGTGAATAAGCTCTTAGTGTCGAAGGTATATGATTCGATGAACTTAATCAGATCTTCCACTTTCCATGATAGAGGAGCTTTGCTTGTAACTTTCTTAGAGAAGATCCCTTTGATCGTGTGGGTAATAATCGGATGGGAACTTAGGTAAGAGCTTTTATGTGGGTTGGTAAACGTGGCAACTACCGATTTATGAAGTAATATGGTATTGGGTGCTAATTTCACAACGTTGTAGAGATGACAAAGATATCGTGCCAAATCAGTCGGTCCCGGATCTTCAGATTTTATAGAGTTTTCGGATGCCCATTTGCACCATCTAAGCCACGCAGGTCGGTAAGTCTTCAACGTTGAGGTTCTCCAAGAGGCTTGCAGCAGTTCTATTTCAGCGTTGTTCCAGTTCTTAAGTTCATCTGTCCAGCCCGTACTCTCCAAACCTGCAAATTGAGGTTGTCTACTCCGGGCGGAGGCCTGTTCGTCTGCAAGTCCACGAGATGGTGACGGAGATCTGGGATTTTCCAAGGTCGTTGAATTGCTCGACTTTTCATTTTTGACATCCAAAATGCTTTGTGCCACTCCGGAGTTACTATTAAATAAACTCCTGTCGAGTGTTGTAGGTGATGAAGTACTCTTGGAATCAGTGCCGGAGGGGGAAAGATCCACCCTAGAGTGTATTTCCATGGCCGGCTGAAGGCATCTGTGTACTGGCTTCTTGCGTCTGTAGCATCCTCTGATACATAATTTGGCACAATCGCTGAGCGCTTTGACGCAAACAGGTCTATTTCTGGAGTGCCCAAATTGTGAAAAATTTCTCTCACTATCGGAGCTTTCAGATGCCATTCCGGTAGACTTTTTGTCCTGGACAGACTGTCTGCTAAGCCGTTGTATGGTCCTGGGATATAGCGAGCCATAAGAGTGCAGTGGAGCTGACTGCACAGGTGTAGGATACTCGTTGTGGTTTCTAAAAGTCTTTTCGACTTTGTACCTCCCTGTTTTGTTATGTAAGCAGCTGCAGTTCGGTTGTCTGTTTGCCACATTATTGTTTGGCCCTTCAGAGACGGACCTATGGTTTTTATGACTTCGTAAAGCGCCCAGAGCTCTTTTTGGTTGCAGTGCCAATGTTTTTGTGATTCTTGCCAGTTTCCCCACAGTTTTTGGTCGTTCGCTATTGCACCCCAACCCGAGTCTGCGGCGTCGGTCGCGATGTACATTGATGGGTTGGACTGATGTATCACTGTGTTGGTGTTTGCATTTTCCATCCACCACTCCAGTTCGGCCAGTGCTGTGTCCGTCATAGGGAAGCGCGTGCGGCGTCGTGATTTTGGCAGCCTGTTGGACTCTATCTGTAACACACGACAATGGAGTCTCCCTAGAGGAACGGTAAACGTTGCAAAGTTCAGTTTTCCTAGTAATATTTTTGCTTCTAGCCAGCTCCATTGTCTTGCCTCTATAAATTTTTGTGTCAATAATTTGACCTGTATGGTTTTCGCTTCTGAAAGCATCTTTCGATTTTCGTTCGTGTTCCAAATTATGCCCAAGTATTCTAGGCATTGTGAAGGTTCTATTTGGGACTTTGATTTGTTTACTGTCCATCCCAATTCTTCTAATTTTTGAACCACAAACTTTGCTTGTTTTTCTAGGACTTTTGGGTCTTGGTTTATTACGAGGAAATCGTCCAGGTAGACTACCATCTTTATGTTTGCTATATGTCTGAACCAGTGTGCTAACCAGTTTGTCACTTTCGAAAAAGCGTGTGGTGCACTTGAGAGGCCGAATGGCAGGCACGTCATCTCGTAAGCCTGTCCCTCGTATACTAGAGACAAAAATCTGCGATGTGTTGGTGTTATTGGTACATGATAGTAAGCCTGCGAGATGTCTATTTTTACCATAAAATCGTTTGGATTGAGAACTGAGGGTATCCGGTAGTGATTTAATAGTTTGAATTTCGGAGCGTGGACGTAATAGTTTAATCTCTTTAGGTTGAAGATTGGTCTGTTTGTTCCATCGGACTTTGCTTTTAGAAACATGGTCGAGAAAAACCCTGTTCGGTGCTTGCTTTGACAGATTGCACCGTTGTTTAACATTTTTCGTATTTCGGCTTTCATCCCCTTGGATTGTCGAATTTCGAATGATTTTTGATGGTTTCTTAATCCAACCAATGGGGGTTTCATTCGAAAAGGGATTCTGTAGCCCGATAATATTTTTAATACTATTGGTGGTGCTCCTATTTCCCGCCACTTTTTCTGATGGAACTTTAACTGACCCGCCTTGAAGTCATGCTCGTTTGGGCCCCCTCCACTTGTTTTGGCCCCCTGCATTTCTGCCACCCTTGTCATTATATGGCTGACTTCTTTTAGTGGTCGGCGTAGGGTTGAAGAAGGGTCTATTGGCCTGTTTCGGTCCTCTTTTGAATTGTTGCCTTCTCTCCTTGTAGTCACTTCTTTGAGTGGTCTTGTTTTCAAATCTGTTCGATCGATGGTACGTCTTTTTGAATGGAAAAAACTTGTGTATACCCCCTTGATCTTTTACTGTTTGAGATAGGTCAGGTTCTTTGAATAAGTGTGAGCTGGAAGGGGGTATGCTATGTATCACTTCATGAAGTGCTCTGTTATTTTTAATTTTGTATGTGGCTCTCCTCTGTCGTATCACTTCTGCTCTGCGTCCACAGACATATTGAAGAAGAGCATCAGAACTTTTCCGAAATTTGGAATTGTTTGCCAAGAATTCTTGACCAACTTTGAGTTTTAACTCTTGTGGCATATTTTCGCATAGGTCTTCGAAAATTTGTCTTTGTTGTAAAAGACCGTTTGTGATTGCGCCTAGCGTCAGGTCTGTATTTTCTAATAGCGATACTGAAGACCAGTTTGGCGTGATCCCTGCGAATTGATTGTTGACCCTCAAGGCTGAAAACATTGGTGTGGCCTGAAACTGTTTTTGTACGTCCGTATAGCGTATATTTTTCCAACTGTCGGTATCCAATCTTTGGCATTCCGTAGCTTGCTCAACGAGGACTGGATCCGCTTTTGAAATTTTCGCCTCCGATTCTATTGTTTGAGGTTTAAAATCAAACATTAGTGAGACCGGCGGTTCAGTGGAGTGTCTAGACGTTTTATTAGTGGATTTAGCAGACTGAAAATCTTTCAAGCGCCGTTCAGCATTGGCGACTTTTTCTCTCAGTGCCAATTCCTCGTCATCTGGGCTGTCTGATTCATCGTCTTGGTCGTTATAATATTCATGGTTGCCTTCACGTGAGCTTGGTGACTGCTGGGGAGTTATATCGTGAGTGCTATCGGGTACTGACTCGTACGACTCATTCAGAGCGGACGTTTTTGTTGCTGGCAACAACAGATTATCAAATTTTTTGTTTTGCTCAGTCTGTAATTCGACGAGCTTGTTAAAGAGTAGCATTTGCTGTTGTAAGACGGCAGCCATGGTTGCTTGGTCTGACGAGCTTCGCTTAGGAGGAGGGGGAGAGTTCTCTCTGACCTCAGCCTCCCTGTTTCGGTCCTCTCGCTGACGCTTGGTACCTCTTCCCCGGGATTGCACTGAAGATGGAGTGCTACAAGCTTGCCGACGATGTCCCTCTTTGTTAGCCAGAATTCTAGAAGTTCTTTCTCTATTCGTCAGTTTGCCTTGTGCTTTAAGCTCGCGAATGTTATCCATGAAGGGTCTGTATGACGGAGCATGTAGTTTTTCAACCACGCTGTGCGGCGAGTATATGAGGGCTCTTCCTAACGGCCACGTTATTAGTATTTTACGAATGTGTCTGTACGCCCTCTCTGTCAGATCCTTGGCGTCAGGATAGAAGGCTCTTACTAAATCAGCGGTTGGTAGCCCGAATCTTAATTTACTGTCTGTCGCTGGTGACAGCTCAGTTCCGAATAAATCCTCGAAGGTGTGCGCGAGGACTTTCCACTGGTCCCAGCCAACAGGAAAACTGTTGTGAATTGCAGCGAGGACTGCTGAGAAGGCCTCTTTCTCGTCTTCGTCTTCGGGAGCCTGCTGGGCTAAATCACCCATCGTTAGCGTCGGCCTACTCGCCATGATCTGCAAGCAATAAGTAGCCGCTGTTAAGCAAATCAAGACGTATAAGTCTCATAAGTCGTCGATCCCTAAGACGTCAACGTGTCGTATTGTGAGACGACGTGCTCTCGTTAAGTACCTAGGCATTAGCGTCGGCCCACTAGGGGGCATAGATGTCGCCTCGTGAGGGGGCGGCTGATTTGTACAGACAAGTAGATAATGACGGTGCCTATGGAGGCAACTGCGTCTCGTCGCTGGGCCGTAGGCTCCGAGCGGTATTACTTCTTGTTAGACGACGTCGTCGTCCTGTGAGACGACGCGCTGTAATGGCGGCTGCCAATGAGACAGCGATCGACGCCCCGTAGGGCGACTGACGACTTGTACAGACGTGTACAATATGACGGTGCCATAGTGGCAACTGCGTCTCGTCGCTGGGCCAGGAGCACCAAGCGGTATTAAATGTCGTCTATAACCTTTAATAAAGTTTAATTTGAGTACTTACAGAAATTTTACTTTTCCACTTTTACTTCGTACGTGTTGATCGTCTGAGTTACAAAAGCGTACTGAGGAACAAGCAGCCGGCGCGCGCGCTCGCACCGTGTCGGGCGATCATTAGTTCACAGATCACGTGTCAGGTGGCGCTACTTGACACAATAAGGGCAGGAACAGGTCTGAGTTACAAGGGTGTTATCTCACAAGTGGTTCAAGCGTAGGCATGAACACCTAAATATGATGTTTTGTCAGAATAAACTATCTATTAATGTCTACTCTTTAGCAAATCGTTTGTGCCCCAAAAGCCCCGGGATATGTTAATAATCGTCTTAGATGTTTTCTGTCCTAGAAATGAGATTGAACCTTAGGTATTTAATAGCATTTCTTGGTGGACTATATATCATGTAAAGACATTCAGTTCAGTCCTCCCTGACAGCTCTGTTTGTTTTTAGAGTGTAGATGACAATCCACAGGATATTTTGGACACATTGCCACCACTGCCGGAGGAGGAGGAGCCGGAACTGACTCCAGAGTTAAAAGAAGGTGACTATTACTACAAATAGTATATTATATTCAAAGCAACTTATGTTATGGGTGTCCATGGACGGCGGTGATTGCTTTCTATGAGGTGACTCGTCTGCTCGTTTTCCCCCTATCATTTAAGGAAAACTATGTTCATCTAAAAATGTATGTGTCATTTTGTTGTTTTAACTGAAGAAGAGTTTGATTGGTTCAGCTCAATTCGGCCCACAGAGTCGAGGCGATCAACGTCTTTTGACTCTTATTGCGTGGACATAAAGCCTTTTTTGATCGGTTTAAGCTGATTCCACGTCAATAGATGTGGGGACTTGGGGAGACATAAAAAAAAAACAATTGGGGATGTCTATTTTTTTGCAATGTATAGTAAATCGAAAACCATTTCGAGATAAATGCTTTTTAACTCGTTTTCTGTAGTTATTTAATTTTAATATTATGTAATGAATTTATTATATAACAAATAAGCAATGACCTTCATATGACATTGGTGTAAATTGCGTGACCGGTTCAAGTCGTACTTTATTCTATGTGGTTAGAATTCTTCACAATTTACGCGTGGATTATACTACGGAGTTTGATTTAGACCTGCTGTCTGACATCTAGCACTTTGAAAGTGCCAGTAAAGTGACACAGTGTATAGTGTACCACTACGCAAAAAATAATTAAAGGGGTTGCCTTATCGTACGCATTTAGATAGATTTAGAAATTTGGCATTGTGGGAGCCCTCAATTATAATCTGACGTCATCAACTAAAATAGTTTCAATAATTAATTTTGAAAAAAGTAGAGAACTAAATGACAAAATATTGAAATTAGTTCCTTATAACTGACTTTTCTATACAAAAAAAATATAAAAACCACTGGTAATTTTTTTTAGACATTCCCAATTAATGCAACTGTTAAGACAGAGACCCTGTATTGCTGAATTTTACAGCGCATTGGTTCTTTACTGTAATGCTGTAATTTTTATTGATAAATTAATAAATACCAATATTTTCTTCCCACGACCCTCTGCTTTCTCAAGCAGAGGCCATAGGTCAAATCAAACCACTGGACCACCGCGGCTAATGTGGGTTCAAATCCCGTTTATCGGAATTTACGTGCGAAATTAATTTGAAATTTACCACGAGCTTTACGGTGAAGGAAAACACGTGAGGAAACCTCCATAGTCCATACACCTAAAAATAAATTGAATGATGTGTGAAGTTCCCAATCCTCGCTGGGCCCGCGTGGGAACTACCCAAGCCTTTTCATTTTGAGAGGTCAGTGCCTTGCAGTGAGACTTATATAGGGAACGTGCACATAGACGGTGCTGCCATCAATTTGAATGTTTTACCCTGATAAGTTTCTTTTACTGTCCGCATAGCGTCTCTTCTGTCGCATTAGTGCTGCCGCCTATATTTTCTGTACATTCTCTATAGTCTGGGATGACGATGATGTTTTTTTCCTGACAGCCAAAGAGCTGTACGAAGCAGCAATAGCCAAGTTGCAGCGGCGCTCCCCGGACCTTCGCGCGTCCGTGCTCCAGGTGGCGGCGGCGGCCGAGGCGGGCTACGCGCCGGCCCGGGTCGCGCTGGCTTGGAGTCACCTGTTTGGGGAGGGCGTCGAACTGGACCTCGACAAGGCCAGGGCGATCTTTGAGCAGCTCGCGCAGCAGGGGAACGCTGATGCTCATGCGGTGAGTGAGTTTTTAGATCTTAAAACTTTTTAGCTGTCCAATTTATCTATAGTTTTTTGACGTGACAACGTCTTTAAATCGATGTACGCCGGCTGAACGCACGAAAAAGGATGACGCAATGTCGCGTACAAGAGAGAGCAGTGAACGCCGGGTGTACAGTACAAAGGGAGCAGCGCGCGCCAGGACGGCAAACAACGCCGTTTGACGGCGTCTATTTAAAGTAGTACATTACCAATTGTACCGTCCCGTCGGCGTCCCGTCGACGCCCGCTGTGTGTCAAAGGCTTAAACGGCATTAAAACGCTATGCTCCGCGTTTCTAGTTATTTCGATGACGACGTGTTGATCGCTGACGCTATGCGTTGCGTCTAGACATCGATCGGAGCGTTGAAAATAGGAGACTAGCCTAATGGCACGTTATGGGCTGAGATGATGATGATGATGATGACTGTTTTAGGGCATGGGCTTCCTGTACGCGACCGGTACGGCGATCCCGGTGTCACAGGCTAAGGCCCTCGTCCACTACACGCTGGGCGCGTTAGGGGACAGTGCGTATGCGCAGATGGCGTTGGGATACCGCTATTGGGCGGGCGCGACTGTGCCCAGCTCCTGTCAGAAGGCCATGGATCTCTACATGAAGGTGGCTGCTAAGGGTGAGTGTGGTAGATCAACGTTTTGTTTCTTTGTAAGTTCCTGTTATCTGATGTGACGGATATCTTTGATGCATGCTGGCTGTGTTTATTTTCTTCTGTTCCTACTCTGTTTATGTGTCACATAAAATAACAGGAGCTTAAGGCAGGGGGTTTCACTCCGCTTTCGGCCGGCGCACCTCCCGGGCAGGCGTATGGCAGTAGGTTGTCGCTCGTATAAAAGATACTGTTGCGTTTAAAGGTACTTTACTGAATACACACTGTTATTAATATCAGCGATTTCGTGATAAATATCAGCGAGTGAGAACCCTGTGCTCTTGGTTTCGGGTTAGCGGTGCCCAACGGAATATGAACGCTCGTACACGATAAGTTTCAATTTCGCGTGCAAGCAGCTAACGGTCGTAAGAGTAGGCAAATTTTCATACCTAAAGTTGACTTTTGTTCGAGAGTGATTCTTCTGTACGCTAGTACTATTAGTTATTCTGTGCTGTGCTTAAGGGTACTTTTTCACAAGAGATATGCTATGTAGCTATGCTGCGAAGATGAGAAAGCTACGTTAAGAAACTATGTGACCGTTACCACTAATGCTGTAGTGCAGCCGTGAAGATGCGCTATGATGATGCGCAGCCGTGAGATAGCTATGCGAGGGATCCGAAGCTCGAGCTATGGTATGTTGATATTAGGGATAGCTCACATGGTAGGAAACAACCATCCAAACATCCAAAGCACGCATCCAGATTTTTTACTGAACTGTTTTTAAAACATTTTACGGAGGTTCGGAACCCTTGTGCGGGGTTTGGGGGTGCGGGAGGGGGGTTGTTGCGGGGTGCGGGGGTACAGTCAAGGGCAAAAATATGTATACACTTTAGTACCTTGTCACTTTAATCACTGTGACAGTTCATATATGGCAGTTCAAATATGACGAAAATAGACAAGGTACTAAAGTGTATACATATTTTTGCCCTTGACTGTACACCGCGTAGGATGCACCGTTTTCAAGATATTTGACAAAACACCGGTTATCGTCCGATCACTGAGGTTAAGCAACGTCGGGCGCGGTCAGTACTTGGATGGGTGACCGCCTGGTTTCATTTTTGTTTTTTGAATGTTTTGCTATGACGTTGTCTCGTTAAACTATCGTCCGTAAACCGACTTTACAGACAACCGGTTTTTTACAGTGGCAGCCGGTGTGACACTAAGCGGCGGGCCCTCCATCCAGCGCACTAGGCTGCTTGACGAAGCGGAAGGAGGCGGGTCGGGGGGCGCGCTGGACAGCGACCTTATCGAGTATTACCAGCTGTTGGCGGAGAAGGGAGATGTGCAGGCGCAGGTACGTTTGTGTCAGCTCTCGCCCCTTTATACAGATCCCGAAACTCTACGTCTGTTTAGTAATGTAGTGTAAGTGAAATTGTGATGTTTTTAGAAAAAATGTCTTCTCATCAAGTGCTAAGTCTCATCATCATCATCATTTCAGCTGTAGGACGTCCTGGATTTAGACCTCCTTCAATGATACCCAATCATTACGGTTGGAAGCGGCTACCATCCGCCATTAACCTGCGGCCTTTACCGAATCGTCCGTCCATCTCGTTGGTGGACGTCCCACGCTGCACTTGCCGGTCCGTGGTCTCCATTCTACTGCCTAAGTCTAACATTAAATAGATAAAATAAACAAAACACCACTATCTAATTTTTGGGAATCCTCGCGGCAATTTGGCAAAAACCCGGAATTTGAAATCAAATCTTTGGGATTTGCACAGAAGAAGTCGCGGGTAAAGACTAGTATGTTGCAGTGTTGCAAAACTATCGATAGTTCGACTATCGATCGTTGACCTCGCAAACTATTCAGGGTATCGATATTACTATCGATAGTATCACCACGTGTCAATACTATCGATAGTATCGATAGTGATTTATAAGCAATACTATTGATAATGGCAATACTATCGATAGTTTTATGTCCAATACAATCGATAGTATTGCAATAATGACCGAAAACAGTCGATACTATCGATAGTATCGATTGTTTTCGGTCATTATTGCCTAATTTTGCAATACTATCGATACTACTCCCTTCCTTTGCCTTTGTACTCTTTTTGTTTTGTTGTTTTGTATTATGTTTGTGTTTTATGTAAAATAAAGTGTTTACATACATACATACGTATACATCATACTATCGATAGTATCGATAGTATTGTCATTATCAATAGTATTGCTTATAAATCACTATCGATACTATCGATAGTATCGATAGTATTGAGACGTGGTGATACTATCGATAGTCTATCGATATTGGACTACTTGCCAGGTGGGGCTCGGGCAACTGCACTTCCAAGGCGGCCGCGGCGTCACGCTGGACGTCAACAAGGCGCTGCATTACTTCCAGCAGGCCGCCAAGACCGGGAACGCCGTCGCCAACGCCTTCCTTGGCAAGGTAGGGAGACAGGCACAGACCCTCCATTACTGCCCTCATAAGTCTCTGTTCCCACTTGTCGGATGTCGGGCCCGGATTTTAATCGGCTGTCGGCGCCTCTGTTCACGCCCCGACATCTGATCAGTGTGAACTGCGTCATACTTGCCCTTAGGCACACGGCGGACACGACGCACAAAATACGCGTTCTTGAATCTACATAAGCTCGACGACGTCTGTACACGCGTACGCCTACATACATCGCGCGCGCACCATACTGGTGAACAGCGGCGACAAGCAATGGCGCCTTGGGGGGAGGGGTAACTCGAATCGGTGCGGGGCGGAGCGTGGCCATTCTGTACGTTAGTACTATTATATATTCTGTGCCTTAGGCGAGCGAGACCCGGCACGATTTTTATCCGGACGTCGGCTGGCAAAACACCCGACATTTTTTGTCGGCACCGACACAAAATCGGTGTCGGTCAAGTGTGAATAGCTTCGTGCAAAATGTTCTGCCACTGGAACAACGGGCCCGACGCCCGATAAGTAGGAACCAGCTTTAAGGCAAATGGCGGTATCTCGAAAAAACTCACTATTGACTTATTTATACCATTGTATAGCTGAAAACATTCTGCGTCAAATCATCATCATCCTTTCAGCCGAAAGACGTCCACTGCTGAACATAGGCCTCCCCCGAGGCTCGCCAAACAGATCGGCCCTGCGCCATTCACTAGGTCGTCGCTCAATCTTGTTGGAGGCCTACCTACACTGCGTCTTCTGGTCCGCGGACGCTTCCACCTTTCGGCCCCATCGGCCGTCAGTTCTACGAGCGATGTGCCCTGCCCACTGCCACTTAAGTCTAGCGATTCTTCGAGCTATGTCCGTGACTTTAGTTCTTGCGCGGATTTCAACATTTCTAATGCGATCCCGCAGAGAAACTCCAAGCATAGCCCTCTCCATCGCCCTCTGAGAGACTTTGAGCTTTCTTATGAGGCCTATCGTTAGCGGCCACGTCTCAGTACCATAAGGCATCACTGGCGTCACTGCGTCAGATGAACTAAGCAAATTAACCATAACATGAATTGAGTTTCAAAATTAAATTATATTAATAATTTTGACATTGGAAGACTATCTCCAATTTTTTTTTCCTTTTTTTTTGACGGTCGAAGCATTCTACACTTTTACTGAACGTAGTAATTGTTAAGATGTTTAGTTTTAGTTTCTTAACACGTTAATGGACAGTACGCCTATAGGCGTCCAAATTAAAAGCTTAACAACGCTTCATTGAAAGTACTGTCCAGCAACGTGTTAACTAAGGGACCCCATACATCCCTGTATTTTTTATATAATTTCTCTATAGTTTTATATTGTAAGTATGATTTTTTTTTGTTTGTAAGTATTCATCATAAGTTTAAAAAGACGACTTTCTGCCAAGTTTCTTGCGGCGCATTCTTCTTGGCAATGTTGGTCCTTCCGAAAGCGCTGGCAGTTTTAAAAAAAGTGACATGTAAAAGAGCCCTTTGCGGTCTACTTGCAGTACGTTTCGATTTTGATTGATTTTGAGTAGCTTAATTTTAAACTCAGATATGTCCTCAGAGGGTACCTACTCTAGGCATAGTGCATATAGCGACCATCTACACAAAGATTCGACTTTGCTCCTTTTACAATATGGTAGAAAATTAATTGAATTTGTTTAAAGTATGACTCACTTTTAAAATTAGTCCTGCACAGGTAAACAATACAACACAGTGATTAATTTTGTTAAGCTACTTAATTAGAATTAACGCGAAATTAATGTTTACATTTTCTCAATTTACTTGAAATGTGTAAAAATTAGTTACCGCCTTTTGCCTTCTGAGGGCAGAATAGCTCAACAGCTGGCAGTCCACTACGGTCCGTTTCTCTCGGAGTTTTGCCACGCACGCAACTTTGAAATCAGCTTGCAACGGCAGTATTTGTCGACCGGTACAACTTGGGGTTCTTCAAAAACGAGCCTACTCTTTTCTCAAAGGGCCGGCAACGCAACGCATCCATAACTCAACTTGGGGTTACTATCAAAATTCCCTTTTCGCCAAAGGACAATGTAGCTCAAACGTCTGGATTGAGTAATGTCTTTGTTGCTATATAGACATGAACGCTAAACGTCTGGATCTTAGAATGTTACAATTTAAAATACTATAGTTCATGTCTATTTAGTAATTAAGACATTTTGAGATACAAACGTTTCGCTACCGGGCGTTTAGCGTTTATGTCTATTAAGTAATAAACACATTCTAAGCTAAAGATGTTTCGCTACTAGAGTATTTTAAATTGTAACATTCTAAGATCCAGACGTATTGCTAAAGATACAAGCGTTCATATCTATATAGCAACAAAGACATTTGACATTACACAAACCAGACGTTTGAGCTATATTGTCCTTTGGCGAAAAGGGAATTTTGATAGTCCCTCAACTTGTTCATCGCCCTAAAATGTATTCTCTAAACGTGAAAGCCATTGATAAAAAAGGTGATTTTGTTTTCTGCGTTGTAGATTTACTTGGAAGGCGGCGACGGCATCAAGCCTGACAACGAAACCGCGCTGCGGTACTTCCGCAAAGCAGCCGAACTGAACAACCCCGTCGGCCAGAGCGGACTGGGCATCATGTATTTACAGGTTACCTATTAGACGTATTTGCTATAGGATGTAGATCTTGATTACCTCTAGTGGGTTCGGTACTGGAGTGGAGGTCTTACTTGCATTTAACCTTGGCGAACAGACCAGCTTAGTTGTATTATTGTCCGCGTAGCAAAATGCCTTGGTCTGTAAAACGCCCTCAGTGCTATAAGTCATTGTAGACGGAATGACTTGGCTGTAAAATGACTTAATGTCATAATGTTTTAATAGGTAAATGGTGGATAACCTTCATGGCCAATATAATACAATCAAGACCTTATATAATATTGAGTCATTCTGCCTACTTGTGCATTTCACGACTTAGTTTTGCAAAGTAAGTCTTCCTGAAACTAAGACAATTTTGTAACCATGGCATTACATATAAAAAAGTTATTTTGCTTACTTGGTCATTGTACTATTGAGACGTTTTGAATGCCAAGGCTAAATGCAAGTATGGCTTCCAGTACCGAACTCCCTCTAGTCAGCTCTCTGGTGCGGCATGTCCACTATGATTCATTGCATCACGAATGGGCCGGCTCGTCCGGGGCAGTACCACCCTCTCACAGAACACCGGCGTGAAGCAGCAGCACTCCTGCTGCGTTTCGTACGGTCAGTGAGAGCGCCGGGGGCCCAATACCTCTCCCCCTCCCCTATTCCCTCTCCTTTTTCCTTAGGGCCGACAACGCACTGGCATCGCGTAAAGCGCTGCGGGTGTCTATGGACAGTGGTGATCATTTAACATCAGGTGACCCACTAGTTCGTTCGTCTGGCCTCTCTAACATGAAAAAAAAACTCTCAGTTCTGGAAAATATAATAAAGAATCTATGTTACCACAGAAATAATAATAAAGAGGATAGAAGTGCCTTAGACGCGTGACCTTGGCGCCGCGCTTGTGACTCATAGGTCACAAGCGCGCGACTTGTGGCTCAGTGCTATTTGAAACGTGGGTATGATAACAAGTGCTTTAAAATGGTGTTTTGCAGCATTAGCAATTGCGGAAACTCGTCCACACTGTGTAATTACACTAATAAGGGGATTACATTTCATTGGTATGTATTAATTTAATGTAATAATGCGGTTTATATTAAAATACAACTTGAGAAAATATTTCATTATGAAATATTGGTATACACGTTACTAACACGAAACTTTATGTACTATTGCTGCTCATATCCTTAAAAACACAGATTGCTTTGAAGTATACGCAGCAATGTAATGTAATTTTTGATAAACCTTCTGGCTCGCACAAATGTTCATGGTACGAACACAAGACAGGTTACGACTACACCGGTGTACAGTACAACCATATTGCCGACGCGGCCAATGAAGAACGCCGTTGTGTAAGTGTGGGTATGACTTACGGTGAGTGTTATTCAACGCTGTCTCTAAGTGGTTAGGTTCATAATTGTTTGTAAGCAAAAATTATTAGTAATTGTGTGCGTGATTGCGTAGTACGGTTCCGGTCTTTTGCGTGTGTGCATTAATAGTAAGTAGAGGGGACAAACTAGCGCCACTGGTCCCGGAACAAAATAGGAACTAAGGCATTTCTATCCTCTTTATTATTATTTCTGTGTATGTTACTTACAAAAAGGTATCCGGCTTGAGATTGGGCAGCTAAAAAAAATACATGTCTGTTATACACTACTCTCTAACGTGTATCACAATAAATCAAACTGGAGCCGGACAGTTGGTTACTTTTCTTTGATAATTAAGCGACAATAGACATTTTTTCGAAATTATCTAATATTAAACTTGTGAGCATGTGTGAAAACAAATAATCTCAACGGCAAAACAAATAGTCTCTGCCTACCCCTTTACTGAGAAGGAGGCGTGATCGTATGTGTGTGACAAGTATGTGTAATGTTTAGAGTTTAGTGACATTAAAGTTTATTGGTATTGTATAATCTATACTATACTATCTAATAATATTATAAAGCTGAAGAGTTTTTTGGTTTGAACGCGCTAATCTCAGGAACTATAGTAGTATACTGCTCCGATTTGAAAAATTCTTTCAGTGTTAGATAGCCCATTTATCGAGGAAGGCTATAGGCTATATATCATCACGCTAACACCAATAGGAGCGGAGCGGACCGGAAGAATGTATGAAAATGGGGGGGTGTGCGGGGGGGTTCGGCGGGGGGGGGGGGGTAATTTTTTTATATCGAGGAATATTGTACATATATTAATGAACTAAAACTATTACTTTGCTCACCCGCGACCTTAAAATAGTTACGTTTATGCAAGAAATGTGGAAATGTGTGCTCATGCAGTTCCTCCACCTCCACTCAACCAGAACTCATCTTCGGAGTTAAAACAACCGTATGCTATGCTACCAAATGTTAAACTTGAGCTTGGTGGTGGTGATGGTTGGGTTTATGTGATTTGTGTGTGTTCGTACAGTGTGGAGGTGGAGGAACTGCATGAGCACACATTTCTTGCATAAACGTAACTATTGTAAGGTCGCGGGTGAGCAAAGTAATTGTTTTAGTTCATTAATATGGACCTCCGCAAAGTAACGCCTGATTCAATAAATTACATATATTAATATGAGGGTGTTGTAGGGCCGTGGCGTACCCAAGGACACGAGCACGGCGCTGAAGTTCTTCACGATGGCCGCCAACCAGGGCTGGGTGGAGGGGCAGCTGCACCTCGGCTTCATGTACTTCAGTGAGTGCACGAGTACCTCGGAAGTCGCTGAACACTTTACCACTCTCTCTGTTTACATACCACGTTTTTTTAAACGCGCAATCGACGCGCATTTTAGGACGCGTGCATATCGCGTTTGTATCGATACGCGCGTTTAAATACTGGCTATTGCGACAAAGTACTAAATTGTTCAGCTAATTTTGAGGCTGACTGTACCTCCTATTAGATTTCCTGTGCACTGGAGAGGAACAAGGTAGCGGAGCGGTGTGCGAGACAAAAATCCACCAATAGTCTTAACATGCATCAGTCATTTCCTACAAAAATGTCAAAGTGCCATTACTTTTTGGGGGTAGTCTGCAATAGAAAGAGAGATCTCTCTCTCCATGCAGATGTTATGCCTGGGGACCGAAGTCTAATGGATGAAAGTTATATTTATGCAGTTGAGTTGAAAAACTTCGATAGTGCGATGCTGGATTGTAGTAATTAGTTTCTTATGTGATGACTAGATGGCGCTAGTAGTCGCTACATCAGCCCCCCCTTTTAGGCCGGAGGTCGATACGAATTGCAGTGGAGTGCAGTCTGTGCGTCATGCGGGCGCTTGCAAGGGCCAGTCTCTCAGAGCCTCGTCGGCGAGCGTTGTTGTTCCTCTGCTACATCTGGATCCTTGTTGCGTGATTGCTCGGAGCCATGTTGGCGAGCGTTGGTTGATTGATTGGCAAGTGGAAGTAGTGGGAGGAGAATTGCTAACTGTAGACACCAGGCAGATAATAGCTACATGCTAATGGTGCACAGTGCGGTGAGTCTGGCTTGCTGTGAGACTGCGTCTTCGTCTTGTAAATCTATGAATGTTGCGATTTGTTCAATGTCTTGGGTCACCAATTTGGGGGTACAGACAGATGATAACAGGTCCTTACCTAGTTTGGGAGGCAGAATCTTCGACGTTTTTCGTGACTTTTCGGTACATACCTATTTATGTTCTCACGTGTTACTATGTAATTTGTTATTTTGGTTTGTACAATAATAGTACATTACTGCAGAGGCCGTGAAGTCAGGGATTGATGGACGAGATTTGGGGTATACGGCCGAGTCGTAGACGAGGCCGGATAAAACGAGTCCAGCAATCCCTCTTCCGGCCGAGGATTGTATAGAGCTTTTCTCAAACATGCATCATCATCATCATCATCATCATCATCATCATCCATCCATCCATCCATCCATCCATACATCCATCCATACATCCATCCATACATCCATCCATACATCCACCCATACATCCATCCATACATCCATCCATACATCCATCCATACATCCATCCATACATCCATCCATACATCCATCCATCCATCCATACATCCATCCATCCACCCATCCATACATCCATCCATACATCCATCCATACATCCATCCATACATCCATACATACCTCCATCCATACATCCATCCATACATCCATCCATACATCCATCCATCCATCCATCCATCCACCCATCCATACATCCATCCATACATCCATCCATACATCCATCCATACATCCATACATACCTCCATCCATACATCCATCCATCTATCTATACATCCATACATCCATCCATACATCCATCCATCCATCCATATATCCATCCCCATACATCCATCCATACATCCATACATCCATACATCCATCCATCCATCCATCCATACATCTATACATCCATCCATACATCCATCCATCCATACATCCATCCATACATCCATACATCCATCCATACATCCATCCATCCATCCATACATCTATACATCCATCCATACATCCATCCATACATCCATCCATACATCCATCCATACATCCATCCATACATCCATCCATACATCCATCCATCCATCCATACATCCATCCATCCACCCATCCATACATCCATCCATACATCCATCCATACATCCATCCATACATCCATACATACCTCCATCCATACATCCATCCATCTATCTATACATCCATACATCCATCCATACATCCATCCATCCATCCATATATCCATCCCCATACATCCATCCATACATCCATACATCCATACATCCATCCATCCATCCATCCATACATCTATACATCCATCCATACATCCATCCATCCATACATACATCCATCCATACATCCATACATCCATCCATACATCCATCCATCCATCCATACATCTATACATCCATCCATCCATCCATACATCCATACATCCATCCATCCATCCATACATACATCCATACATCCATCCATACATCCATACATCCATCCGTACATCCATCCATACATCCATACATCCATACATCCATCCATCCATCCATCACCAGTAGTTTAGGCGGTTTTATAGAAATAAAAGAAGATAGATTTTTTTTAATGTCGTAAGTTGGCTGTATGTAATTTTTCCTTTGTCAGTTTAATGTTAGTAAGCAAATTTAAAAAGTTACAGCAGCGGACAATAATGGTTTTCAATACTTACTTTTATGGCCTAGGCCAAGAAGTAATGTAGGGAGCCATAAACAACAAACTTCATGGCTTCATTTCGTGACATTAACGCATACATTTCAAAGCATGTTTGAGAAAATTATAATTATTATTATTATTATAAGCCTGGGATCGAAGTCCTTTGGATGAAAGTTGGAAGTTATATTTATGCAGCTGAGTTGAGAAACTTCGATAGTGATGCAGGATTGTAGTAATTAGTTTCTTATGTGATGACTAGATGGCGCTAGTAGTCGCTACACTTTCGTGCAATCTACTCGTGCCAGCTCTTGTGAACCAACCTGTATATCCTGATTTGGATTACATGGCTAAAATAGAGTGGCAAGTTGCTCAGCGATTAAAGTTATTCACTGAATAACTTGGTCTGCTTTCACACTGTGTCTGTTGCAGGCGGCATAGGCGTGCGGCGTGACTTCAAGCAAGCCAACAAGTACTTCTCGCTGGCGTCGCAGTCCGGCCACGTGCTGGCGCTGTACCACCTCGCGCACGCGCACGCGCAGGGGCTCGGCGTGCTGCGCTCCTGCACCACCGCCGTCGAGGTGAGTACTGCGCGCCGTGTACAGTAGTATCTATAGTCGATCAAGTAAGTGATTTACCATTTTTTATGTCAGTTCCTATATCAGAATAACAAAAATAAGGCTGATTGTCACATTGACTTAGGGACACTTGCACGGTCCTGGGTTAAAAAATTAAATCGTTAACCCTGGGTTAAGAATGACAGTTCGATACATTTTGACACTTCTTAACCCTGGGTTAGCCATTAACTCGGAGTTAAGTAGCTAACCAGGTCCGCGCAAGCCCGCCTTAGAAGTGAAAATAGCCTTAAATGTTTAACTTTTTCAACTCTCTGTCAAATACAACGGCATCGCACGCGCTTAATCGTGCGACGGAGACGGCGATAGCGACAGCGCACGCTATCACGCGAGAGTGGGAGAGACTGAGACGCCAACGGAGTGGAACGGGAGGCGAGGACAGAAAGAGCCTGACTGGCGCGCAAGCTAGAAGGACTCGGCCATTTTGCCCGCGGCGAGGACAGCGGACACCAACAGCCACGAAGCCGCTCCAGCCCTCTGAAGCGGACCCTGCTAGGTATACCATAGCAGCCTGTACGAGAACCTCTGTTTCTCTGCCCGTACGAGAACAGTTGTGTGTCCTCTGCCCGCTGTCGCTATCGCCGTCTCCGTCGCACGATTAAGCGCGTGCGATTCCGAGATTTCAACGATGACGATAGGTGGCGGCGGCGTATGTTTGAGGAGATTACGTTTAAGTAGACTAGTCAATACTATAATAGACCAAAATGTAGCTGACTGGGGCCTTAAGGGCTTAAAATGGACCTTATGGGTCTGCTGAGTCTATGCTACATAAATCAAATACGTATGCAGTTTAATAGCTGTAATGAGACTGAAGACTACTTGACAAACAAATAAAAACCAAGATAGGAAGAATTCTAAAACAAAAACATTCAAAATTGGTCATTAAAAGTATAAAAACATAAATTCATATAAAAAAGGTTGTGCCTGCGGCACATTTTGTGTACTACGCTAGAAGGCTATTTCGACATGGTCAATATTTTCCAGCTATTCAAGAACGTGTGCGAGCGCGGCGAGTGGGGCTCGCGGCTGATGCTGGGGCACGCGGCGTGGCGCGCGCGCGACTCCGACTCCGCGCTGCTGCAGTACCTGTCTCTGGCCGAGCGCGGCTACGAGCTGGCCCAGAGCAATGCGGCCTTCCTGCTCGACGCTGGTGAGTCTGACGTCCCACTGCTTGGACTTGGGATGTAGTTCCCACGCGAGCCTGTCGCGGATTGGGAACTTCACACACCATAGAATTGCTTCAGGTGGATGGAGGTTCACTCGCTATGTTTTCTTTTACCGAAAAGCTAAATTACTAGGGTGTACCGGCTCATGAGATTTACGTTGGGCGTTTGACGCTATCAATCGCAGAATATATTGGGCAAGTAATTCCAATATGCGTTATAAAATTGCTCACAAACTGGTTATACAAATTTTCTGACTACTAGCGAGCATGTCAGTTCAAAATTACTGGAAACAATAAATATTTGCATCAAGCGTTCTTAAATTACTATAGGTGTTCCCCAGGGAGCTGTGCTAAGGAACACACTATTTTTAACATATATTAATTGTGTGGCTGTTCTTGTTTATTTATTTATTTATTTTTTGTTTGTAAAGCTATCACTTTTGCTTGTCAGGTGAAGTGAGCCTGTACTCGGAGCCGGAGCGCTACCGCCGTGCGCTGCAGCTGTGGGGCCGCGCGGCCGCGCAGGGGTACTCCGCGGCGCGCGTCAAGCTCGGGGACTACCATTACTACGGGCTGGGGACGCCGAAGGATCTGGAGGCCGCTGCGCATCACTACAGGTAAAACTTATCAAAATATTTATTTATTTATTTATTTATTTATTTATTTAACAACACTCGTACAGCTAATATTCCACTAGTATTAAGATTAGTTACCGATCCAGATAAGCGCCTAAAGACTAGTGTGCAGTAACAGCCCAAAAAGACCGAAGTCTGTGTTAGGGCTAGTTACACAGTAGCGTCATGGTTCGAAGAGAGCAATCGATGTTCACTATAAAATATGGTTAGTTTAAAAAATTAAAATAAAAAACAATAATAAAAATTAAAAATAAAGCAAAATAACAAAAAATTAAGAAAATAAAAACACTAAATTAACCAATAAAGGGATACACAATCCACCAAATGTTGAGGTATTGTAAGCCATAAGTTAGTTTCGACGAAATTTCGGGAAAGCAAGACAGTCATAGAAACAAATTCTGGTAGAAGGTATTAAATTCTGAAAAAGAGAAGCCTAGGATAAACTTCTTACTTTTATTGTTTAAGCTGTTATTAATATTTAAGGGATTATTGTCATCTAATACACTGTGATCATTCATCATTTTTAACAGCTCCTGCAGTTCAATGGACAATTTATCATAGAGTCTAGGTCCAATGAATGAGAAGTGCTTCCGAGCCGACCTACTATTTCTAAATGGTACCTTGTATCTACTTCTCGTATTTCTGAGATTTTCGGGATTCTTCCTTAAAGGTATATCTTTAATGTGTCTTCCAAAGAATACTATTAATTGCCAGATATAAAGTTGTCGTGGAGTCATTACCTGAGTTATCCTATAAATTGATTCCGTGGAATAACGCCTCGATTTTCTTTTTATTATCTTTAATATCAATTTCTGTGCTACTTCTAATTTTTTCATTAGTTGCGAACCGCAGCTACCCCATGCTATAATTCCATACAATAGAATTGTCTGAGTCAATGCATAATATACAGATCCGAGCGTTTCCTGATCAACAATATTGCGTAGTTCCAAAAAAACATAAGCAGTTTGCCTAATTCTAGTTGCGATATACTGGCAGTGGAGGTCCCATCTCAAGTTCTCATCAATCTTTAAACCTAGGTAAGTCAGCGAATGTACTTGCTCTATTTTAGTGCAAGCACAAACACCATTAGTATCGTTCTGACATTTGTGGATTTTGATTTCGATGTTTTGCTTGGGTTGTCCAGCCTTATTTAGTGAAAAACATATGAAGTTGGTTTTAGAAATATTTAAGGTCAATAAGTTCTTGTCATACCAACGTCCAGCCAATCTTAAACCCTCAGATGCCCGATTAACAGTTTCATCCCAAGACTTACCAACAAAACTGATAGCCGTATCATCGGCAAAGCATATACAATTGCAGGTGCTTGACTGTAACAGGGAGCAGAAGTCATTTAAATAAATATTAAATAGTATTGGGCCCAGTACGCTACCCTGTGGCACACCAAAGTTAATACTTTTCTCTTCACTGACAACACTGTTTACTCTTACCAGCTGCTTCCTATCCGATAAATAGCTTTCGAACCATTTCAACCCCCTATCAACGACACCGTAAGCTCTCAGCTTCTTTAAGAGTATCTTGTGTGAGATGGTATCGAATGCCTTCGCTAGATCCACAAAAACCGTCAATACTTTGGATTTCTTGTCGGTGTGATCAATTACAAATTTTGACAATTGGGCTATGGCGTCACTAGTACTATGTCCCTTTCTAAAGCCGAATTGGTATTCTGAAAGTATATTATTCTTGTCCAAATAAGAACATAGCCTTGCTTTAATAACCTTCTCGAAAATCTTTGAAAGACTTGATAAGAGAGAAATAGGTCGATAATTTGACAGATTAGTAGCCTTCCCCTTTTTAAAAATGGGGACAACCACCGCTGTTTTTAACGCTCTAGGAAATATACCAAATTTTAGGCTAAGATTTATAATATGAACCAGCGGTTGCACCAAGTACTCAGACACGCTTCTAAGTGTATTTCCTGTAATACCATCAAGCCCACAAGAATTATTATTTTTAAGTGTTTTAATTATTGAATGAACCTCTTTTGAACAGGTGGGTTTCAGATATAAAGAAGTTTCAGTTTGGTAGGCAAATTCCAATTGGTTCGTCAATTGCGTTTCTGAAACGCTTAGCTGTTCAAGATGTTTAGTAGCCAACTCCAGCCCAACGCCGGTAAAGTAAGAATTAAAAGCATTAGCAGCCGTAAGAGGCTGATCCGAAACTTTGATAGTTTCATTCCCAACTACAAGTTCTTTAATAGTCTTGTCACTGATTCTATTTCTACCCGAAGCCTCATTAATTGTAGACCAGATTTTTTTAACATCATTTTTTGCCTTTTTAAATTTATCACTATAGTATTTAGCCTTCACCTTTTTAATAAGTAAATTGCAAATCCTTCGGTACTCTATGTAATCATGCCTTAATGTTAGATTATCTGCATGTTTCTTAAACATCTTATGTAGGTTATTCCTTTTGCGAATACATGATACAAGCCCTTGTGTGATCCATGGTTTAAGAGGTTTTTTCTTGTTCAAACTTATCACCCTAACAGTAGTGTTGTTTTCAATGTGCTTGTTCAATGTATTAGTAAATCTTTCAAAAGCATTATCTAAATTATCGCTACAATACACATCATTCCACCGTTCCTTTTCAAGAGCGAACGCAAGCTGTTGTTGATCAACTTTTTTTAATTCTAATTTAGACAACGTATTGTGTTTAGCCACCGAACCATTTTCCAATATACACAAGGTTAACATATGATCGGTTATTGGTACATCGTAGATCACACATTCATGTTTAAGGTTTTTTGACTTAATCATGCAGTGATCCAAACAGCTATCCTCCCTTGTGGGTCTATTAATCCCTATTCTAAATCTATGCAAAGTTAGTACATCAATATATTCGTCAGCATGTGGATGTCTACTTCCTGATGAGTGTAGAAAGTTGATGTTAAAGTCACCCATCAAGATCAGGTTTTGCGTGCCTTTGGCTTCAGTTAAAACTTTGTCCAGCGATTCCAAAAATGCCTCTATATTATAAGAGGAGGGCGATCTATAGATACCGAATATGCTACAGTCATTAATGTCAACCCGTAGACAGTTAGCCCCAATTAGTTCAATCTCTGTATACGAAAAACTTAAGCCATTTTTTATAAACATGACCACTCCATCATTTTGAATGGGATTTATGTCAGAACATATTCTCGTGTACCCTTGAATTGTTTGATTCGGTTTACGATTTTTAATCCTACATTCTGTTAGAATTAAAACGTCAAAATGTTTAACGGTATCCTCAAGTGTAACCATCAAGTTATCAAAATTTTTGAATATGGACCTAATATTAATTGACACAATATTTAAAGGGTTTATTTTTGAATCAAGGTATTTTATTAAGTTTAGGGGATCATTAATTTCATGTACTATTGGATCACACAAGTGCATGTCGAGGTTTTCATTTGTGATAGCAAAGTCATTATTATCCATTATCATTAAGCAAAAAATATAGAGAGTAAGACAACCCACATTCAGAATTTCTACACAGATATGAAATAACACAAGCATATTCGTACCCGCAGACAAGACAACAATTCCCTTTCCCCCCTACAAAGAAATATACAAGGTTAACATAGTCTATACTAAGACTATCAAAAAATGAACAAATAATATGCAATGACCATAAGATTGATCTCATATAGTAAATATTATGTGCCAACGTTACATCTAAGTTGTAAAAGGGATTCATAAACAATATAAATTCTATTAATCACTATGGGTCAAACTGTATTCCAGCATCGCGGCTCGACGTAGTATGACAATTGCGATTGAGACAATATTTAGTTACTTAGCCAGCGGCGCGGTGCGTTAAATTTTTTCGGCTAGTTCGACTTAAATGTGAATGAGCGTTTTCTCCATATTCAACGCTTTCGTCTATCTCACCGGCAGTAGGAAAAGCACCAACGCTGCAGCCGCGTCAAAAATCGTGGCACAGTGCGGTCGAACGTTTACTGTAACGCTCTGTAACTTTCAGGATCGCATCGGAGCAGCTGCACAACGCGCAGGCGACATTCAACCTGGGGTACATGCACGAGCGCGGCCTGGGGCTGGCGCGGGACCTGCACCTGGCCAAGCGCTGCTACGACCTGGCCGCAGACACCTCGCCCGACGCGCGCCTGCCCGCCGCGCTCGCCCTGGCGCGCCTCACCGCGCACGCCGCGCTCGCGCAGCTGGCAGAGGTGAGTGACCCCGGCCGCCACACCTCGCCCGACGCGCGCCTGCCCGCCGCGCTCGCCCTGGCGCGCCTCACCGCGCACGCCGCGCTCGCGCAGCTGGCAGAGGTGAGTGACCCCGGCCGCCACACCTCGCCCGACGCGCGCCTGCCCGCCGCGCTCGCCCTGGCGCGCCTCACCGCGCACGCCGCGCTCGCGCAGCTGGCAGAGGTGAGTGACCCCGGCCGCCACACCTCGCCCGACGCGCGCCTGCCCGCCGCGCTCGCCCTGGCGCGCCTCACCGCGCACGCCGCGCTCGCGCAGCTGGCAGAGGTGTGTACCCTATACCCAACCCATGTCCAGATCAAACCAGTCCAGATTATGATGCAGCGATGATTTATGGCACCGCGGGCAGCAAGTGTTTTTAGTATAATCAGGGACACTAAAGCGGGCGAACGAGCGTTCGCCGCGAATGCTTAACGATTTCGTAGCGAACGTGCAGCGAGTTCGTCGCGTCTGTAGGGACGTCCCAGCTATTAGCTGAACACCGCTCGCTCCGCTTTTAAGCTTCAAACGCACAGACGGCGGAGGCGTGGCGTTGCGGTGGCGGTGACTGTTGTAATATTGTACGAACGAGTTCGAGGTACGGTACCGCACAACCGTTCATACAAGTTACAATATTGCAACCGTCGCCGCCACCGCACCGCCACGCATCCGCCGTCTGTACGTTTGAAGCTTAACCTTTTCAACTCTCTGTCAAATACAGTAGCTCTCACTCATACGCCATGACATCGGAAAATCAAACTTGAAGTTGAACCCTACAGAAATGCATGTAGGTAGATATCGCTCTGCACGCCGTGACTGATATATATCAGTCGTTGGCGTAGAACCTGCGGTGCTGATATATGTGTCGTTGGCGTGGAAAAGGTTAATGCAGAGTGAGCGATCTGCTTGCAGTACCACTGTCCATGTAATGTCATGTATAATTGATTGATTGAACTTTTTAGTGACACCCGTTGCTATGGTTACGTCCCTTGGACAACCTAGAATTTTCTATGAAACAGTATGAAGTGTCACTTGGACAACTGGGGACAGAGTAAACAACACAAAAAAGTTGATTCACCCATTTATGGAGCGCCGATCGTGTAAAAGATTGGGAGAGGCGCTGCAAGCAGGCTCCTACATGCATCCTCCTTTGAGAAGACCGCTTTATCTCACTCAGCACCAGTCTCTAAGAGCCACTTGCACAGTTCAGGGTTAAAAAAATAAATCGGTAACTCTGGGTTAAGAATAACAGTTCTATACATTTTGACACTTCTTAACCCTGGGTTAGTAATTGACTCGGGGTTAAGTAGCTAACCCAGGTCCGCACGAGCCCGCCTAATTATACTAAAAAACTCGCTGCCTATGGTGCCATAAAACATCGATACTCTACGAACAAGGCGAGTGCGGGTGTTTCAATAACTGCTATGTTTAAGCCGCCAAGCCCCGCCAACGCCAACAAGAAAGACCAAAATAAAAAAGTGTTAAACTTGTTTTGCAACTGTGAAGTACCTATTAGAGGAGCGCGGACTAGTAAATTAACAGCTTGAAAATAGATAATCAACGAAAGTGCGGCTATTTTATATAACTCGACCGCGCTACTTCACAGACTAACAATATAACCCATTTCAAAACAAGGACCAAACGAACACAACTGAACCTATACACAATATGAACTATTCCCTTGTTATCCACAGTCGGTAGCCGCCAACCCTCTGGCCGCCGCCCTGGTATCCGGCGACTCCCTGTCCAACTGGGACGTGTACTTGATCACGGCACTTCTCGGCGCACTCGGCGTAGTCGTATACCTTCGACGTCCCGCGCAAGCCAACTGAACAGGCTTTAAAAATGGACACAGTGGACTTATTGCGAGTGGAGAGGATGGTGGAAAATGGACACGGTTTATGGAAAGTGCACGTTACAGCCCGGCCACGATTGCGCACGACCGGCGGCAGCGGCGAGCGTTTTATCAGTTCATTGCGTGTGCCGCCAGGTAACCACTGTACGGCGACCGTCTCGGCCGCGCAATGGACACAGAAAACGCTTGCCGCGCCGCCAAACGCGCGAAGTCGTGACCGGCCGGTTAGGGACACGACTATCTAGATCAGTGGCTAACGATTTCTGAGGAATCGTGCAACTTGTTTTGGATAAAGGTTTAATTTAATTACTAGTTGAGTGATGGCAAGTTTACAGTCGAACATGTAAGATCTTTACATTTTTCAATCTTAAGCGGCGAAAACTGTTAAAATCACTTACGCGGTCGACTATACTTGGTCCTAAAGAAATGAACTGTTAATAATCTTTATGTATTTTAGCATTTTGCGTGTTGGTGAAGTACGGATTAAATATGTGTTTTTTTTATCGCAATGCCACACACTGACCAGATTGTTTAGTTCGTTATATATTTATCTTTAAAATTTATACATTTTATTCAAGAAACTCCGATATATACTGATCGTATATTTCTGATATTCGAGCATTTCTCAAAAACATGGTACATTTAACTATGGACTTCGACTTACATAGAACCTAGCCTATCTAACACAGCTTCCCAAAATGTCCTGATTCATTTCTATGGAAATTTCCTTTTTTCTTACTAACAAACCAGGAAATTTGGATAACACTATCTACCTACGTACCTGTAAATTTATATGCAAGTCGCAGTCCAAAATTAAATGTAGAAAGTTTTTTAAAAATGCTCAAATAGCGTTACATAATGATAGCACTATCAAATATACCATAACATACAACAAGAGACATTATTTGTCAGTTCAGTGTTTATCAGAGTTCATCATTAGACTAAGTTTAGGATTCGTGTGCAATTGTAATTATTCCAACTAGTGGCAATATTTGCAGAGCGGTTGCCTCGCCCAAATGTCGAACTCTGAAACGTCAATTATCATTTAAATATTTAGCTATAGGTAAACCGTTTAAATGAGTCCTCGCCACACACAGGGGCTAGTGGGTATGACGTGGGTATGAGGAGAGGTGCGGGGGGAAGGCACACAAGGCACACTCGCCGCCCGCTCCTCTCGGCCCCCTTTGTCGTCTTACCCCCCAGCCACTGTAACGCGCGGGCGAGGAATCATTTAAATGGTTTAGCTATAGTTCTCTTGTTAAATTTTTGTATGTAACCGTGACCGCCAACCATGGACCTGACCAAACATTGACATTTCTGAGCTCGACAGCTAGTCTTGTCACACCACTTAGCATTTGGCGTGTTTGACGATTGTTTCCCAATGACTGCCAAAGAGAGGAACCGATGGAGTCTGACGACTTCTGCACCCAAAATTATTGTACTGGTGCAAAGTGTTTACCAGATCCAGACTTCTGGCAACACTCGTCCGATAGAAAACTTATTTAAATTTGTGATAGTGTTATAAATAGATATTTATGTTTTACCTTTGTTGTAGATTTTCTTTGCTGTATTTATGACACTAAGTATACACCTGCAGAGACGGGAGGAGTGCACTGTCGCGCACGCACACTAGGTAAACGAGAGAGACAGTGCACTCTAACTCCCTGCTGTCTCCGCTAGTAACTTTAGCATGAGATTGGAATCCTACTCGTCGTTAAACAAATTCTCCTTTTATTCAGGCTGTGGTTTCTTACAAATAAAACTCAAAATATGATATTCTCGCAGAATAGTGTAAAATCTAACCGAGCAAGAACGAAAGCATTATAAGTCAATAATTTTGATCTCGATTTCGTTTTTGAGTTTATTTGTATAGGTTTCAAAATGGTGAGTTTTGAAGCCCATGAAATTGAGAAATGGCGGGAAATCATTTATGATGTGATGTAAAAATCAACTTGTAAATAAAACATGTGAAATATAGATTGGTAAGACAAATCTCTTTTATTTTATTGCTTACAATTGATCCTAGTGATTTATCTTATTATTATCAGTAAGACTGCCAAGCTATTTCATTAATGATTAGTGTCGAAGACTCGCCGCCTGCGGTGCCACAACTCACCGGCGCGTTAGGTACAGATGCAAGAAAGAGAAGAATATAGTGCCCTAGGAATTAGTCGATCAGAAGTTATGCGCGTACAAACATTTCGGTGATTCATTTTTATTTATATAGATTTTACTATCGTTTGAATCTTCAATGGGCCCCGACTCCCTCACATGTTGTCCATCCTTTCGAGCTGCTCAATCTTCCGCGCGATGTCTTCTGCAGAGAATATGAAGTTCATCGCTGGCTTCTGTTCAGGCTCGTCTGACTCCTTCTGGGATTTCTGAAAATGCATTCAATAGTAATCTTTATTAAAAAAAAAGTTACAGTTATCAAAGGATTTTATATTTCCGTTACGAGAGGGGGAAATAAAAGGGGTCGAGTTGAAAAAGTTGGAGATTTAATAGCGGTAATTGAAATAGTAAAACGATTCCGCTGTCCGATAGGTAGGTAGGTAGTGATAGGCCAAAAGAAGACAACTTCATGTATTAAAAACCTTCCAAATTAGCACCCCTAGCCGAATAAAGCGGTAATATGAAATGCCTTAGTTTACAAACTAAGCCATATAGCGACCGGATAAAGCTTAGTTTACAAACTAAGGCATTTCATATTACTGCTTTATTCGGTTGGGGGTGCGAATTTTATTTTGAGTATTTTTAAAGAGTTATCTTAATAATATCTTAATAGAGTCACCTCTCAATCACATCAGTGATAAGTTGTAAACGTTTATCCCTTTTGTCACATATGGTCCCGTTCGCAAATCGTCCCGTTCGGCAATTCGTCCCGTTAGCAGATTGTCCCGCAAACGCACCTCGTCCCTTTCGCAATTCGTCCCGTTCGCAAATCGTCAAATTCGAGGTGCTTCTCCGGGACGAATTGCGAACGGGACCATATACGACAAAAGGCATCTATCGACCATGTTTGAACGCCTAAGCACTAAGCTTAACACTTTTTTACAGTCCTGTGCCCCATATAAGGGTCACAGCGACATAGCTTCACAGGTCTGTGCCCACATGTGGGGCACTAAGAACCAAACAGACTTGCATCCAGATTAGTACAATATCTTGTTTTTTACACACTGAGCAAAACGGTACAATGATTAAATTAATTCGCTGGACTTACCAGGATTTTAAAAATTTGTATGGGACTGTGAACGTGTTAAGGGCCTACCGAGCTTTTCGCGCTAATCGATTTTGGGTGGGCGATTTCGGGCGTGGGGGAGGCACGATTGGACTGGGCGTGTTTTTGGGTATTTTCATCTTATTACTAAAACAAATACATATTTTAAAATGTAGCAACACTACGCCCTAGAAAACACATTGTTTTTTTAACATTCAAAAAGTCATGCCCTGCCGTGCAGTATTAGCGTCGTACTAAGAATTAATTTTATTTTTTAGAGACGACATTGGATTTTTTTCTATCGAGCGAACTATAAGTAATCGTGTTTCGATAAACGCTTGTCATTAGAGTGAATCCTCAAATATCTTACACATGAATTTCAAGACTATAGCTTTACTTGTAATGATACAGCACGAGATTAAATGAATGCAATAAATGCGCCAAAAACACGGTAGGCCCTTAAGCAGTAAACATACGAGTAGTAATAAAACACACCCAGAACTCGGCATATTCCGGCGAGATGGCCTGCAAGTACGCGATCTTATCCTCCATCTCCTTCAGCCGCTTGTAGATGTCTGGCGCCACGGGGCCTATGTTCAGGTAGTGCTCGATAGCCAGCACCCGCTCGGCGACGGCGGCCGGCAGGCCCGGCGCCGCCGGCGGCTCCGGCTTGCTGAAGTCCGACACCGTTTGAGGGCCCCACTCGTTGCACACCTTGCGAACTGACAGTTTAAATTAGCAATGGCGGCATGTGAAAATTTTTGCAAGTAATGCCGAAATGAAACAATTACTTTGCTCACCCGCGACCTTAAGATAGTTACGTTTATATAAGAAATGCGTGTTCATGCAGTTCATCCACCTCCACGCTGTGTGAACACCAAGGATGATATAGACTGGATTAGCAATCGCCATAGTACAGATAGTCCGCAGAAAAATAGTTCGATTATTAAATCTAGATGGCGCTGAAATATAGCCCGTGGCTTTGAAAGCAAAGCAATAAGACTACAGATGTTTCATATTACTACAAATGTAAGGCTCGGAATTTTGCGTGCGGCTGATGACAGATCGTAGGGAGAGAGCACCGCTTTTTATCGATGTTATCGACAAATTGACAGGTTTTTTTTGATTTATGTTTTTATTAAATAAAACCTTCTAACTTTCCGATGATAAGTACTTTTTTCAGCGGTCAATGATGAAAAAAGTTCGAAATATCGTAAAGTTTAATCCGTTTAGATTGCTTTATTGAAATCACTATAATTACGAATACCTTTATATTTTACTTGAGAAAAGATCCCTCTGAGACCACTTAACGTTAGGTAGCTTGTTTACCTACCCTTTGATAAAATAAAAGAGAAAATATTATTTTGTATTCCTTCCGTTCTTACCTTAGCCAATATAAATTATTTTGTAATAATATTCCAAGCAAAAATATATTTACAATTATAAGTATGTATTAAAGTTACAACTTAATTAACAGTTTGTAGATTTGTCGATAACATCGATAAAAAGCGGTGCTCTCTCCCTACGATCTGTCATCAGCCGCACGCAAAATTCCAAGCCTTAATAATACTACATTTGCAGTAATATGAAATATCTGTAGTCTTATTATTTTGCTTTCAAACCCTCGGGCTATATGTCAGCGCCATCTAGATTTAGTACTCGAACTATTTTACCGCGGCCGATCTGTACTATGGCGATTGCTAATCCAGTCTATATCATCCTTGATAATACCTATTCAAGTAAAGAAATTACTTTGGCCTTATACATAATTCCTGCCATGTATTGGGCAGAGAAATAAAAAAACCATGTAAAACTATAATTTTTATTTTTGACATTGAACTTAAATTGAAAACGCAAATAACATAAAATTCCTTCGTTTTACAGACTTATTTACCTATGATCATAAATTGTGCTAAACTTATGACAATTTTAGTAACGAGACTTGTGACATGATTTTCACTTATTCTTACTAGAAATAGTTCTACATTTAGAACCCATTTTGTAGTTCTCAGCAGTTTTATATTCGGTTTGAAAATGTATCTGAAGTTTCTTCAGACTCCTTCTTCGACGGACTCTAGCTGATCGTGATCATTTTCGGTAGAGAATAGTTGTTCTAAGTTTTCTTCTGACTTGATATCAATCAGAGCCTCATGTGGTACAGAAGAACTTTTAAGCCCTACTCTCAACTTCCTTCCGAACATGGCTTCATATGGAGTACAGTTAAGGCCTGTGTGATGGGCTCTATTTTTCATTAATTGTACAAAACGTAATCCTTCCGACCATTTGTTAGTGTTGTTATCTTCCAACCACGTACTTAGGATATTCTTTATATCTTGGTTCACTCTCTCTACTGAACCTTGGCTTAGAGGGTGTCTCGGTCTACCATGCACAATTTTCAATTCGGGCCACATTTTACATGCTTCTTGAATAATTTTACTAGCGAACTCTCTACCATGATTGCTTTGAAGAATACTTGGTGCACCGAATATTGTAAATATATCAAGTAGTGCATATGCTACTTCTTCAGCAGTTTCGGTCTTGAGCGGGCGGAGCTGCACAAATTTTGTGAGATGATCTTGGTATACTAATATGAATGTATACTGACCATCTCCTTGTGATTGCATGTCTATTAAGTCAACCTGACATCTTTCATTAATTTCGGGGCAAAGAAGAGGTTTAACGACTGATCCTTTTTTTGGAACGCTGCGTTTTTTTTCGCAGCTGGCACATAAGTTTAAATAAATGGCAATTATTTCTCTCGTAATATTTTTATAGCGCAAATTTAACTCTTTCTCCATCCGGTTTCTCCCACCATGCCCTACTGCCAGGTGGGTATCATGCAGAATCTGAAATATTTCGTTGCTCGCCACGTAATACCTAATTATATTGTCTTTGACCGGGACAATCAATTTCTCTATTTCTCCAACAGTCATGACGTCAAATCTTCGCAAACGCTGATAATCTTCTGGTTTTTTATGCGACTCTTTTGACTTCGAAGATTTAACTTTATTAATCATCTCTATATAGCTTTTATTGGTAAAAAACTGAGTGTTTTGTCCTTTTAGTAATATTAATTTATTCAATCTTTCATTAAATCGACGCTTCATGTCGCTAAATATTGATTTATCCATGATTAATTACTTTAACACACATAAACAACTGTTTGACTATAATTCGAAACTGAACTATGAAAGTATAACCCATCCGCGTCCGTCCATATTCGCTTTCAATGCGAAACTAAACAAAAACTATGAGCGTTGTACAGTAAACTGTGAAGCTTTTGACGTCCGCTCGCTGCTATCGCGGACTCTGACTAGTCAACGCGACGCACGCGAGTCACGCGTTTCTCCCCTCCCCGCACCCCATCCACTGTATCTGTCATAGACCAGGTGATTAATGAGGGCAAGGGCATTATGAATAATGGCCAGCTATACCGGGCCAAGTGATTAATTATTATTATACTCCATTATTTATCACACTGTCTGGTAATACCTTCTTGCTAATACAAAGATATCTTATAAACGCGAAAGTTTGTATAGGTGTATAAGTGGATCTTTGTTATTTTTCACGCTAAAACGGTTTGTCAAGATTCTGATAGAATTTGGCACATAGATAGTTGATAACCTAGATTAACATATTAAAATATATGATACTTTTTATCCCGGAAAATTGCATAGTTCGCGGGATAGCAAATTGTGGAGGCCAAGAGGCGAGGTCTTTGCCCAGCAGTGGGACATATAACAGGCTAAATAATAGTCAAAAAACTTTGTGGCTTGTCAGAAAACTTGCTTGCATACGACATACTATAGAGACGACGTCCGACCAAAGGCCTTATTGTCTACCAAAGTACGGTAACAACTTAACTACGACGGTACGGCTTGTACGGTAACTTTCTATCATACTGTATAAGATGAGAGTAGAAAGAGATGGAGAATGCGATCGCGGAATCGGCTTCAGTCGATCGGAAAAACTTTTATGTCAACGCAATAAGAGCGAAAAGGTCGTCGATCGGCTCGGCTCCATTCGGCGCGCGTAGCTGAACCGGTCAACGTCTTTTTTCCTCTTATTGGTTGTCACAAAAGGTTTTTCCGATCAGTTGAAGCCGATTCCGCGTCGATAGATACAAAAGTACATTGGGTATTTAGTTAAATGAGCATTTCTCAAAAAAAAATGCTAAGTCTTTTATATTCCGTAAAACCATATAACTATAGTCCTAGCCTGCAACAATAGTCCAATTTTCATCCTTACATTATCCTTAAAATATGATAGCTACATGGCTAGACTAAAGCAAATTATTTTAGGCCTAACAACATAATTATATACCCAGAAATAATAGCAGTAAGCTATAACATTTTAAGGATAATATAAGGACGAAAATTGGACTATTGTTGCAGGCTAGGACTATAGTTATGTGGTTTTACGGTTCTAATTATTTTATGTTATTCCTAGTCAGAATTACAAGCTCTTTCAATCGTAATATGACAAATAAACGTACCTAGTTTTTTTTTCCTATTTTTTAACTATTCCACACATTTTGTAAGGCGTAACGAAAAGTAAGAACATAAAAAATGTATGACATTTTCGGGAATTTTATTGTCTCCTACAGGGATGGAAAGAGGTCGTGATTCTGAGTAGGAATAACATAAAATTTTTGGGAATATAAAAAAGTAGCATTTTTTTGAGAAATAATCAAATGACTCACTCTTCAAATGCCCCTTGGAGTCGCTCCGTCGCACGAACTGCGTCCTCACTCTCGCGCACGTGTCTTCCATCTGATCCTCCTCCTTCCCCGGTATGAAGTCGTGAATGTTGCTGATATTCACTTGCTCTCTCTTTCTCTCGATGAAGTTCTGTATCCGTTGCTGGAGTTCCTCATCAGAGACGTTTATTTGGATAAGGTTCTTGTCTATGTGGTCGACTGGAGGGGAAGGGGGTATAGGCGCGCCTGAAAGAAATTAGTCATCTTTGTTAATATGTATTTACTGCCGCAATGGCGTTTTGCGACTTGCAGTGCTTTTAAGAGTTTACCTATGGGGTAAAACCCAGTGATCAGCCATAATATTTAATAGTAAGTATCGCCCAATAGTCGGCATCTGCCTATCTTTCGTACTCATCGCACTCATACATATACGGCCGACTACCGGTGCAAGACTGACTATTCGGTATTCTACCCTGTGTTACCTACTTGGTGAAGACAGTAAGGCGCGTTGTGTAGTTTTCATCTTTAAAAAAATATAGGAATAGAGTGATGTAAAAGAGTGGAAATTAGATAAATGAGGTTGCCATTTTCAAACTGTCATATTCTTGACGTAAAATGCTTGAGCACGACAACAATTTCGTATGTTAATTTTTAGTTTTTCCCATCCGTTTTCTACAGTTTTACGTCGTAAGTAACTTGTACTTAAAAACATCAACTTTTCTGTTCATATTTAAAAGTAAGTTTAGGCATGTTTGCAGTATATTCGACTTTAATGAGAAGTTAATACAGTCGTGTTTACAATTTTTGTCAACTTTGGCTGAAATTTTGGCGAATATCAAATATTAACTTGTATGAATATGCCTTTTGTTTCTAGGGTTTGCTTTACATTCGACACCGTTTCGAATTTCTTAATCCTTGGCTCATTTTCTCCATACATTTCATACTTATCGCATGATTTTAGGTTAGGTAAAACTATTCATCCTTCCACCCATGTCTCCTCAAATAAAATACATGACAAGTAAGTAACAATGCACTTTATTGGCGATTTTAATGATCCATTAAAACTCCACACAACCCGCAGTGCTCAAAACTAAAGTAACATAAAAGAAAATTACGTATATTTAAAAACGAAATAGATCTACAGACATAATTAACTTATTAATAACGTTTCACTCATATTCCATGAAAGCAAACAAAATGCCAGACATATAAATAAGTACATACATATAATACAATAACAACGTGATAAATACATAAAGTATCATGTAAATGAACATATAAGACAGGCACCAAGATACAATGTATCTTTTGTAGTCTTTATCTTATGTATATCTATATCTATATAGAACTAAGTTGTTATTTAAATAACAAAAGCTATATAACAATGTTTATTGTCATATTATGACTTGAAGTTATGTACTAAAATAGCTTCAGAACTATATCACGACCGTTTTACTTATTATTGCAGATATTTCATCATAGTAATATAGCATTATACAAGTATAACATATTTCATGTCATCGGATTCACAATTTTATTACGTTGGCAACTATCACGTTAATAAATTCGAGTCAACATATCATTTGATACTACAAAATCTACTCCAACATCTATCCTAAACCATCAAAATATTGCAAAATTTTTAAATATACAACAGTTGAAAACAACATTAAAAAAACCGTAAACGAAATTACTATACATCACCAAAGTAAACAACTCAACTTTCAACTCTGATATGCTTGCTTGCAGCGCGACTTAATAATAGGAACCATACAAAGGTTAAACTAGAATAACAACATGCACAAAGTAAAATTATTAGGCTTTCAGCGAGGTATTCAAAATACACCTTAAATACGAGCACAATAAGGTTTATTTGATGCAACAACTATAGGCAGGTAAGGTTGGAGAATCCGCACCCTTCACTTTTCGAACTTAGTGGTAGCATGAATTTAAAAAACAAAGTAGACATATTTGGATTAAATAGAAAGTTTTAGTACTGTTAATTGTGATGACTTTAATTTCCAGGGGCCAGCTTATTTTATATTTAACAAGTAGTAATTTTCAATTTTCTAATCATGACACGAAACAAGAACAACGATTCGATTCGTGTTCGATGACCAGTCTAAAAAATACGAATTGTTTATTCTCGAGCTTTGGATATTTAATAAGTAATTTAATTATTAATAGATACCCATAGTTCAAGCCCTGCTTAGTTTGGAGCTACGCCAATTAGGGTCAATATTTATTTATTATTTATTATTGTTCATGATTGCCTTGATTTTGATTGAAGTCATCCAGTTTAACGTAACAAGACCCATCAGACGTTTTAGCACATTAAAGATTTTGCTTTAACTAGGGTTTAAGTTATATTATGCCTACATACTAAAGTTTTGCTTCGGACATCTGACAGGTCAAACCTTCTGTCCGTTACTACAAGTTCTATTTTTACTCGACCACGCACATTCGACGTTCTCCTTCCATGCGGGCGCTGCGTCCTCGTAGACCTCTCGCTTCCACACAGGCACTTTGGCTTTGAGCAGGTCGATGCAGAGCGAGACAGCGTCGAGGGACTCCCGCCGGTGCGGGCTGCTTACTGCGATCACCACTGACGCTTCGCGGCACGGCACGTTGCCTAGCCTGGAGACAATATTTGTGATCAGCAAAAAAAATATATTGAATCAGGCGTTACTTTGCGGAGGTCCATATTAATAAATAAATAATAAAATAATAAGTAAATATCACGGGACAATTCACACCAATTGACCTAGTCCCAAAGTAAGCTAAGCATAGCTTGTGTTATGGGTGCAAGGCAACGGATAAACATACTTATATAGATAGATACATACTTAAATACATATTAAACACCCAAGACCCGAGAACAAATATTCATACAAATATCTGCCCCGACGCGGGAATCGAACCCTGGACCTCAAGCTTCGTAGTCAGGTTCTCTACCTACTAGGCCATCTGGTCGTCAATAATGAACTGAAACAATTACTTTGCTCACCCGCAAACTTTCGATAGTTACGTTTATGTAAGAAATGCGTGTTCATGCAGTTCCTCCACCTCCACACTGTACGAACACACACAAATCACACAAACCCCATGTGTGTATGTGTTTGTGTGTTCGTACAGTGTGGAGGTGGAGGAACTGCATGAACACGCATTTCTTACATAAACGTAACTATCGTAAGGTTGCGAGTGAGCAAAGTAATTGTTTCAGTTCGGCAAAAAAAATAGTTTTTCGGAATTTCTGTGATGCTGGAGATGAAAGGAAAGCGGAGTGAATGAAAGCTGTTTTAACTCTCATTCGACCGGTTACCACAGCCTGATAAATAAACCGTCATAAGCTGAACCCGCATAACAACTTTATCACAATAAATACCCCAGTGACTTCATTGATGAGCACTGTAATGGCTTACAGGGACAAGATTCTACTGCGGGTCAATGCGGCGGTTTACCCATAAGAATATCATTTTCTGGGTTATCTCAGCGCTACAACTGCTGATAAACAACTGATATAGACCACAACTAGAGTAGAGATAAGGTGGGTCAGGAGCGTCGAGAAGATATCAGTATCAAATCAAATTGGTTCAAAGGATTCGGTTAAATAGTTAAATATGAGATTTATAGGGGGTTCAACGGGTGTTAAACCCATTATATGAAATTATTTGATGCTGTTCGTGGACGGTTCTAAACATCTAAATCATCATCATCATCATGTCAGCCGAAAGACATCCACTGCTGAACATAGGCATCTCCCAAGGTTCGTCAGACAGATCGTTCCTGCGCCATCAGCATCCAACGCGTTCCCGCAACCTTAACCAGGTCGTCGCTCCATCAAATATATCGAATGGGTTATAATAATACCGAAGTTTTTTCCTAAAACAGTAACTTTTAAAGACCGTTTTAATAAATCCAGAGAAGTTTATCGTTTAAAGAGACGTTTAAACTTTTCGATATTAAGAACCGTGCCGGTCAGTCAGTCAATCAGCCAGGATTTTTCTTTTATATATGTAAACATAACGCATATCAACTTGATTATAACAATTAAACAAAGGTAATTTGGCTAATTCAATCACTAAGCAAACGCATAACTTAAATTTCGATTTGAAGTTTGCCACTCTGAGTGTTAAATAAACAAGCGAAGTAAAACGCATTTGTGTTACTTTTAACTTACAATGAGCCGTCATGTAATAGACTAGTAATTACAGGATGTCAGTAATTTGTTGGAGTTGTCGAAATTACCGGTCACGATATAGCGAACAGCAGCGGGCATAACAGCAGTAATAAATCTAGTAATGTAATCTCCTTGGTTAGCTACCTATGTTGTGTCGATTTGCTAATACGATACAATGCAACATCCAATTTCCTAGTATAGTGAGTGGGGGTAAGATGAAAAGCAGTGTAAGATGAAAAACTACTCGTAGCACCCAAGTGTTTTTCATCTTACTCTGCTTTTCATCTTACCCCCACTCACCCTAGCAAAATTTACTGAAGCTTATTTTCACAATCGCGTTTTTTCCCAACTTTAATCGACACAGAAACATAGGTATAGTATAAATCTTCCTAGGTGAATTTTTCGCTCCGAGCCCTTCTCTTTCAAAACAAACGGTATCGTCATAGTATTAAGGTTCAAATTTAATGTAATGGCTCGAAGCGAAAAATTTACCTGGGAAGATTTATACTATAGGTTAAGGTTATGTTAAGTTTGCATCGGCCCGAAGGGCTAAAAGCACACAGAAGAAGGTAATCCGCGCGAACGGAGCTCCGTCGACACGGTTTCTGTGTCAATTCAAATTGGGAAAAAACGCTAGTGTGAAAATAAGTTTCAGTAAAAAACTAAATAATGTTTTCGTTTTCGGTAAATTGAGCTATCCAGTCGAAATAACAGTGAAAATTAGACCTTATGGAAACAGCTAGTTTCGCGGTATTGCAGTTTCACCGATGAAACCATTTTTTTATGAAGTTTGGATGCATGTGCAGACAGTAGTTGTCAGATGTGCTGTGTTGAACAATACACGATAAGATAGTGAAGTGGTGTGATAAGGGAACAACTATTAGACTATTTTTTTATAAAGATGATGTGAGGTGACACAACAAATATTGCGTAATCTGTAATCTGTTACTGAGTGTTTGTGACCACCAAAAGTGTAGCCATATTTTATTTTAAAAATGAACACCAAATATTTTAATTTTTAAACAAATCAATAAAATTTATTATACCGAAGCCATGTCCAGTGTTAGCGGTTCGCGCAATTCTAGCCCAAGCTAAGTATCCTTACCCATCATAATGAGATTCCAACACAGTGCAAACCGCATTAATTGAATTATTGTATTTGGTGATCATTTCATTAATTTGAAGATCATTTAATAAATTCGGTGATCATTCAATAAATTTGGTGATCATTCAATAAATTTGGTGATCATTTAATAAATTTCATGATCATTTCGACAAATTTGATGATCTCCACCAACCAATCAACTCCGCAAACATTGGAGCTTTAACAAATTCAGTAGGTAGTCTTTTGAAAATTTTGATGATCATTTAAAAATTTGGTGTCCATTAAATAGAAATAAAAAACATTACATTAAATACAAATATAAAATTAGTTAATTTGATGTTTGAATAGTTGACTAGCTGGCACTTTTACAATTTTCCGGTCTATAATTATTAGGCTGGTGTTCTGAAATATATTTTGGTGGTTATATTTGTCCTATTAATTAATAACTTACCTGTGATAGATGGCGATACCGTGTACTGCCGGCCACTTGTCCCTGATTTCCGTGCATATGGCCTTCATAGCCTTCAGCGCCATCGGCTCGTATGCCTCATACTCTAGCCGAAGGACCTGAGACAGAACATTTGTTATTTGTACTTGTAGTGATTAAATCAGATGTTAAAGGCCACAACAAATCAGAAGCGCGGGGCGCCAACGGAGCGTGCCGCGCGGTCAATAACACTGAATCAAATACGGTGTGCCGCGCTGCCGGTGTGTCACCGTATATTTGATTCAGTGTTATAGAGCGTGCTGGGCACGCTCCGTCGGCGCCCCGCGCTCCCGGTTTGTGGTGTGTGGCCTTAACTTCGGCAGAGCGAGGATGTCTTTTGGCGCCCTTTGCGTCATGATTTTGGCGCCCTCGCTAGTTGACATCAATCAATCAATCTTTATTATGCTTAAAATGTGGTACAGTAGGTTACAATAGGACACATAGAGCAGCCCTACTCTCGAGCTCACTTTTGATTAAAGTGTAGTGTTCCGTTGTTAAGTAAAGCTCTCCACCTTTTTTTGTCGCAGTTTACGCATAACGCAATAAAAATAAATAAAAAGAATAGTTTGAACTATACTTTTATTTAGGGTATTTTGGAGGAAGGGATGGTGGTGCTTTAGGCATTTAAAATTAATGTATAGAGTTAGCAACGTATTAGCATCTTGTTAGTAGCGTTAGAAGCGGTAGGTGAGTGAGTTTTGCATTTAGATATAAAGTGTCTCTAAACCAAACTGCTTCAGGAAAAGCGCACCCTAACACTTCAGTTATATTGGCTTGGAAACACCAATGGTAAAAGTTTAATCCACAATGTAGGCATCATTTGCATTACAATCACTCACATTAAAACTAAATATGTACCTACTACTAATGTTGAATAATAGACAATTTGTTCAACCTAAATAACATCTACACAAACTCATGTTTACAAAAAATATAAAAAAAAAACATCCAAATTGATAACCTCTTTTTCTGAAGTCAAAGTAGTAGGGTTAAGTTGCAGGGTTTCATACTAAAATGCAACAAATATTCAATATTGAGTTTTGATAACTCTCATAATCAGTAGTATGCGCTTTAAGGATGTGCTCAAATGACATCTGAATGCCTGTGCTATAGATCCTGAGTGTTGGGAGGAACTTGCTGCAAAGCGGTCATCTTGGCGATCTACAATCTCAAAAGGCATCAAATTATTTGAGGAAGAGCGTCTCACGGCGTTAGACGTAAAACGCCAATTACGTAAAGAGAGACCTAAGTTCTCCTACACGTATACATACAACCCAGCTGGGCAACTGTACTGTCACGCGTGTAGGAGAGTATTTAAAAGTAAATTCGGCCTAGCTAGCCATATCAGAGCCCATGATAGGCGTCTTAATTCATAGAATAGTGGGGTCGCCGTCATAGAAACCGATGAGGAGGACTATATATATATAATCAGTAAATCAGTAAGTATAACATCCCTGTTTCCTAGGTAAAAAAATAATAATTCTTATTAGTCCGTATTTTACATTATCAAAAAATATTAGACACGTAATTTTTCTTTTGACAATTAAACAAAAAATGACGAAGATATGGCGCGTTGAAGTTCCGCGTGACGTCACTTGTTCCTAAAACGCTCATACAAAAGTGTAGGAACATGTGACGTCACGCGAAACTTCAACGCGCCATATCTTCGTCATTTTTTGTTTAATTGGCAAAATAAAAAATACGTGTCCAATATTTTTTGATAATCTAAAAGACTGACTAGTTAGGAATGTAGCCAATTGAGGCATGCTAGAAATGTTTCGAAGCAATCCTTGGTTTTTTTCAAGGTTGGTTTCTATGAAAAGTCAACTATGTACGTACCAAACCCTGAAAAGAAACCACGGATTGGTTCAAAACATGTCAGACATACCTCAACTACAAAGATGTGATTGATCTGCATTTCTTATTTTAGTAATCATGTCTGTCTCGCAGTAGTTTTAATTCAAAGTTTAATCAACTAATACTTGTTATCTTGTAAAGCCTATTAAGCTATAATAGTTCTCCTTGTTAATTTGTTATATAGGGTAAATCACCAATAACTGGCCACCGTTTAACGACTGGCTTCGTCATACCAAAAATGAACTCTATTCACCCATAATAGAATTCATTTTTAGCATAAGGTGTTAATTACTGGCCACCCTTCAATAACTGGCCACGTTATGCTAAATTGAATTCTGTTTGTAGGGGAACTGAGTTCATTTTCAGTATGAGGGGACCAGTTATTGAAGGGTGGCCACTTATTGGCGATTTACTATTATAATTTTTCAATCACATAGTTTAGTTTGTAGGAGGGTGAGACACTTGACTCTACACAGAACATCTCTTGTAACAGTGATAGGCAAAGATATTGTATGAATTTACTTTATCATCTGAGTCAATAAGACAAACTACTCAAGGTCGGTAAAATCGTTGTTTTTGTGTGATGATAGCTCTTGCGTTGCTATTTTAATGTTTGTCCTGTTATTGTGAAATAATTATTAATACATGTTTATCATTGCCATTATGAGTGATATTACAGCAAAATTGCATGTTTTTAACCCTTTCAACGCCGCGCCTCGACAAAACGTAAACCTGCTTTGAATCTTATGTGACAACTATATGTGTTGTTGGCATTGTGTGGTTAAGGTTAAAATTTATTTTAAAAATTCTGTTAACTTATGATGAGTTCACAAGAAAGTATAAAGTTAGGGATTGAATGCAACCCTAGTTTAAACCAACCAACAATTATTATAGATTCATAAGGATATAACTATAATTGAGTAAGTTATTAACAATGAACTGAAACAATTACTTTGCTCACCTGCAAGCTAAGTAATTGTTTCAATTTATTGATATGGACCTTCGCAAAGTAACGCCTGATTTAATAAATTAGGTTATTAACAAGAAGGAAAACAAACGCAATTACATTTTATAACATCACAATATCTCAGTAAAATATTTTTACATATTTACAACAAGAGACATTGTATACACATCTAATACTAAATTTGTGAAATACGGTGTTCCGCAGGGCAGTGTGCTTGGCCCTCTGCTTTTCTTGATTTATATAAATGATTTGACAAAGGCAGTACATCACCCCATGATTTTGTTTGCTGATGATAGTACATCTATCATTAAGTTTAATGATTTGACTCAATATGAACATGACATAAACAATGCAATGAGCAAAATTATAATGTGGCTTAATAGTAATAATTTAATAATTAATTTGACCAAAACTAATGTAATGCATTTTTATCAAAGAAAGCAAGTTAAGGACATAAATGTTAATTATGTCGGACAAATTATAGAAAAGGCTGAGGTCACAAAGTTTTTAGGATTGATGATCGACAGTAAACTCACTTGGAAATTTCAAGCAGAACAAGTATGCAAGAAGCTAAGTAAATCAGCTTTTGCGCTAAATAAACTTGCAAAAATCGCAAACACTGATTCCCTGCTCACCGCTTATCACGGACTTGTAGCATCAATACTAAGGTACGGAATAATATTTTGGGGAAATTCGACTTGTGGAGAAGCAGTGTTTAAAGCTCAAAAAAGGTGCATAAGGGCTATGTATAGTCTTAAAGTGACTGACAGTTGTGTTCCTTTTTTTAAAAAATATAAAATTTTAACCTTTCCGTCGCTTTACATTTTGGAGGTAGCTATTTTTGTTCATTCTCATCCTGGTCTGTTCAATAAACTGATGGAGGCACGCCGGCTCCCTGTTTGTTCTCAATATCAATATACATTGTGTAGTAAAATTTGTAAAAAAGCATTGGTGCGCAAAAGTGTCTTAGGAATGGCTCCTCAAATATTTAATAAAATTCCAGATTCTTTTAAAGAAATTACATTGGCGTAATTTAAAAAAAGACTGTCATTGTTACTTATAGAAAAATGTTATTATACAATCAATGATTTTTTAAGTGATAACAATTTATAATTATTAATGTTTTATTGTTTTTTTTTAATTACCTAATTATTATTTTTTTTTTACAAATTTTTAATTTCATTTTATTTTTAGTGTTTTTTTTTTTAACATTTTTATATGAATTTGTTTGATTATTTTATTTTGACTGGACTACATAGTACCTACATACATATAATATTTATCGCTGCATAATTGATAAAATTGCTAATAATGTTATTTAGAAAACCTATGATAATTTGTACGCCATGTGGCAAAACATACAAGGTTCTAATTTTAAGTTTCCCATCTATATTTGTACCTATGTTTGACAAATAAATGATTATGATTATGATTAAGGTTAGAGCTTTATTTCTTTATTTATGAATAAAGAAATACATAAAGAGTAAAATAGCCAGAAGCTACTTACCTTTTTACCATCAAAGTTATCTCTGGTTGTGCCAACAAAGACAGAGACAGCACCACAGCTGTCATCCACCACCAGCTCACTTATCCCATCCACAGACAACTTGTCTGCTGTAAGTTGCAAATGATCCATTTCTGCTAATAAACTTTACGTAAAATAAATTATAACTTATCCACCACTTAGAGGTGGTATCACAGCAATATGATCACGCTCATTTATTTCTATATCCACTGCCTCGTCACAGACTTCTTCGTTTTTTGCTAACAATATGTTATTTTTTATCGCTTTTAAATTGTAGCTTTCAGTGATTATGGTCAGGAGCTGGTTGTAGCTGAGCTTCTTAGGCAGCAGGATAGAGGATTCTTTTGTACCAGCAAGCTCTTTGGATTGAGCAAAAAATAATAGCTTCACATTCACCACATTCTCAATTTCCATAGTTATTGCATCCTGTAAAAAAAGTTTTATTAGTTTACAAGTTTTTTACTATAGAAGTACATGTAACATTAGATCCGAAAATTTGAGATATAAATAACGTCAATTAAGCAATATTTGACAGGTATATACTATAATAAATGGGTAGAAAATCAAACAACAATGTAATTAAATGCAATTTAACAATAACATTACTATTATATTGGCAAATATTCAACGAACATTTTGGCACTAAGTCGAAAGATTATTTTCAGTGCAAACAAAAATAAATTGACTGCACTACGTTGCAAACTAAATCGTTTAATCGCCGAATATGCAAACGACCCGCATATTTTTCAATTAATTAGGACCTACAAGAAAGTCACGAAACGCAAGCGGTCGCAAGGACATTCAGTTACGAACTAACTGGTTCGCTTTCGCATACGGCAATCTAGAAGCCGGTTTCATAATGAAGAGATCAAACCAGCCGTGAAAAACAAGAAGTTTTCAATAGGTTTATTCATATGTTAGGGTACTCGACCTTAATGAGTAGTAGTGCGCCAAAGCTTTTTCTATGAGGCACAAAACAGAATGATACGTTTAATTTATTTCAGCGCGATAACATCCTTTACAAAACTTAATTTACCATGCGTCGCAAGTCGCAATCACCAAAATACATCGTGACAGTGACAGTATTTTGACAGTCAGGCAAACAAGGTCAACACCATGAACGTAGTATAAGAATGGACCAATTCTATTTAAGACGAACAAAAAACCGTCATGTGTCTCTTTCTAGCACATGCAAAGTCTCACTGTGAAAAAAAGAGTGAAGCATAGACAAACACCGCCATCTTAAACGTCCACCGATCCGTGCTCTAATGTCAAGACATAATTTTAAATTGAAATGTAAAAGTTACTTTCTCGCACTAAGTGCAACCTATATACAACATGTTTGTACTTACCTCGCTCCAACAAGACTTCAGGCTGAGGTATTCGTAGCACTCATGGGTGACAAGTAAATTGGGCGCATCTGAGATTGGCACATTGACTCTTTGTTTGTTCGTTTTGTTTCTGTAAATATATATATATTTTTTTTCTCTTTTACAAGCAAATGGCGGTAGTTATTTTTAATTTTTTATGTACTTACGGGTTTTCACAAGGTCGGGCTGTGTTCCCACCCAATTAGGTTTTTGTTGCGAACTGTTCGCCAGCGTTCGTGTCGTTACAGCGTATATGTTTTTTGTGTTTAGTTTTAAATGGGTCCCACTGAAAAACAGCGTTGTGGCTTGCCTCAACATTATGCTGAGTGGGGCCCAATTTATACTATTCGATATTTATTTGTATATTTCCTCTCTCTCTCTCTCTCTCTCTCTCTCTCTCTCTCTAAAAGAGTGAAATTTACTTAATTTCATACCACTATAACCATGGCTTGTGTGGCTATCGGTTGCAAGAGTACAATGGGTGTATTAACAGAAAGTGATCAAAGAATATCTTTCCATCGGTAAGTTATCGACTATCATTATGAACTTATTGCGCAATGTTTAGATTATATGATCTGTTCTCAATATTGTGAAGTCATAAAGGTCACGTAAGGCCAGAGATTTATTAAAATAATGAACAACAAAACATCTGTTCAGGCCGTTATGACAGCTCATGTACTTAAAATTTGATAATAGGTATCTCTTCTTCTTATTAGTCGTGCACTCTTGACAGAGTGGTCGTGGTCATGCTTCGGTCGATCGACTCCTGCGCCACCGCTGCTCTCGCGACGCGTCGCCAAGTAGCCCGATGTCTGGCAGAGTGGGAGCAATCGTTTATGCTAGAGTGCGTCACAGTTTTGATGAGGTCTGTCCACCGAGTTGGGGAGCGCCCGCGAGATCTTTAAATAGGTATGTGGTTATTTAAATAAATCGATATTTTATGTCAGGTTCGGTTTTGTCACTTTTATTCACAATTAATATATGTTTTACTTAAACTTTTTATAGGTTCTGAGAAGCACTACAAGAAAAACTAAGTAAGTTGTATTATGGCTAATATAATGCTAATTGTTGATGTGTATTGTTCTCAGGTTACCTAAAGATCCTGATTTATGCAAGTTTGTCAGATAATTTATCAAAAATGTATTCTGTTTATTAGAGAAATAAAAAAAAATGGTTTTATTTAGTGGTCAATAAACGATAAAAGTTCATACGTAAAATACAATCATAAATATTATTTTATAATTATAATTGTCGTTTCACTTTTCCCCTTATATCCATTATACTATTCGTACATAAATATACAAATAAATATAAATAGCTAGCTGTTGCCTGCGACTCCGTCTGTGAAGAATAGGGGTAGGTATAAAAAAATAGCCGACGACCTATTCTCAGACCTACCGAGTACAGACCAAAAAGTTTCATAAAAATCGGTCAAGCCGTTTCGGAGGAGTTCGATAACAAACACCGTGACACGAGATTTTTATATATTAGTGAAGATTGATACGCCTTATCGGGACCTAAGTATGTTCTCGTTAAAAAAATTGTACGTTGCACGTATTATTTGGGCCATTTTAGGCGATCGGCAGATGGCGGTATGGCTCGGGGAGGTTAATTTGCGTTTTGTCTTTGTTGTTGTTTTTGTTAATAATTTTGTATCGTTTTTCGAGTTTGTCGTTATTAGATTTGACTAGTCCACACCGCCACGCCACCTGCCAAGAGTGCCTCAGTATGCTTATTTTTAAACTCGCAGACTTCTATTTTACAACTTACAACTACTACTACTACTCATTCCAATATCAAACTGCTTTTCGTAATTTTTAACTAAAGGAAAAGAGTATAAAAAGAATCAATAAAATACTGAATAGTATGCTTGTGAGTAATTTTTCGAATCCAATTTGGTTCTTCAAATCATGACACGATAATTATTTTTGACAGCTAAAGTTTATCGATATAAAAGTTTCACATCTCTAGGATATATATACAGGGTGTTTGGTAGCTACGTGCAAAGCTTTAAGGGGGTGATAGCCGAGGTATTTTTGAACATTTTTAGCCATATATGTCTTAGCCGAAATTTGATTTTTTTTTTAAATTGAAGACTTAGAAATTTTAGGAAATTACCCAGAATTTGATAGTCACGAGTCAATATTACCCCAATAAGCGTTAATTTGGAAATTTTAAATATGGCACAGAAAAATGACGTAGACTTGTCTTTTTCACATGTTATTTACTAGTAAAATTTCAAGACTAGTGCATTCTTAGCGAGTGCTCCCTGAGTTTGGTTTCTACTTTTTATCTCAGATTTAGCAAGCAATGTTAATGAGTGATACCTTAAAAGAAAGAACAATAAACAGGCATGTTTCTAAAAATGTTTGAACTTTTCAAGGATTTTTTTTTAAATTTTTTTTATGGCGCAGAAAAATGACTCTTTTCGAACCTAAGACATTTTCAGTAATTTCGAATGCCTCCATTTTGTTTTTGTGGCAAGAAAAACACTTAAAAATTATTTCATTTGGTCTAATACACATTAAACTATCCGAAATAAAAGATTTGGTTTCCAAATTAACGCTCATTGGAGCAATATTGACTCGTGACTGTCAAATTCTGGGTATTTTCCTAAAATTTCTAAGTCATCAATTAAAAAAAAAATATGTAATTTTCTGCTAAGACATATATGGCTAAAAATGTTCAAAAATACCTCGGCTATCACCCCCTTAAAGCTTTGCACGTAGCTACCAAACACCCTGTATATCGATTTATAAATACACTATATAGGTAACGCCACCAGAGTTGAGGCCATGCACACAACCACATCTCATGTAATGACAGCGGGATTTTGACGTTGTGTTGACGTTTAACGACAACACAACGTCAAAATCCCGCTGTCATTACATGAGATGTGGTTGGGTATCTATTACAATACCGAAGTACGAAAGACCGAATGTATTAAAACATCGAATGGGTCAAAAGACCGACACGATTTTTTTCTGAAACCGTTAACTTTTTAAGATTGTTATAAAACAAACCTAACCTAACCTAATGGGTTCTGTATGATGCCGTTTTAATAAATTTTGAGAAGTTTACGGTTTCAGAAAAAAATCGTGTCGGTCTTTTGATCCATTCGATGTTTTAATACATTCGGTCTTTCGTACTTCGGTATTGTAATACATACCCATGTGGTTGTGTGCGTGGCCTCAACTCTGGTGGCGTTACCTCTAGTAAACTGGCTTCATTGAATTGAAAGCCAATACAGACAAACGTATATCTGTCTCTATTTGCAGATGATGTTTTCTTTTAGAACGAGAGAGAATACCGATGGTTATATTTCGTCTTAAATATGACGTGTCTATTCTATAGTACGTCTATGGTCAACTCGCGCTCAGTGACCGTTGAACATCCGTTGAAGTTAGCTAGCAAAGTAAAAATTTTGTACATTTTACAAAAATGTAATATATACAATGCAGTCATAATTTTAATAAAAATTACTTTACTAAAAACAACTCTGCTTGGGTACTGTGGCTAATATTATGCTTACTATCAAGCAACAATCATTAGGCTTACTTATGAAAGCAATAAAAATAAGCTTAATTTTACTTTGTTACTCTACGTTACTAAAATATAAATTTATTTTAATATTAAAATTTTATTTGTATTCAAAATATTTAAGACGTACAAAAGAAACCAAAACTAAACGCCAACTAGCTTTGTAAACGCACTTTATTTAAAGACGTCTATGAATGTACAAATTGATTGAAATAAAGTATTCTTGCCAAACAAGAAATAATACTCTGCGAGCTAAATACAAATGCTTATGACATTTACTTATGCTTTGGATAGCTAACGCATAATTGTAAAGTCTTATTATCTTCCGACTAGATAAAGTATGTGAAATAAATATATTTTATATTGTGTTAACCAGCAATGATCTCAGGAGCATTCAAACAAGAGCGATAATGCATGGTAGCTTTAAGCGTGAGCTTGATGTTTGAGTTGACTGACACTGACATTACTGTCAGTTGAAATATAAAAAAGTTACCGGATTTCAAACGGTCTTCGTTCGTTGTGAATTTACGCTCGAGCCCAACCGCTTTTTGGCAAGTTTCCCTCGGGCGCGCGCGTTACATAAAATGAACGTCGCAGTGCGCGCACCACAAAAAGGTTAAAAATAGATTTTCAGTGTGAGTTGCGTGTATTCCCCGCCGACATTTTTGTTTTCAAATGACATACATACCGAATCGACGCTCTTATTACGTGTTAGAAATCCGAAGTGAAACCCACTGAAATCGGCTAACTGTAAACATTGTACTGATTTTTTTGTTTGCATCTCGTCTCCTGATTGACGTGTGGCGCGTAAATGAATATTAATTGTGGACGTTCGTGTGTAGTGATTTACGGTGTTTCTATGGATTTGTACGAGTAATTGAAGTGAAAGATAACTTACATTAAAATGGCTCACCACGCTGAGCCGATGGACGTCGACGACATCGAAAGTGATTTTGACAACAAGGAAAACACTTATCATCACAGCAATGTTTTGCCAAGAACACCATGCACCGAAAAAGGGTATGAAGAACTTGATGTCTCAGAGCTCAACATGAAGCTAAGGTATTCCATCACCCCTGCTGTTTCCCCGATGTCAAAGAGTATGACCCACTGTCTTGACAACCGATACAATGCTTCCACAGATGAGTCTCTTAACAACACAGTTATAAATGAAAATGAAAATAATTTGACTCGGTCCTTACATTCTGCTTTAAACAAGACAGACTCGAAATCGCCTAAGGTATTGCCTCTGCAATCTTTACCAGCAGACCTTACTGCAGATAGTGCTAGAAATGTTACAGTTCTTCAACCACTGGTAACTAAAATTGACAATAAGAATATTAACATAACTGTAAGCAATGAAAGTGAAATTGATAATCTGTTATATCCAAGTTCCTCTTCATCTATGACACATACGCCTGAGGCCACCACACCTACGAAGGAAATCCCTAAAGATGGTGGATCCCCGATTATGAGAGGGCTAAAGTCTGTTCTGAGTATGTTTCGATCTTCGCAAAGCCCTATTCCTCCAGCAGAAGTAGAAAACAAAGCCATAGATGCTGTTCTAAGCCCAACTGATGTCCAATTAACTGATTCTAAAACTCAGGCTATGGCATCTACTCCTATTAATCAGAGAAATAAAGAAAGAAGTATCTCCAGAAAAAATAGTCCGCACAAAGAAAGTCTAGTATTTAATGAAGATTTAGAAAAAGAGTTACAATGGAATGATGATTCTACAATTGTTTTTAGTACAGAAAAAATCCCGATCCACAAATTATTTTTTCAAGATAAGCCAGCTAGCTCCAAACCTGATAATTTGCAACAGCCTGTAAGTGAAGATGCTAATACCTCAGTAGAATATATGGATGTTTCATATAATGATACTTCTATGAGAGAAAGATCATTGATTGCAACTGGAAATAAAAGTACATTCATTGATATTCCGGAATCAGATGGAGAATTTGTTGATTGTGAAACCACTATAATCCAGGATGAATGCCAAACCTGTAATGAAGATAAATTTGATATCAAACAACAAGATAGTACTGAAAAAGTTATGACTGAAAACAATGCTGCTGTTAATGAAATTACTTTTTTGGATACCACTGTAGATATACTAAAGTTAATTGATGGTTCTCAAATAGACGCTAATGCAGATGAAACTGTAAAGCAACTAGATTTTTCCACTACTGATATTGTCAACCGATTATCTGATCTTATTAATGCTTCAGAAACGGTTGAAACTAATGTAAGTTTAGATAAGCATAAAGTTGATTTGAGTAGTACTGAAGCTCCCAAGTTAACTGATGTACTTGAGCAAACTTTAACTGAAGTCCAGCCAAAATTGTTAGAAAATTTAGTAACCAGATCAGAGAACACTGTATTTTGTGAAAACATCAGTTCTATTACAGATGCTGAAAATGTTAGTATTGAAAACAATAAAGTAGAAAATGTTACTTTGGACATAACCTTGAGTAATACTGAAGCTCCCAAGTTAACTGATGTACTTGAGCAAACTTTAACTGAAGTCCAGCCAAAATTGTTAGAAAAATTAGTAACCAGATCAGAGAACACTGTATTTTGTGAAAACATCAGTTCTATTACAGATGCTGAAAATGTTAGTATTGAAAACAATAAAGTAGAAAATGTTACTTTGGACATAACCTTGAGTAATACTGAAGCTCCCAAGTTAACTGATGTACTTGAGCAAACTTTAACTGAAGTCCAGCCAAAATTGTTAGAAAATTTAGTAACCAGATCAGAGAACACTGTATTTTGTGAAAACATCAGTTCTATTACAGATGCTGAAAATGTTAGTATTGAAAACAATAAAGTAGAAAATGTTACTTTGGACATAACCTTGAGTAATACTGAAGCTCCCAAGTTAACTGATGTACTTGAGCAAACTTTAACTGAAGTCCAGCCAAAATTGTTAGAAAATTTAGTAACCAGATCAGAGAACACTGTATTTTGTGAAAACATCAGTTCTATTACTGGTGCTGAAAATGTTAGTTTTGAAAACAATAAAGTAGAAAATGTTACTTTGGACATAACCTTGCCACCAGGTAACATAGGTTCTAACATAGAACCTGTCTTGCCTGTAATTAGTTCAGCCCTAGCTAAAGTTATTTCTACAACAGATAATCTTACTTCTCATACTATAAAAAATAATGATAATGGAAGATTGGAAGCAGTTGTTGAAAAAAGTGACGGCATGCCAATCCATCCTTTGCCTTGTGACATTCCATTACCCATTGAAGATAATTTTAATGAAATAGCTCATAATTTCGATGAAGAAAATCGACATGCACAAGGAATTCTTACTGAAACTTTGCCAATAGTCGAGACAGCTCAAAATACCTTATTGGCAGCACTTAATAAAACAACTGAATTTAGTCTTGAAACAAGCCTAGAAAATAATCAATCTGAAAAAGAAAACCCTGACATCTCTTGTCAATTTAGCCTATTGCCTAGCGATGTTCCATTACCTGACATGGATGATAATCATTCAATAAAGATCAATAGTTTACTGCACGAAACTGTAACTGCCCCTGACCCTGTTCAACCACAGATTGCCTTAGCCACTAATATTGACAATGTAGTAAATAATATTGAAACTGCATCACCCAGTGAAAATGCTAATGATGAAAAAATAACCCAGAACATAATACTTGATGTCCCGATTGCGACTGAAACTGTTGAGAATAATGAAGAAGTAAAAATGGAGGTATCTTACTGTGAACAATTTACAGAGAACTCGCCTCAGAACTTAGTTGTGGATGTCCCTGCCACAGTTACTTCTTCTGTTGAACTAGTTGAAATGATAAAAATAGCTGATTTTCCTGAGCAATTACAACCAAAGTCTATTGACAATCTTCCAAGCAAAATTGAATTACCTGAAGCAAATACACAAGAAATCAATATTGTTTCACAAGAAAACATAGTGATTACTGAAAAACACATTGAGAGCGAAATTTGTGATCCAGCACCTACTTTTATAGTGGAGAATAATGCACTCAAAGAAAATTCGGGGAATGTGCAGAGTGCCACTAATTTAAAATTACATGAAAATGTTGAAACTTTGTCTAATTTAAATGTAGTAGAAGCAATAACTTCATCAGTAATAGTACCGAAAACATCCTTAGATTCAAACAGCAACAGCACAAAATCATCAGATGTTCATATAACTATTTCACATCAGATAAACAATGTGGACACTGCACACGACTCCGAGTCGATTAACAATGGAACTTCCACAACCAATGTATCACGTTCTGAAATGTCCAGTCTACCTTTAACACTTTTAGTGGAGAAAACTGATGAAGTTAATACTGATGCCCCAACTACGGAAGCCTTGAATATAGCGGAGACTTCAAACAATTTATGTATAAAAACAGATTTAGATACAACGGAAGATGTAAAAAATGTATTGCAACTTGAAGCTGAAAAAGATGAAGAAATAGTAGTGTCTGAAAATAGTAGCCCTTTTGTGTCCATATCGGCTGAAGAAGAAATTAACGTTGAAATAAAAAATGATAACTTAGAAGATACCATAAACTTGTTTTCCCCTAAATCACCACTACCACCATTGTCTCCAAAGATAGTTTCAAAGGGTTATAACTTGAACTTTGATGATCTTGACGCAATGAATCCGTTCGCAACAAAAACGAATATTCGAATGTCACCGCCACCTGGTCCATCTCCAAACAAATTACCGGAAGTGGAACCTGTAGAGTGTCAGAAATTTGAGAAATCGGTGCTCTTTAACAAAGGTAAAAATGAAAACAGAAGAAAATCGGTGCCAGAAAAAAGGAAGCCTTTGAAAACAAAACGTATTTTTAATTCTACTTTTGATAGAACAGAGACTTCTACACCAGAACTAGTTGAAGCTAAAAATCAAAAAGACACAAGTTCGCCTAAAAAAGAAGTTGATGTCAAGCAGGATAATTCACAGATAAATGATATAGCCCAAACTGACATAGTTATTCCGGTTATTGATGAAGTTTCACCAAAGGCAACCAATCTCGATGAAACATATCAAGAAACAGATAAAGAGGTGAATCCTCATACAAAAACAACTTTGCCGGCGGAATCACTTGGATATAATCCTGATAACACCACTAAGATTGTTGAAAATGTTGTTATGAGTGAAAGTCGTAAATCTACTGTAACATCGGATAATACTTCATCTTCAGAACAATCTGCGTATTTCTCTGCAGCTGCTTCATCCACTGAATGTACTGAGTTAAAAAACGTTTTTAATTTACCTGAAATAGATGACAAAGATTTTAACCCATTCGCCACTAAATCCAAAGTTCGTCAGTCACCACCGCCAGATTTAGATATGGTAAATCCATTTGCAACTAAATGTAAGATCAAGTCTTCTCCTGAATCATCATTCGTTATTACTCCAAACGATGTCAATACCACCGTCACGGTTTATACCGAAAGCGAATTCAAAGAAGCATACCATAATTTGAGCATTTGTAGTGATTCTTCGAGGACTAGTGATGAAAAAGATGTCACTGTCCAGGAGATTCACACTGAAGACGAAGACACAATAGAAGGTCCGTTCCTTGAAGCCGAGGATAGTAATGAAACCGATAAAATACCAGAATTAGATGATGACAAAGTAGATGTTGATTTAAATAATATTAATACGCAGCCGAATGAAGATGACACGGAAGCTGCTGAGATGTTTATAGATGCTGAAGCATTTGAATTCCTTATGAATCAGAATAATACCGATGAAGTTGCGTATAGCGGCAAAGAGAGCTTGTTTCTCAAGTTTGATCCCCTTTTTGCTCGAAGAGTTACGTCTGAAGGTGTCGCTGCTGCTTTAAGTGAGATAAAGAAAAGACAAAGTATTCCCAAGAGAATGCCAAAACAGACGCCTCCTAAAAACGAGGAGCTAATGTCATTTGATGGACTTGTCACCGGTCCTTCAGATTTGAACAAAACCCATGCAGTACGTGACGTTGAAGATACCCACGATGATATGAATGTCACTGTATTATCTAAACCGATGATGGCCGTTACCCCGGCTGTTAATCCGGTAGTTACACCTAAGAAATCGTTGACACCAACTAGAGCAAATAGGCTATCGATGACGTTTACGTCGCCTGCCATGGCTATGATTGATAGGCTTCTTTCGTTGAGTGGCAATAGTCCATCAGCAGGCCTTGATACCACGGTCACTCACGCCAGTCGAGAGCGCACTGAAGCTGATCAAGCTCTTACACAATTAAGAGAGTTGCTAGCAGAAAAGGAAATAAATGTCTATAATTTAAGATGCGAAAGCAAAGAACTCAAAAATCGATTATCCACTTTAGAAGCTCAAATGAAGTCTCTTGAAGTAGTGAGCTCAGAAAGACTACAAAAAATTAATGAAATGACTGAAAACCTAGCAGAAAAAACGAAAATGAACAGGAGCATGGCGGCAGTTGTAGAAGAGTACGAACGGACTATCGCTAGTTTAATATCAGAAACCGAACAAGACAAGAAACGCTACGCCGAGGAGCGCATGCAGCTTATACGGGAGAGGGATGAACAGACGGCACATTTGACAAGCATGGAGGTGTCATTCAGCGATTTACATAGTAAATACGAAAAGAGTAAGCAAGTCATAATAGGCTACAAAACCAACGAAGAGGCATACAAAAATTCTATAAAAGAATTTGAAGACAACCTTGCCAAGATGCACTCGAATTATGAGCTACTAAAACAGCACGCTACTTCGAAACTTAATCATGCGAACCAGGAACTAGAGAAATTGAACAAAGCCCATGAGAGTGAAGTATTGAAGTATAACGCTATGATAAAGCGGAAAGATTTGCATATCACGTCATTAGAGGAAAGTCTCGCGCAGAAAACCAAAGCGAACGAGGAATTGACGGCCATATGCGATGAACTCATCAACAAAGTCGGCTGAACTAATTTTAGGTGTATCCAAACATTAGCTATGTTTTATAGTCTTTATGATCCCGACTGATATCTCGGGGCCTGTTGCTTGTGCACTTGTCTTCCGGTAAGTTGCATTAAGATGAGCTGGTCTCGGCGACTCGACGCGTGCCAAATATATAATCATGTTAAACTTTTCCTGTTAATTCAAGACTGCAAATTGTGATAAGAAAATTAATTGGATGTAATTCAATGCGTGTAATCTACATCAATTAGTTTCGTCATTGTGATGTCTTGTATCGAAACGAAAACAATGTATTTAGTTTGGACAATACATTTTTGTACTTTACACTTTTGTACTATGCTGGACATAGTGAAAACGTGTAATATTTTTATTGAATACTCATGTCACCCGTAGCACTACACAATACTGTGGTCGTGAATAATATATGTTCTTTTGCATGTTTAAATCCTAAAAACTTATTTATGTGTAACTGTTAGATAAAGTATTTTTGGGATAGCTTACTCATGCATTAATGTGTACCAATTGAAAGTAAAAAAAACTTCTATTATTAGTCATTTCAAGATTCATTGATATGATGCTAATTTAAATTTAAGGGATATTTTAAGAGTGTATCTCATATAATTTGCCATGTTTACTTTTATGACATTGTATCTCATAATTTCCATGTTGTCAGATCTCTCATTATATCATTTTTGTATATTTTTATATAATTTGTAGACCTTAAACCTAGATCAGAACTATTTTTGGTAAGAAAATTTAGCAAGTCGGAATTTTTGAAACAATTTATTTTCACATCACCAGCTCCAGTGTCGGAAGTATTTTTGTAATATACAGATGTAGATGTTAGATTTATTTTAGTTATTAAAGTTATTGACTTTTGAAATGTTTGTTTTATTCATCGTTGGTATGTGCTTTATACTATAGTTCAGTGGTGACAGACAGACACTTAAAGATAGATGATTAAAGGCCACATCAAAGTGAGGGCATACTGTGGGCTGCAAACATATGAATTGGCTATTAATAACCTACATTTGAAAAGTCTGTAGCTTTCTAGCTTTATGTAAAGGAGTGTTTTACTATCATTTTATTTTAGGTAAAACCTTTAATACATGTAATTTTCAGAATATGTTTTAGAAAAATTTTAGATTTAAATTTTAAGCCTGTACCTTTTTGAGCCTTTTTGTTGTACCTTTTTAATATTTTTTTCACACCCGCGTGCCGCTATTCAGTTACCTTCGTATGCAAAGTCGTTGCATAGTGTATGTCACGGGCCGCAGTTTGACGACCACTGCTATAGTTATAAGCCCTATGTGTACATTGTCCATTAGACATACAAACTTATCGCATAATATTCATAATGGTGTTCCAAAATATGAGTTTTCCAAAGGTTCCGTACAAATTTTACCAAATTCTGTTCAGGAATTTTAATATCATTTTACTTTTGAAGTCTGTTGTTGTATTTCTATATTATCGTATAAATATATATATATTAATTAGCCTGGAGAAGTGAACAAAATTTGTTGAGTATCTTCAACTTTTCAAACTATTCACATATTTTGACGAAGAATTCGCAACCGCAAACACGCTTGCTAGTTTATTTGTGTATGGATGTATAATATTCGAAACCCATGGTTTATATTAACTGCGCTCATAAAAGTTCTACACCGTTTTAGAACAAAACTGCATGTGATATGTTGACACGTGGAGCTGTACCACGCTGTACCAAGGCATTATTTTTTAACAAAAAGTCCTACTTTAGCGAGGCCATTGCCTCGGCTCTTTTTGCCCAAGAGCTCGATCAAGGAGGTTCGCTGGCTCGCGCGTTGCCATGGCAATGAGGGACAAACATTGTCAAACGCTGACCTTCAGTCACGAGGAGCCGAGTGAAGTTATCTATGACGCTAATGAGTGTCCTCGGGGGATGTATGACGAAACGTTAGAGGTCAACGCGAGGGAGATTGATAGTCCTTCAACGAGCTCCGACGAGGAAGTGGTCAAAGCGGCCATGTCCAAGTTCAACCCGCCGGCGCGCCACACCGCGCGACACGATTTTGATTCGGAGAGCGAAAGCGACTCGGACCCTGAGAACGACAAATTCTTAAACAATGCCAGCCGGAGAGATGCGGTAAGATGCTTTAATTAACTGGGAGATAATGCGGTAACATTGTTGTTAATTGCCTAATTGTTATCCTTTTGTTTGGCGTGAACTTTTGTTGTGTAATTAAGGTGTAATTGTTCAGAGTCCGGAGCGGAAACCACAGGCGGATAAGGTCAGAGAGTTGTCCAAGCAGTCTTCTAAAGATGAAAGCCGTGAAAGCGTCAAAGGCAGGCCAACAACAAAACGGGCAGACTCGAGTGAAAATTCTGGTAAGTTTACCTTCTTAATAACCCGTGTAAAGTAAAAACAAAGAACCCATTACTTACCAATTTTGTACTGATAAAAAATATCCAATATAATGCCAAATTGTTAAGACTGAATATTTTTCTCATGATCGAATCAATATCCCAGTAGGTATGCTAATCGTGTCATGTCTTTCCCTCGTTAACTGGGCTAAATAATTTTTCATATAGTAGCGGGGCAAGACCTAAATTTAATGTGCGATAATAAATTCTATGAAGACATCTGACGAAAAAGTACTCATTTTTTACAGAAAGTAAACAATAATCAAGTTTGATTATCATCTTGAAGACACAAAGCCCCGCAGCGCGCATAGACGGAGAGCTAGCTACCAAATCAGTCATGTGGCTTCAGCTGTATTGAAACTCCGTTAGCTACTTCCCTGAACAACCTTTTCCGATAATCTTCGTGCTGGCAGGCCGCGGGCGGTGGGTGCGGGTGAGGGGTGGGGAAAAAAATGAAAAAAAATGTGGGCTCAGCGACTTTAATTTTTTTTCAAACCGTTGCTCTGTACGCCTTGTGCACCCAAAAAAAAAATTTAAATCGATCGGGTGGTGGGAAGGGGTTGCCAGCGTTAATTAAAAAGACCAAAATAATTATAATTTTCATGTGGGCTCAGCTGGGCTTTTTTCTGGGCTTTTTTCTGCCGCGAGATTAATTCATATGTAAGCCCCAAAAAAATAGCCATGAAAAAATATTGGTGGAAAGGTATCGAAAAAAAATGTTGAAATCGTTGGTTTTCGTTCGAAAATGTGCTCAGTGTGTGTGCATATTTGATTATCAGCTGTTCCTTCGTATTAATCAGTATCGCTGTCACTTTCGGAGTCGCTCTCACATTGATGGTCCTCTGAAACATATTAATTGTATTTATTGAATAACAATTTTTACAGTGTTCATTTTATTCGAACGATTTCAACATTTTTTTTCGATACCCTTCCACCGATATTTTTTCATGGCTATTTTTTTGGGGCTTACATATGAATTAATCTCGCGGCAGAAAAAAAGTCAATACAGCTGAGCCCACATGAAAATTATAATTATTTTGGTCTTTTTAATTAACGCTGGCAACCCCTTCCCACCACCCGATCGATTTAAAAATTTTTTTGGGTGCACAGGGCGTACAGAGCAACTGTTTGAAAAAAAAATGAAGTCGCTGAGCCCACATTTTTTTTCATTTTTTTCCCCACCCCACTCACCCGCACCCACCGCCCGCGGCCTGCCAGCACGAAGATTATCGGAAAAGGTTGTTCAGGGAAGTAGCTAACGGAGTTTCAATACAGCTGAAGCCACATGACCGATTTGGTCGCTAGCTCTTAGACTAGCAGTATTATCGTCTTACGCCTTATTGTATCCATTTTGTTTTCATATTACATCTGTAGGTGTCTATCTAGTCACGCGTTATACGATTACCTGCCCGATTGGACGGCCAGAGCAGAAGTAACTGCATATTCATTCACTAGTTCATTACATTGCGCTAGCGCTGCTACGATAAAAAATAATTTAGAGGTCGATGTTCCGCGCTATATTTAGTTACCGTCAGCTGGACTTGTACGGTCGCGTGCTTTAATTTGTGACCCATTTCGAAATAATATCCTTTGAATTCCTATACAATACTAGCTTTTGCCCGCGGCTTCGCTCGCGTGTACCATGAGAATTCCAAAGCACCAAGATATCAAGCAAGCAAGCATACAGGCAAGCAAGCAAGCATGCAAGCAAGATGCAAGCATGCATGCACGCTTGCTTGCTTGCGTGACAATGGGACCATCTCAGTAGTATATTATATTCTTTCGAATAAAAAAGTAATTTTTAAAATCGGTCCACAATTGACCGAGAAATCGGTGAACATACTTACAAAAAAAATACATTAAGTGGAATGCATAACCTCCTCCTTTTTTTGAAGTCGGTTAAAGAGCCCTTTGCGGCCTACTTACAGTATAAACTTATGAATTTTGAAATTTTAGCTTACAATCAGTAAAACGCAAAATCCCGTATTTTCCCGTTCCCGTGGGAATTTTGGAAAGTCCTCTCTCAATGCTCTTCTACACTTCCCAAGCAACCTACATGCCAAATTTCAGCTTTCTACGACCAGTTAAACGAAAAATCCCGTTTTTTCCCGTTCCCGTGGGAATTTTGGAAAGTCCTCTCTCAATGCTCCTCTACACTCCCCAAGCAACCTCATGCCGAATTTCAGCTTTCTACGACCAGTAAAATGAAAAATCCCGTTTTTCCCGTTCCCGTGGGAATTTTGGAAAGTCCTCTCTTAATCCTCCTCTACACTCTCCAAGCAACCTAGATGCCGAATTTCAGCTTTCTACGACCAGTAAAACGAAAAATCCCGTTTTTTCCCGTTCCCGTAGGAATTCTGGAAAGTCCTCTCTCAATGCTCCTCTACACTCCCCAAGCAACCTACATGCCGAATTTTAGCTTTCTACGACCAGTAAACCGAAAAATCCCGTTTTTTCCCGTTCCCATGAGAATTTTGGAAAGTCCTCTCTTAATCCTCCTCTACACTTTCCAAGCAACCTAGATGCCGAATTTCAGCTTTCTACGACCAGTAAAGCGAAAAATCCCGTTTTTTCCTTATCCCGTGGGAATTTCCGAAAATCCTTTAAACTGTTTTTTACTATTATAATTACCTACTTCTATGCCAAATTTCAAGAATCTAGTAATTATACTTCACAGGATCCCGTTGAACTGAATATATAAATCCCGTTTTTTCCTTATCCCGTGGGAATTTTGAAAAATCCTGAAATCAATGTTTTAACTAATGTAATACCTACTTGTGTATCAAGTTTGAAGAGTCTAGTTATTATAGTTAATGAGATAGGGTCACTCGGAATCGAATATATAAATCCCGTTTTTTCCCGTCCCCGTGGGAATTCCCAAAAATCCTGGATGCCTAAATTGTATAAGGTATCTATGTGCAAAATTTCAAGTCTCTAGGTCCAGTGGTTTGGGCTGTGCGTTGATATATCAACAGTCATTTAGTTTAATTAGACATTTCAACCCCATCCAGGGAGATGGTATTTTACGTCCGCCACATCGGATTTTAAAACCGTTGTTGTTTTCATAACCAGCGACCCGATAAACCATAGAAACAACACCCATGTTGATTTTCAGACTTTGTTACCCCTTTCCCCCCTTTTAGGGGTTGAATTCTCAAAAAACCTGAAACACGTGTTTACTCATTTACCATTAGGAGTACTTCTGTGAAGTTTCGAATAAAATAGTCGAACTAATCTTGTTTCCCCATACAAATTTTGGACCCCCTTTTCACCCCCTTAGGGAGTGAATTTTGAAAAATCCTTTCTTAGTGCGCCCCTAGACCTTATAAGGAACCTACATGCCAAATTTGGAATCTCTAGGCCCAGTGGTTTGGGCTGTGCATTGATATGTCAGTCAGTCAGTCAGTCAGTCAGTCAGTCAGTCAGTCAGTTTCTTCTTTTATATATATAGATGACAGGACTGTCAACCTTAAGTGGGTCCCAAATGAAAGCTCGTGACTGTACTTAGAGGGTTCGGTTACAACACTACTTGTAATAATAATTATGAGCATCGGCTGTTCCTGTGGGCAAGCATGCTCCATCGTAGCGCTTTGATGACTAAGGTCTAAAAGGAAAAATTACTAAGTATAAAAATGACGACATAAAAATTTAAGGTTTTTCCCAACTTAAATCGACACAGGTACATAGGTAGGTTTTGGTTATGTTAAGTTTGCATCGGCCCGAAGGGCCAAAAGCACACAGAAGAAGGAGCTCCGTCGACACTGTTTCTGTGTCGATTAAAGTTGGGAAAAAACTTAGTACCTAATTTTCTCATGTCGTCATTTTTATGCTTAGTCATTTTTCCTTTTAGACCTTAGTCGCCAAAAGGCATAGTAGACCTCATCTTTGCTTGCCATCAGGCGTGGTTGTGGTCAAACTCAAGCCTATATTGTATATAAAAATGTATCAGTAGCAAAAGACACTAATGAAGGGCGTTAGCCAGTGCTTTTAAATGTCGTCTTATGGTGGTAACTGTTCTTCATCCAGAGAGTGACAGCGCTGAGTTAGGCTTGGAGCGGCCGCCGGCGAGCGGGCAGCGGCGCGCCGGCGTCGTCATCCCCGCAGAGGGCGCCTACGACCCCAAGCAGTTCCAGGACCTGAAGGTGCCCGCTGACCTGGAGAACATCTTCCAGTATATTATGAAGTGAGTTAAAGCTAAAAAAGATAAGCCAGCAGGGTAGTGTAATAGCGTGTACACATAGAACATTAGTTTTTGGACCTTTTTAACGGATCTGCCGCTACTTTAATAAATAATAATAATAATAATAAATCGTTTATTGGGTAATAACAAATTTTTACATTATTATGATGGTGTTTGAGACCACCGATTTTTTACTGGATCCCTGGATCCGGAATACTGTATTGCAGTTATCGCGATCGGGGCTGGTCAAATGCGGCTATTAGTCCAGTCGATTGTGGCAAGGCAAAAAATATAAATACATCGAACAGCTGGCAACGTATTCAATCACCAACTGCTGCGATTATATCATTGGAAGGTCGCCCAGGGTTTCGTCATTACACAGTAGACTTTGGGTCCAATCAAGTTGGCCACCCCTGCTGTATTGTGTGTGAACTCGCTCATACAACTACATACGTCATCAAACGGACCTGTAAAACGGATCGCTATTTGTACGCACCCTTAGTATACGATCCTGTATTTGTCGACTCTGAATGAACGACGACGGCCACCACGGCTTTTTTAAGTGATTAAGCAAATTAATTGTAATTAATATGTTTTTGTGTTGAAAAACGTCTTTCTATAACGATGGTTTTCCCGAAAGAGCTAGTAGTATAAAAAAGAGACTTAAAGAAGGCTCAGGTCTGAAATGTCCGTTTTCCTAAAAAAACACTTTGCAGCCTGTATGTTTTGAATGCTACCAGCCACACTCTCATCTTGCTACATGGGAATTGATAAAGAGACAAACGCGGTTCGTCTGCGGCGGTGTATCTACAACAGCTCACTATTTACACGACGTGACTCCGTTGATAGACGTAATTTCTTTGTTTTTGCCGGTGACTGGCATGTTTTTAGGTCGACGAAATACAATACCTAACATCGTGGCGTCGTAAGCCTCCTCGCTTGTTTTAGCATGGCCGTTATCTGTAGAATACCTATAACTGGAAAAACACAAACTATAGGCAACGCCACGACAGTTGAGGTGAGTTGAGGTGTTGATTACACACACAAAAAAAAAACACAAAAAAAAACACATCGGTCTTTGGGAAAAGACACCGACATTTGCTGAGTCTTTTTTTCAAAGACCGTGTGCAATCTTCATGGTCGGGTACTGTACTAAAGGTCTCTGAAACACACGTGGAGTTATCGTCGCCCAAAAGACGGATATTATGGAACCCGTAAGGCTTAAATGAATGAGGAATTATGCTTCCTCGTGATCAAACTGGTTGGACTAAAAAGTTTGACTATGTGGAAGAAGGGGAATCAATTAGGCGTCATGACATGATGCTTTTGTTAACCCTTTCAACGCCACGCCTCGACAAAACGTAAACCTGTTTTGAATCTTATGTCATTGTGTCAAGATCACTTTGACACTGTACTTTGTGGCATGTATATGTGTCGTTGGCGTTGAAAGGGTAAAATAAAGAAAGGTCCGTCCGGTTCGGAATACCATTCTAAATCCTAACCAAATGAAAGTCCGCCGTATCATGTCTCCAGCTCGCTTCATTGCACTGTTTTATTTATCTCCACCCACCGTGCAACCTTGCGGTAAACTAGCCCACCGTCCGGGACGACAGATATCGTACCCTCGGCGATTTGTGATAAAGTTTAAATTGGAACTACTAACTGTATTAATAAGTATGTAATGTATGTATGTCAGGCGGGTGGGTTGCAGTTGAGTCATGAAGTTAGATTGTGCGACATATCATATACTAGATTGCTTTTCTGTCTGCTAAAACAAAACAACGTGATTGTCTAGACCTGAGGCCTTGTCTAACGCTAAGGCACTAAGATCGCATTCTTCATCTCATTCTTCCATGTTAAACCGTGTGATAGAAAGGAGTGGTGAAAACGATTATGGTTCCTATTGCAAAAGACAGTAATTAATGCTTCTGTCTTTGTCAACTTTTTCTATCTAAAAAAAAATGTTGGTTCCCCTATTACCTAGGTGCAGTCAAGGTCATAAACATTATATACAGTACAATACAAATATTCTTTATTGAACACAAAAAACAGTACAGTGACATTACAAAAATAAATAATCAGGCAGTCAATAGGCGGAATTATCGTTAAAAAGCGATCTCTTCCAGACAACCAATTATACAGATATCAATAAATATGAACAGGCTAATGTAGTTGGCAGAAACAACAGATAGGAGAAACGCATAAATGTTAGATAATAATATGTACGTTACCAAGGCATCAAAAGTATCTATACAACTCTATGCCACTAACTATATGGTTGAAAGAAGAAAGAAAGAAAGAAAAACATTTATTTATAACAACAATAACACGTACACAGGTTAGTGATTACATTATTATATTTGATGCCATGGCTGTATACATATTCATGCCTTCGACTGTACTCTTTCAGTACTTTCAATTGACTTTAGAACATACATTTTCCTATTCAAAACTAATATATGAGCTTTGTGGTTCTCACAATTCTCTGTTTACTTTTAATTGTCTTTGCAAAAACAAATAAGTGCAAGCCTTTTATGGAATGTACTTCTCGACTGTCAAATTTCAAGTCAATCCGACGCACACGAAATGAGTAAAAATCGACGTAAAATATATGAAACGAACAAAATTTTTACATAGGTACTTACTTATCTATACGATCATTGCAAGATATTATCTTTCTATAATATAAAAATGGATCGCTGAATGGGTTGCAAAGCGCAAATCTCGAGATCAGCTGAACCGATTTCGCTAATTCTTTTTTTAGAATATTCCTTGAAGTACAAGGATGGTTCTTACGGAGGGAAAAATTTAAAAAAATGCCTGAAAAAGTCTAAAAACAACACTTTTCTATACTCCCATACAGACTATTCGTAATAATACTTAAAAGTCAATTTGAACTTTAATACCATACCATAAAGTTTAATTGTTAGTGGAGAAGTTCCGGGAAGGCAAAACAATTGAGTGACACTCAACACTAAAGCCCAGTTTAGACCTGCTGAGTTGAGTAGAGTAGGGTACAGGAGGGTCCTCTAGGCTTCATTAGAGTACAGTACGGTACAGTAGGGTACCGTAGGGTAGAACAGGGTACAGTAGGATCCACTAGGGTACAGTAGGGTAAAATAGGGTACAGTAGGGTACCAGTAGGGTACAGTAGGATAAAATAGGGCACAGTAGGGTACAGTAGGGTCCATTAGAGCACAGTACGTTACAGTAGGGTAGAATAGGGTACAGTAAGGTAAAATAGGGTACAGTAGGGTAAATAGGGTACAGTAGGGTAAATAGGGTACAACAGTAGGGTACAGTAGGGTACAGTAGGGTCCTGTAGGGTACAGTACGGTACAGTAGGGTACCGTAGGGTAGAATAGGGTACAGTAGTGTACAGTAGGGTAAAATAGGGTACAGTAGGGTCCAGTAGGGTACAGTAGGGCAAAATAGGGTACAGTAGGGTACAGTACGTAACAGTAGGGTTCAGTAGGGCAAAATAGGGTACACTAGGGTACAGTAGGGTACAGTACGTTACAGTAGGATACAGTAGGGTAGAATAGGGTACAGTAGGATAAAATAGGGTACAGTAGGGTCCAGTAGGGTACAGTACGGTACAGTAGGGTAGAATAGGGTAAATTCGGGTACAATAGGGTACAGTAAGGTAAAGTAGGGTACAGTCGGGTACAGTAGAGTAAAATAGGGTACAGTACGGTACAGTAGGGTACAGTACGGTAGAATAGGGTACTGTAGGATATAATAGGGTACAGTAGGGTACAGTGGGGTACAGTAACCCTACTGTACCCCAATGTACCCTACTGTACCCTACTGGACCCTACTGTAAATAAATCCCAGGGGCAGTCATTAAGTGTTTGTGGTGTTAATCTAGAAAACCCATGTTTCTCGCATGGTCAATTCTATGTTGCCTGTTCCCGTGTTGGAAAACCATCTGCTCTGTTTGTTTACGCGCCAGGTAATCAAACAAAAAATATCGTGTACCATAAAGTACTACAATAAAAATGAAACTTAATTTAGAATAAGTAAAAATAAAATGAAATATAATAAGTAGGTATCATAATAAGAAATATGAAATAGTAATTTTCATTGTGATTTTTTAGTGACTATTAATAGAATTTTAGGTGTTTTATAATTTTTATTTTTTGACATAATTTAATTGTTGACTTATTCTTTTTTTATATGTTTTTTATCTTACTAGCTGATCCGGCGTCCCAAATAGCAGAATAAGTATTAAAATAAAATAAAAAATTAAAGAATCGACTATTAGGCGGTACGAAGGTCGCCGGGTCAGCTAGTTGTTAATATTTATTATTATTTTAATTGTCATAATATCTTAATCGGTTTACTCCTGCGATCCACAGATACACGCCCCAGAAGATCGACATCGACTTCAAGCTGCAGCCGTTTGTACCGGAGTACGTCCCAGCGGTGGGGGACATCGACGCCTTCCTCAAAGTGTCCACGCCGGCGCGCAACGTGCGCGGGGAGCCGCTCGGCGAACCGTTGCTCGAACACATCGATAACTTGGGTGCGTGAACTTGCTGCTCGTATCTCGGGTATTTGAGATGACTGAAACATAGTCCTACTAACAACTTTTTTTTAACGAAGTGGAAATACTACGTGTACCCCCGAGCCCGGGGAGACCCAGATGGTTATGTGTGGCTCTCTCTTCTCCTAACGGGAAGGGGAGAGGGGAGTATACCCACTAAAACCACTCCAACGTGGCCCTCTTGCCGAGGTTGGTACGCGCCGTGGGCTCCCAAAGATTCTACCACGAAGTCCTACTAATACCTACAATAAATGAGAAAGTTTGTTAGTCAATCACGCAATATAGGTAACGCCACGAGAGCTGAGGTCACGCACACAACAACATTATCATGCAATGACAGCGGGATTTTGACATTTAATCGTACCGATAGCAACTTCAACAGACTCAACAGTGAATTACAAGATTGACTAAAAATTTCTTCAACCTATTTCGTTATGAATTATTTAAGAAAATACATCTAGTTTAAACAAAACAAAAAATAAAATAAAAATAAATCAGATTAGCATATTTTTCGCTATTTATAGAATAAGTACTTACCGAATACCGTTCATTAATATGGACCTCCGCAAAGTAACGCCTGATTCAATAAATTAAGTACTTACCGATTTTTTTTGTTGCAAATATTTCTTGTCAGTTTCAAAAAGTTTTATTTTTAAAATAGGTTATTATGATAAAATAAATATTATAATATGTATAGTATTGCGTAGGTATTTCACCATACATAAGATCATATAACTCACATTTTCAGTCACTCACTCATTTCATTCATTCACTACTTTTTTGCAATCAGTACTTTATGTAGCTGTGTGTGTAATCATTCGCCTGAACTCTCGTGGCGTTACTTATACTTATCATACAGATAGATAATAATTTGTATTAAGAAATAGGATAATTAATATCCCGTAAGCGTATTTCAACCAAAAATTATATAGACATGATTAGCAATCGCCATAGTACAGATAGCCCGCAGAAAAATAGTTCGATTATTAAATCTAGATGGCGCTGAAATATAGCCCGAGGCTTTGAAAGGAAATTGCATAATAATACATTTGCAGTAATATGAAATATCTGTAGTCTTATTGTTTTGCTTTCACACCTTCGGGCTATATGTCAGCGCCATTTAGATTTAATAATCGACCTATTTTTCCGCGGCCGATCTGTACTATGGCGATTGCTAATCCAGTCTATATCATCCTTGATTTGAACCCACGATCCTCTGCTTGAGAGGCCATAGTTCAAACCGCTAGGCCACCCCCGCTTCCACCAGCGATGTGCGATGCTATTCCAGGTCTGACCGTGCTGGACGAGCCGGCGGCGGAGCAGAGCGAGTCAGCGCTGCTGCACCTGCAGTTGCGAGCGCTGTCCAAATCCAGCAGCGCCAAGCCCACCGTGGTTAGTACATTAGTCTCAACTAAATCGATACATAGCAGGATGTGCAAGTCGCAACATGTGCAGGCTACGTGAAATGAGCAAATCGTAAAATGTGTAGATCTCATATTGAGCAGATCGCAAAATGTGCAGATTTCATATTGAGCAGATCGCAAAATGTGCAGATTTCATATTGAGCAGATCGCAAAATGTGCAGATTTCATATTGAGCAGATCGTAAAATGTGCAAGCAGATCTTAGAGTAGGTTCAGGTTACGTTAAGTTTGCATTGGCCCGAAGGGCCAAAATCACACAGAAGAAGGAGCTCCGCTGCTCCGTCGACACTGTTTCTGTGTCAATTTAAATAAACTTCAGTAAAAAACCATTGCGATCTGCACTTATTGAGATCTGCATTTTTTGCAATTTGCACCACTGTATCCAACTAAATCTCCTCACTATTTTTAATAAAACTCGTACCATAGGGGTGCATTGACATCCACCAATTACCATACATCGGGGTTTGCTGTGCGGGAATGTTTGAGATTAGCCAAAGAGTAGGTATTGACTTGAAGAATTTACTCTGGCAGGTTTCTACCTAATTAGTAAGTAATTGAAACAAAAAAATACTTGAAAAAATCATACATATAATATGAACAATGGTCAGTCACTATCAACTTCTTCAGCATAGCTGGGCATTAACTCGTTAATCCGTTAATCGTTAATTAACGAAGTTATAATTTCTATTAACAGATTAACTTTTAAGTTAACTTTAAAAACTGTTAACGGACTCATTAACTTCCGTTACATATCATCAAGTCCGTTAATGTTAATCCGTAAGTATTTTTTTAAATAAAAAGTTGGACAAGGCGTTGTTCATTAACTTCGCAGCAATCACTTAGTTTGAAAATTGCAGACTAATAGTTTGGATTTGTTTTCATTTTGAATAATTCTGTGTTATACGATGCAAAAAACCGCTAATCCGCTTGCTTTTCTTTGGTTAAGTTTAGCAGCTACGATAGACTAAAACGACTTAAAATCTTAATTTCGCATATTTTACGTGAAAAAAAAATTAGATTGCAAACTTAACAAAGCCTTGTCCGTCTAACTTTTTATTTAGTTTCAGAGTACTGCAATCGTTCACTTTTGCTACCAAATGTTAATGTGTGGTTACATTTGGTAGCACAGAGAACGGTTGCGGTCCTCTGAAGATGAGCTCTGGTTGAGTTCGAAACGCGTCAGTGTAGTTAGATGGTGGTGATAGTTGGGTTTGTGTGATTTGTGTGTGTCCGTACAGTGTGGAGGTGGAGGAACTGCATGAACACCCATTTATTACATAAACGTAGCTATCATAAGATCGCGGGTGAGCAAAGTAATTACGATGAACAATTGTTCATCGCTATTGAATATTGCTTTCTTTTGCGTTCCAGTTGACGAAGAAGATCGATGACGCGGAGAGGAACGGCAAGGCGATCGAGCGCTGGATCCGAGACGTCAGCCAACTGCACCGCGCCAAGCCGCCGCCCACCGTCGCCTACACTCGGTCAGTCACCCGGCAATATCCCTAAATCTAAATATTGTTGGAAATATTTCTGCACTCGAATATTTGACATTGATGGGGGAGACCGCAATAGACCTTTTTCTACTCGTTGATTTTAATCTGTCAATTATGTGTTTATAGACAAAATTGCAATCACATACTTTTTAATCTTGGATTAATCTTTGGATGGCACTTCAGACTCAACTATAATGATTATTATACAACGCTCTAGACGACTATAATAATTTCAAAATTAGAACTTAGTACTTCGATTGAGCGTCGTGAGCGCTTAGTGGAACGCACCCAATGTAAAGTTGGAAATATCTGGCAAATTTGCTTCCATTTGAACACACTAACTTTTTTCTTCTGTTACGTGATTGGTTAGTAATTGAAGTAATTGGCCAATCAGAAACAGTCTTATAACGACGTCTCATTAGTTCTTTTTTGTGCTACGAAAATTAAAAAGTTTTATTTGTTATTTGACGCGAAATCGATGGTGTTAAATAAATAATCCCTAATTCGAATTAAACATGAGTGACAGTGACGAGATTAGTTTCGCCGCTACTCCAGAGGAGATAACTACTATTGCAGAGAAAGCAACGCTTACCTTGTTGCCAGAAAATCTAAAAAGCTCTACGACAGGAGTTATGCTAACTTCATGGAATGGCGGACGAAAAAAGGTTATGTATGTACCTCGATAGACAATGATGATGATGACTCGTAGAAAAAGTATTGTATACAATAGTTACATAATTAGCTCTTAAAATCTCGTACCTTACTTAAGCCACTCGGCAAGCCTCGTGGCCTAAACACGGTACTCGACTTTAAGAGCCTTCATTATGCAACGATTGTATAAAATACTATTAAGCGCACAAAAAGAAAGAAAGAAAAGAAAGAAAAACATTTATTTTATAACAACAATAACACATACACAGGCAAAAATAAGAGTACAAACATAGACATAGACATAGGAATGTAGGTACATATTAGTGCTGCTACAAAAAGGGACCCGGCTCAGCATGTCGCTAGTTAAAAACCAGCACTGGTCTTCCGCCGGGCCACAGTACAGCAACATCACGGAAGGCCACACAAAACACACAAATTATATAATTATTATAAAAAAAAAGAGAAACTTATCATTCTAACAAAAAACTACCTGACTACGGAACCCTAAAAACTAAACATTCAAACATTCAAGGCTACCACAGACCGAAGCGCGGGGCGCGCGCGCGTCGGCAACGAAAACGCTTCGGTTTGTGGTGGCCCTAAAAGAATTTACTGTAATTATGTTCCTGAGACCTTTGCCTCTAACTAGCGGAACACGGAACACTAAAGAAACAAAAACAACAACAACCCAATCAAAACCCGATTAAACTAAATAAAACCAGTTCTTTCCTCTGATCTGTGAAACAGATCTAAAACTAAAATTATAACAAACAAAGAAACACAGTTTAAATTAAGAAAAAAAGTTAAGCTACAGTGGCAGACCCTTCAACAAACACACACAAAGAGCGGGCGCGGGTCGAGCGCGGAGCGGGTCACGCGCGGGCCCGCGCCTGTCGCCCGACGTCACAAAAAGCGCGCGGGCCAGTGCAGTGTTGCCAACAAGAGTAATATAAAATATGCTAGATAACAGTAAAAAACAACACTGCCCAACAGTGACCCGCTCTGCGCCCGCCGTCTGTGTGATGTCGTCCATACACCGCCATGTTAATACACCCGTCGCGGGCCCGCCGTGGGCCCAAGCCGCCTCGCGCCCGTTTTCTGTGTGTTGGGCTTAAGTTGCAGTAGTTCGGATGATTTGTCCGGGATCGAACTGCTGTAACACTTTTGTCTCATTAGTTCGGTTATGACGTCAGACCGAACTACTGAAAATTTAAACTACTCAAAATAGAATAGAATAGAATCATTTATTTCTGTTTAGTGTTACATTTAGGTACAATTTACATTAAATGTGCCAAACTACAGAGCAGTTTGTCGGCACTTTAGCTCTTGGTTTATGAAATTACAAATTACAAGCAACGCTAAACATAGGTATAGTTAGTAATAAGATTTGAAATGGTTAGTGTTATCTTATAAGTTATAACTTATGACATTATACTAAAACTATTTAACTATTACGACAAGCATGATACATATGCACCGCACTTGTTGTTAAACAATTTATTTTCATTTTCAATTATCTATAAAGTACTTTTTTAATTTTAACTTAAATAAATGTTTTTTTGTTATTTCTAAATCCCTAATGAGTTCATTCGGTAGTTCATTATAAATTTGAGGAATCGGGTAACTACTAGTTCTACAACCATAATAGTTGGTGACGGTCGACATGACATATGGTTTAATCTTTTTAAAAAGAAGTACGTTTAAGCTAAATAAATATTAGATTGTACAACGAGAGCATAAAACGAGCGATTTTACCCGAGACATTCAAATAGCTACGTCGAGGAGAAAATGGGTTTAATGCTAGAGTTTTACACTCTTCTGTTCACTTTGATTGCAAGGAAATTAAATAGCAACATTGCAAATAAAAATAACTAGCTCTTATTTTTCATGGATTGTGTATTTTTATCCGCGCTTTTGAGTCGTTTCAATTCTCAGTAGTTCGGTTTGACGTTACAACGGTACTAATGCGACAAAAAGCGTTGCAGCAGTTCGGCCCCGGACAAATCAACCGAACAATAAAAAATAAAGGGCAATAGAGAGGTCTCTTTTTAAAGTTTAACCTCTTGCCCGCCACAGTCAACGCCGCCAACCAACATCATCAATATATGACCAACATTGAACTCGAAATAATCCATCTAAAGTGGAAATAAATCCCTATTTATCGACTAGACTGTTTGTTCCGTTCCGTGGCATACAGAGCACGTAACTTCGTTTTGTTTTGTGGCGGTTAAGAGGTCAAAAGTGTTCTGCGATTGGCTTCTACTTCATCTGATAGTGAGTACGAATGATGCCCAAGATGTATCGAATTTTTAGGCGCAGACGACGCGCATTTACTGCGGCGAAAATTCTCAAAAAGTTAGTACAAAGGAGACTGAATTTTGTTTGAAGCGCGTATTCGCAAGCGCGTCATTTGAGCATTTAAAATACGCCGTGTACTTAGGCTCTAACGGGTTCAATAACAGGTTCACTCTGGACTTAAGGCCGTAGTTCCTACGCGGGCCCAGTGCGGATTGGGCACTTCGCACACACCATTGAACGGCTTCTCAAATGTGTGCAGGATTCCTCACGATGTTTTCCTTCACTGTAAAGCTCATGGTAAATTTCGAATGTAATTTCGCACTTAAATACCGAAAAACTCAGAGCGACGACCCTCTGCCTGAGAGGCCATAGCACAATAACTAATAGTACTAACGTACAGAAGGATCACTCGAACAAAAGTCAACTTTAGGTATAAAAATTTGCCTACTCTTACGACCGTTAATTGCTTGCACGCGAAATTGAAACTTATCGTGTTATACGAGCGTTTATATTCCGTTGGGCACCGCTGTCCCGAAACCAAGAGCACAGGGTTCCCACTCGCCGATATTTAGGTAGGTATATAAATTAAGAAAGATAACAGTGTGTATTAATTCAGTTAACTACTTTTAACTAAATGCTACAGTATCTTTTATACGTGTTATAAGATCGTTTAGAAGCCGTTTGTTGCAAAAATCACAGAAAAATAATTACACGCGACGCGTCTAGCGTGCGAACTAAATGCCGAGCGACAACCTACTGCCATACGCCTGCCCGGGAGACGCGCCGGCCGGCACCCCATTGACCATAGGTCCAAATGATGAATAGGGCACCAGGGCTTATAATTATAAAATGAACTGAAACAATTACTTTGCTCATCTTACGATAGTTACGTTTATGCAAGAAATGTGTGTTCATGCAGTTCCTCCACCTCCACACTGTACGATCACACAAACCCAACCACACACACACGCACACCCACCCACACATTTCTTGCATAAGTAAACGTAACTATCGTAAGGTCGCGGGTGAGCAAAGTAGGTAATTGTTTCAGTTCATTAATATGGGCCTCCGCAAAGTAACGCCTGATTCAATAAATTACTTATAAATATAATTTACTATTATAATTCCAGTAAAATGCCCGACGTCGATACTTTAATGGAAGAATGGCCGGAGTCAGTAGAAGACAAACTAAACGAGGTCGGCTTCCCCCCTGCCAGCTTGGACTGCTCGCTGTCTCAGTACGTGGACCTGGTCTGTGCCATGTTCGACATCCCTATGGCAGGGGACACGCTCAACGATAGAATACAAGCGTTACATTTGCTGTTCAGCCTGTACTCCGCAGTGAAGAATTCGCAGCTGTATGCAGACAGGCAGAGGGAGGAAAAGGACAGTGCTTAATATTAAGGATAATAATAAAGTTGTTGGTTTGGATGGACTGTTTTATTTGAGACTAGCTGCTCGCCCGGCTTCGCACATCTTTCATACAAACTTTCTCTCAATAGTTACTAACACAGCAAAAAAGCATTAAGATAACGTCCCTGTGCTCGGCACTCAATCTTATGTCGCAGTAAGAGAGGTGACAGATGGGTATCATCTATTGGGCGTTGAGGTGTCGAGCATTAGTACGTTTACCTTATATAGACAAGTAGGTGCAGCCACTATATGCGAGTACGTATACATACATTTACTGCAATTGATTTTTATCTATACAGGGTGTAACATTTAGATCACCATTATTTTTTCATCTCTACTGTTTGGAAAGTTAAATTTTCATGGGTAGATAGCCGGGTGGAAAATTGCGTTTTCATCTCTAGGGTGGAAAGTAATTTTTTTTTAATTTTTACGATTAGCCTCGGAGTCGAAGATAATTCAGTTACGTCAGTGACACTTTTTTCACGTTTCGGCATGGCCACCTAGATGCACGTCGTGACCAAGGAGCTTATATACAACACTGGAGGTTGTACGCCGAACATCCGTTTGAAACAAGAAATTTGATCTAACTTTTTAAATTTGCTTACTAAAATTAAACTGACAAAGGAAAAATAACATACAGCCAACTCTAAGCATTCTTACGACATAAAAAAAAAATCTACCTTTTATTATACCTATAAAACCGCCTAAACTACTGGTGATAGACGATTGATGGATGAATGGATGGATGGATGGATTTTACTTTCCTCACAGTCGAAATGAAAAGTAGAGTGTCTAACTCGGGTGAAATTACCCATTTCCCCTCGAACTATTGGCGTTCTCACTTCGTTCGAGCGCCAGAAATATCTCGGGTTCAATGGGTCACTTTCCACCCTTGGTTATCAATCTACTATTTAAATTGTCCAGGTTCGATTCCCAAGCTGAATAAAAGTTTTTTTTCTTGTTACTAAAATCAATGACATGGTTCCTGAGAGCAGATCTTCGTATGTCTTATAGTTTCAGACATTCCCATACTGGCCGATCTAAATGTTACTACACCCTGTATAGAATTGAGATGACTTGCTGTTTGATTATCAAACTGAAACAACATCTTACTTTGGCAATTACGTTTATTTTCCAAATTCGTTACAATGATCTAAATAAAAATATACACTTTACTCTTTATTAATACTAGCATTCTTTTCCGAATTGCAAAATCTAAACACATTGCTTTTTAACATGTATTAATAAGACTCCTTTACTTTGCTACATCAGACCAGTTATATAATAAAAATTATACCGATCCTAATGAACTAGCAATAATAAATCCGAAACAGAAATGATACATATAAATTCAGCAGTCACATCGACTAGATAAAACCACATTTAAATTATCACATTCAGAAAATACAAAACAGTACACGAACAGAGATCGTAGATAAGATGCCACGAACGATGACAAGACGATGCGCGTAGGTCCCATTTGTTCTATAGAACTGATTTATTTGGTACGATTTTGAACTCTGTTACCACTATTTCTAGAACAAATGGGACTTACCCTACGATGCTATCGAAATACTATCTCGCTATCACCATCCAGCCACTATAACTAAGCCCAAAGAAAAGAATAGCCGGATGATAAAATAGTAACCAGGGCAGGTTGTCACTAGAACACCATAGCGATACGATTATCGACATTGTTCCTAAGAAAACTAATGTCACCAATTCAGAAATTGGCGAATATGGCCACAACAAACAATACTGAATCAAATATACGGTGGCACACACCGACAACGCAGCACACCGTATATGATTCAGTGTTATTGACCGCGCTGGGCACGCTCTGTTGGCGCCCCGCGCTACCGGTTTGTGGTGACTTTTATTATTATATCAAAGTGACATCTGTCGTTGCTTTTGTAATACGTTGCATGTGTTGCCAATAAGCTCAAGAGTCAGAGCCATGCAACGAAGTGCATTCAATAGCTGCGCCGCCAGTAGTCGAGCAGTAACACGTGAAAGATCCTGTTATTTTGACGAAAGAGTTTGGAATTTGTCTGTTCGATTTAGGGGCTGTTTCACCACCTTATTGTCAAACTACTGGTTACGTAACCAATGAATAAACTAAGTACTGCACAAATCTGTCGGCCAGTTTTTTTTCAGTTTCACCACTCCGGTCCTGTGCAAACTAAGTACCACTTAACTAATCGTCGGTTTAACAAAAAGTCGGAATAGCAACGTCCCATTTCACGACCACGGGTTCCTGTCCGCATATTTTCGTTCAAAGAGTCGCTCATTATTAAAGCAAAATAAATCGTAAACTATGTAATTTTTAAACACATCTATTTTTTTGCATAAACAAATGTGTAACATTATAATTAATCCAAAACCTGTATTTATTTACGATACTTTGGTTAACAATAATAAAGAAAAATAAAATCACGTAAAACGAATCGAAAAGAGGCGCCAAACCCTTTGACAGATTAACTTTTTTTTTTTAATGGCGATGTACAAGTTCAGGGTTTTTTTTTTAATATTCTTGAGTTCAGGTAGAACAAACGATTGTGCCACTGAAAAAAAGTCTGTAATTAAAAAATATTACGAAATTTTGGATTTATTTTTAAATACTAAAAGCGTACCTATATTTTTTATTCAAATCTTGATATTTTAATTCTCGTTTGCAATTTAGCATGACTTCTTTCTTTAAAAAATAAAAAATACTTTGATTTATTTTTCTGAAACCGGCTGAAGGGCTCTCTAACCATGGCCACAAAAAAATAAACTAACTAATTAAAAAGATATGTGACGGATAAAAATGCTAAATGCCACCTGATCTGATGGTCAAATTAAGAAATAGTTTGTCCGTCACTTAGCGTTAATCAAGACTGGTGAAACAGAAATTTTTATTCCATGTGACAAATAAGGTTATGATCAAGCTAATCCGAACTTTAAAAAAAGTGGTGAAACAGCCCCTTAGAATCTTATCACGGCCTACGAATGCGTGTAAGGTTTCGGTCTCGCTGACGTTTACGTTAGTAGGCATCTTATCCAAGGCATATGACGTTTACCATTTTGAAATCTGAAAATATAAATTCCATCATTTCAAAATCTTTTTTTATAACCCTAGGTTTATTGTGATAAATTAGTACACCCAGGTTTTGATTGATTGATTGTTTTTAATGGTCGATTTGACTTCTAATGTGTTCATTGGGCTTGGACGTAGTCTCGCGTTGATTTACGTCGTTAGGCGTAGTTTTGTTTGACAAGTAAGAAAACTTGATTACACTATTAAAGGAGCCTAAAAGATTTCCTAAAATGTACAAAATATAGTATACTATACGTACGGAGTTGGCAGATAAGACTTATGATGTGAATGGACGGTAAATCGTATAAGTTCTTGTCAGAATAAAATACTAGAGGTATAGTCAAACTATAATAAATAAAAACATTTTTAATACTGAACATGCCTTGGTTTTAATTGGTCTGTTTCTGCAGTTTTAAAAATGCTCATTATTAGAAATAAATTATTTTTCTATTGTATTTTTAACAGCGAATAAAAACCCTACTGCAATTCGGACTCAAGAGTATAAACGACCAAATTTTTATATAAATTTACTTATTTTTATTAAATGAGAACTTCACGTCTATCTACGTGTCGCATGATGAGATCTATAATATATTGAAATAGGGTTTATATTGGAAGACTACTTGTAAAGATAAATCATAGTTAGAACTATAAATACTACAGTAAAGATAAGACATATTTCCAGGGAATATTTGTAGAAATTTAAATATTATTGCTGGGGATTATCCTAGTTCTTTTACGAGGAGAAATATTGCTCTTAAGTTTATTAATGATTATCCAAAACAATTGAGCCACTACTGCTGTATGTCTCTGAATTATATTGTGTATATTTGTCCCAAATAATGTGATTTCATGGCAAACGTATTTATTTATTTCAAACAAACTATTTCGCCCATTTTCCAAAACAAATATGAATTCTTTAAGAGGACATGTAATTAAATTAAAACGGCGTTATAATATACTGCTGGCAAATGAGCGATTTGTATTTGTCGTTTAACGCAAGAGCAGGATGCTAGTTTTCCATAAACCACTTGCTAGCACAGATAGGTTCTAATTTTAACAAGTAATAAAAATCATAAAAACTGCATTTTTTCATAATAGGACATATGTATACACTATGCTATAATATTAATCCAGATACATACAGCAATTCTGACCGAATAACCCTGTAACTGTTTTCCCGGTTTTTTTTTTACTTGTGGTTGACAAATGTTTCCATACATTAGTATGATATAATGTTTGTAGCAAACACTGTCAAGACGTGACTATATCTCGAATTTGTCCAACGAAAAACATTTACACGAGTGTTCGGTCAAAGTGCCTCAACCATTTGCCAAAATATTCGGAATTAATTTTGAAATACCTTGTATAACTACACAGGAGAACTTACAAAGGAAATTCGGGGTATTCTGAACTGGAACTGATTTTTTTATTCTGTTGTTTTATATTAAAGAAGTGACAAGGAAAAAGTTGGTATTAGAAGTTAAGAAAAGTATGCCTTGAGACCGAGCACGAAGACTTCAAACAAATGTCTACGAATTTTGTAAAGTTCAAATTCAGCATGTCTGATCAAACTCGAGAGTTGATTATCAATATTATCGTTTAAAAATTTACTATGAGAGAATAAAGTGTAGTTTTTAAAATTGCGACTCATTGTGGTGTTCCAAGTATATTTTACTATTTTTTATTACTTTCATTTATTTTTAAAAATTTAATAAGCGGATTATTTATCGCCATATATTAAATTTAGGTACGTACAAGTACATGGAATATGTGGTCTAATTTAAAAATTACGTAATAATAGGATGTAATAAATTAATTTTGTCTTACAACTCAAATAAATTTAGATGAGGAGTCTAAAATCTCAAATTTTGTCTTTTCGTATTTTTAACATAACAAATAAACGAACATTCCTTATAAAAAAATGACATCACATGTCCAAACTATTACTAAAAATAAAATGATAGTGAACACTTTACAATTAGAAATAGTGTTTAGTATTTATGATTCCAGGGCAGATTCAAATTATATCAATACATAATACGTGATTAGTATTTCACTAGTTTTAGTAAACTGAGATGTGCGTCTACACGTAGTAGTGCCATTTAGCAATTACAATTTTCTGCCAGTTTACTTCAATCTAGATAAAAATATCCATTTCTGTTATTGTTTACCGCCCTAGGAACTTTAATAGCCTCTAAAGGTTAACAAGACATTAAAACTACCCGCGATGTGTCATCACCTCATTCATCACTTAACTTCTTAACACATAACCCAACATATCACTTGAAGTATTTCCACATCACTTTTAAATTCAGTTCGATGGCAACACTCATTAAATTTTACATCAATGTCTATGGTATTACATTTACTAAGATTTCTACGAATCAAAAGAGTAACAACTACGTATTAAATCGATTCAATTACTTTAAAAATTATAGTAAACTTGAAATACCATTAATCACAACACGGTCCAAACTGTCCACATTCGTCACTGAAGTTATCATATAATTCTTCCACGTTTCAAATAAAAAGGGAACGAGTTCCGAGTTCCATATGAGAACGGAACATGTTTCACGTTCCATCCAGCATCAGACCACGGGTCTTTCATGTAGCTATGTAACGTTATTCCACGTTTTATAAGCTGGGAAACGTCATGTCCCGAGTTGTATATGAGTACGGATCAAGTTGTTGCTCATTCCATAATGCAACAGAACACGTTCCTCATTCCATATGGGCGACGGAACATGTTGTTCCACTTCCCATATGGCTGCGGAACAAGTTGTTCCACGTTCCATATGGCTACGAAACAGACTAGTGGTAATGGAACAGGTTGATGAGTCGTCTGTTGAAGGGGAACCGCTGCTGCTTCAGCTCGGACAGCGGCTCCTCGTCGTTCGTGATGCAGAAGTACGAGGTGATCGCGCTCCGGCAGATCGGGCACTTGTCCAGTTTCGCTGCAATGGGAAATACAGGAGTTTAGAATGATAGTGATACAGTTTACTCAGTTAACTTATGACTTAATCTAGACGGATTTAGGCTGCGTTTCCACCAGAGATGTGCGAGGATGCGTTGCGAGGGATGTGTGTGTCATGAACCAATAGAAACACTTCATTTAAAAGGTCCTAAGTGAATGAAGTGTTTCTATTGGATCATGACACACACATCCCTCGCAACGCATCCTCACACATCTCTGGTGGAAACGCAGCCTTAACGTGATGTTTTGTATTACACAATTAGGATCCCCATTCCGCTTGTGCCTAAAATACAACGTTCGCTAAATGCTAAATACCAGATTTTTCAAAATATTACATTACCTATTTACCAAATTTCTAGCTTACCAGATTTCCGTTGCACCACATTACAAAATCGAAGATTATTCAAGGAATTGATTTTTTTTGGTGGAATGTCTTATTTTGGAGATCTTGGTATAATGGGAATGTAATAAATAGGTAGGTAATGTAAAGTTTTGAAAAATCTGGTATTTTGGGAATGTGGTATTTTAGGCATATTTAGTACAATTATATCTCGGGGTTTTGCATTTTGTGTTGCACCCACTGGTGAACCAACTTTTTCTTGCTACCCGTTGCTATGTTACCCAAATTGACAAATTTTGTCATGGACAACCTAACCCTTTTTCTATGAAACAGTATGCAGATGTCAACTTGATAACTGGGGGCAGAGTAAACAACACTAAAAAGTTGATTAACCCATGTACAAACTAGGCACATAGATGATTTAATACTTTATTAAACAATAAAAGTAGGTACAAAAAAAGAGACTAATATTAAAATTAACATAAATAAAACTAACTTAAAATACTAAACAAAAATTAAAACTAAAAATTACAATCTAAATTTAGACCCTTAGGTAGGGTGCCCATCACGCAGGCAGCATTCCCACGTTGAATTGCTATAGCAAGTCTTTGTGCGAGAAAGCTGCCTGCGCGAGGGTCACCTGTTGCCTCTCTCAGGCGCTTGCTTATAGCTCCGTGGAGCCCTCGTGCGCCCTTGCCCCACGAACCGAGTGTCTCGACACCGAATGCGACGAACTCGTACTGGGCGCCGAGAGACTCGTATTTAATGGCCTTGAGCCGTTCTCGGGTGTCCGCCGCTGCACCGGCACGTCTGCTCGTTGTTGGGAGGTAGGACGCTGCCAAGGTGTCGGCGCAAGTGGCGTCCCACACCAGTGCACGGCCCATCCTCCATGGAATTAACGACATCCCGTCAGGGCGCTTGCCATCACTCCGCACGATCTGGGGCTCCAGAGCAGCAGGAACGTTGGCACTAACGAGCGCTCTTCTGAGGATGTCGTTTAGGGCGGCATGGCGGGACAGGCGGCCGGCACCCGAGGAGCAAGCGAGTCCGTGGTGGCCGAGGCGATCTACGGGGGCCCCACAAGAGGCACAACTGTGGTCCACGCAAACCTCAACACCAAGCCGGAGACCGACGGCTATCCGGAGTGTGCATGGGTCTATAAATGTGCCGATGTTGGGTGAGGGATAAGCATGGAGCCAGTGGCCTGCTTCAGGTCTAGAAACAGCCAAGAGTCTGGCACGGTCTCTGCCTGTGGCGGTATTAATCACGGAATTTAGGGTTGCCTCGGAAGCTATGGTATCCCAGGCCCTTTGAGTTTTGAGTCTGGATGGAAGATTTGGGCTCGGTCCAGCTAGCCAAGCATTTGAAGCTTCAATCAAGCACGCAATCTCGCAGTTTGTAGCCGGTGAGGCTTTAAGGATTTTACCTGCGAGATTAGAGGTGCTATGAATTGAAGCCAAGAATGCCGGCAGAGAAATACTTGAAATTTTGCGGGTTCCCAAACCACCGTACCTTATCGGTAGGGAGGCTTGAGTCCAAGCACATAGATATTTCCTTATTTCTCAGCACGAAGAATATCAATATAAAAAAATGCCCATAAAAGTGGTTAAAGATTTTTTTTTATTGTGAGAGGGAGGAAAACGAGCAAGCGGAAAATGATCACCACCGCCCATAAATATCAACAACTCAAAGAGAGTCACCAATCTGTTGTCGGCCTTTAAAGTAAGATAGCTGGCAACTGTCCTACCAGATTTTCCTTCCATATTTCCTGAATCCTTGAATATTAAAGACAGGACGGTCACGTTTAGTTGGCTGTGTGAGGTGTTAAATCACCCTGACAAAGTTTACACGTCACGGTCAGGCGGACGGAGCACATCCTGTATATTATATGGAAAGTCTGTGATTGGATGTTATTTATCAGAGATTGGAATTTTCACGGCAAAATATAAGTCTGTCGCAATCAAACTAGTGTTGAAACAATTTTTAATCGATATCGACAGTTTCGTGCAATAGAAGAAAAAAACGGTCCAACCGTTTTGTTGAAAATGTCACGTTGCCAAAGAAATCATCGGGAAATTGACTGTGAAGAGGTTCGACTCTGGTACGCGATTTAGTTTCCTCGATTGTACATGATTTTGCATGTGTCACGTAAAGAAAAACTTAAGGAAAGGGTCTATCGCGATTATTCTAGAATGACCTTTTTATAGGGGTCCTGCTAAAATGGTAACATAAGGAATCTCAGCATATACGCCCATGTTACGTAGCCTCTCCCTGGCGCTCACGATTTACCTACAGCTGGGTGTGAGTTCGTGCGTCGAATGCAGTAGCGGCGGCATCGGGGGTCCGCGGCCAAGGTTCGCGCGTGACACGCATTAATTACTCTCAGCACCAATCGATAACTCTTATCCTTATATTGTGTAGCTACAGCTAGGAAAATATGGGATAAGTGTATGTTAAAAAAATCTTTTTAACGCAACCTTTTTTGCTGACTGTATTTTTTGTTGTCTATGCTTGCATTGTCATCCAACTTACATAAGTACACCAAATTTCAAGTCAATCTGAGCACTAGAAGTGAGTTAAATTCGAAGTCCAAGATTTGCCTCAAATCAATTTTAGTGAAGCAATTTTTTTAGTTGCTTGAGCTGTTTCGGCAATTCCATGAAGTGTTTTTTTTTTTATCTCGAGTGTAGGTAGAAATGTGTTGAAAATTTTAAAGCCCGTTATTCCTTTAACCATACCTATTATGCTGAATAGAAAAAAAAAACTAGAGGAAATGGCAAACAAGACGGACGCGCGGACGCGTTGCTCAAGTTAAGATACGATGCGAACCTAATGATGTGCAATGATGATGTGGTCCTAATGATAATAGAGCAATTATTTTTTACCATATAATCTATATCTAACATGGTCAATGGTCATGCCCCTATGTTTTATTATTACAAGTACGAAGTTCAAAAACTACGAAAATTGTCTAATTTCAACGTCATATTCAAACACTCGTCAAAAAAAAATACTCATCTATACTAATATTATAAAGCTGAAGAGTTTGTTTGTTTGTTTTTTTGAACGCGCTAATATCAGGAACTACTGCTCCGATTTGAAAAATTCTTTCAGTGTTAGATAGCCCATTTATCGAGGAAGGTTATAGGCTATATATTATCACGCTAACACCAATAGGAGCGGAGCGGAGCGGAAGAATGTTTCAAAATCGGGGGTTTTTGAAGCAAAACTTCTATAGGCGCTAATCTCAGGAACTACTGCTCCGATTTGAAAAATTATTTCAGTGTTAGATAGCCCAGTTAGATAGGGCGGGTTGGGGGCGGGTTGAGAGCGGGTTGGGGGCGGTTTGAGAGCGGGTTGGGGGCGGGTTGGGAGCGGGTGGGGGGGCGAGTTGGGAGCGGGTGGGGGGGCGAGTTGGGAGCGGGTTGGGGGCGTTTTGAGAGCGGGTTGGGGGCGGGTTGGGAGTGGGTGGGGGGGCGGGTTTGGGGGCGGGTTGGGAGCGGGTTTGGGGCGGGTTGAGAACGAGTTGAGGGCGGGTTGGGAGCGGGTTGGGGGCGGGTTAGGAGCGGGTTGGGGGCGGGTTGAGAGCAAGTTGGGGGCTGGTTAGGGGCGGGTTGAGAGCGAGTTGGGGGCGGGTTGAGGGCGGGTTAGGAGTGGGTTGGGGGTGGGTTAGGAGCGGGTTGGGGGCGGGGTGAGAGCGAGTTGGGGGCGGGTTGCGAGCGGGTTGAGAGCGGGTTGGGGGCGGGTTGAGGGCGGGTTGGGGGCGGGTTGAGAGCGAGTTGGGGGCGGGTTGGGGGCGGGTTGGGGGCGGGTTAGGAGCGGGTTGGGGGCGGATTGGGAGCGGGTTGGTTTACTATGAAGTTTCAATTCTTCCGGAAGGATCTAAGGAGAGCCATAATTGATGAAAAAGCAAATTGGATAAAAAAATAAGCTGCCCAGATTACTAATTCCACGCGGACGGAGTCGCGGGCAAAAGCTAGTTTTAACAATAAAACGAAAACATAGGCTTTTCTCTACTTATTTTTTAAAAAAAATCATTATTGGTCAAGTGTTTGAGGAGAAAATAGGGGACTACGAAATGCTGTTTTCATCAATTGTAATTAAGTAAACTAATGCCAACAAATTTAAATTATCAGTTCATAAATAAATAAATAAATAAATAAATAATTACAGACTGGTCTTAACCTTTATATTTTTAAAATGGAGCTATAGCACTTTAAAGTACTTATCTGGAAATAATTATATTTAACTTACTTAACATCCAAGTCGCCGGCAAACGTGTGCCCGAGCAACAATTAGCTAACTACGTTTTAACGACGGTTTTAAGTTGGATTTAATGTTTTTTTACTAATTAACTAAAATGACCGTGTCGCGAAAGCAGATGCTTAATGATGAAGATAATGTAAAGTAAAAGTAGCAGGAAGAAGGATTGTCTAAAATATTGCCTAGAATAATGTTATATTGGAATTGCGGTCAGGCGGTTCATTTTCACTGCTATTTAATCCTGGGATTGGAATTCCTCGCCTGTCGTCCTTCTGTTTGAATTATTACTATAACATTTAACAACTATTTCTTAGCGTTTTCACCATGGATGTTTTCAAATTTATAGCGAAATCTTGCCGCCCCCCTTCCGCTATATACCGATTTCTTAACGTAGGTTAGTGTTTGATTACAATGATGCTTGATGGTAAGTAAAGCTATGGTCTAAGATGAGGCACGCTTGCATTAAAAAATGCGCAAACATTTTAAATTTTGAGACTGCTGTATTATAGCGATCAAATTATGAGATGAGCGACATTGCGGTGTAAACTGTAAGCACACGCAAAGGTGGTATTGTCTGACGCGCGAGCGCTCGCCATCGCTTTCACCATCTCTTTCTGTCACTGTTTGACAGGAAGTAATAGTGATTGCGATTCACCATTTCCGCGCACACGCAGCACAGTGCCGCGTCGCCCGCGTGCCGCTCTGTGCAGTGCAGTGTCTGTGTGTGTGTGTGTGTGTGTGTGTGTGTGTACTCACGCAGGCAGCAGCGCGCGCGACAGCGGCGCCGACGTGCACACGCAGCACAGCGCTGCGTCGCCCGCGTGCCGCTCTGTGCAGTGCAGTGTCTGTGTGTGTGTGTGTGTGTGTGTGTGTGTGTACTCACGCAGGCAGCAGCGCGCGCGACAGCGGCGCCGACGTGCACACGCAGCACAGCGCTGCGTCGCCCGCGTGTCGCTCTGTGCAGTGCAGTGTGTTTGTGTGTGTGTGTGTGTGTGTGTGTGTACTCACGCAGGCAGCAGCGCGCGCGACAGCGGCGCCGACGTGCACACGCAGCACAGCGCTGCGTCGCCCGCGTGTCGCTCTGTGCAGTGCAGTGTGTTTGTGTGTGTGTGTGTGTGTGTGTGTACTCACGCAGGCAGTGTGCGCACAGGCAGGCGTGCCGGCAGGGCAGCAGCGCGCGCGACAGCGGCGCCGACGCGCACACGCAGCACAGCGCCGCGTCGCCCGCGTACCGCTCCGCCTCGTCGCACTGCTCGCCCGTCACGTACAGTTGCTGTAATATAAAACCTCACTTTATGGTTTGATCGCGACTTTAAAAGTCCGGCGGCGCAGCCAGGGAGCTCCTGCGAAATTAGAAGTTCGTATCGCGGCGTTAACTCTTCCGTTTAATACTATTACCGTCAACGGGACGGCACGATACAAAGTTCGAAAATAGAATTTCGTAGTGTAAGGCCAGGATCGGCTCAACCATATTGATGGGCGTAGTGCGAAAATCAGCCTGAGATCTCTAGGATCCTGCGCTTAGGTGTCACCCACCCGACGAACTCTCCGATTAAAACGGTTTAGAGTGCGGCGAGCGTTTTCCTAAGGGCTTCGACAGAGAGCGTTTGTTACCTACGGGTTAAAAAAATCCTTATGGGTCGAAGTATATCCGAAAGGACCCCTAATATTCTATCCCCTAGTCTTGACGGTTTAAAAACGCGCATAAACCCGTGAGTGCAAACGGGAATTGCGTCCGTGACGGGACGGAAACGGTTCTAAGACGATACGGTCTAATACGCTCGAACTTTAGCTCGAAAAGTAAACCACGTTTTACTTCAGCCGACACTATAGGCACGAGCGTAATCAGCCTAAGGTTTATTGGGAACGCACGCACTAACCAGTACGATGTCATCACAGGTAGGTACAAACTCAGTTTGGCCAAATGACTGTGAGTGCGACTTACCTTGAGACAAGACAGGTGGCCGTTAGCCTGTTTGAGGTACTGGGCAATGATGCCGCTTGGCAGTTGGCACTGGTCATCCCTGATGTGCACCACGGTTACTAACGCCACCTGTAATCAACAACCATACCTGGTTATTATTTATTAAAATTGGGTCCAATATATGTAATCTAATATTTATTTAAAATATATCTATCTAAAACTACGGGACACTCGGAGAAGGCCGCACAGAAGACAGTGACAGCTATTCGTGATACAAAATCAAGACAGCCTAAGGATTATGCATATTGATGATCAGGTTAGGTATACTCAACATTACAACACTTTGACACCACCTTGGATAGACCGTAAGGTAGTGGGGTGTGGCAGAAGAGAGATCTGTTAAGGGCTGGTCTAATAAAATAAAATAATACAAAACGAACACGTCATAGCCTCTTTAATTTCAGTGGGGAGAGAGGTTCCACGCGTGACAAGTATAAATGTGTTCCAGTGGCGAAGCGTGAAATTTTTTTCAGGTAAAGCCGTAGCGAAAGCCAGTGGCGGCGCAGGACCTAAATTTGGTGTGGGCAAGACAAGACACATTTTGTGAGGCCCTGTGATGGCGCGCCACACATTAGATTACGGATGTAATGAGCAAAAAACGGGAAACTTTCGAGGCGCGAGGACCCTCAGACCGCGAGGCCGAGGACGGTGGCCCACGTCGCCCTTACCCAGCGCCGCCTCTGGCGAAAACTATTAACCTTTATCTTACCCTTTTTATTTATTCTCTTCTTGAAAATTAGGATATAACTTCTAAAATCGTCACTCAACAAATTCGCATCCACAATCAGTTTTAATTAAAGGAGCCTTTTCTACTTTTATTAAGCCTAGTAAATACAAAATAATTTATCTAGCGAGTCCGACCGAAGATAAAATATAAATTAAACTGACCACTTGACACTATAAGTTTGCACAATCCGATATTACGAAATTTCACTGGTTTCGAGCATCAACACTAATCTGGCTATGTATTTTTTTATTAAATTAAAACAATATATGTACTACTAACAAACAATAATAATACTTCACAACAAGAAACGAAATATGAAGTTTGTAATCAATGACAAATCAATCGTAATGTTGCCATTACAATTATTTCCAATAAGTGACGGTGTTATTTTATAAAATTCTAATCTAATATTAATTTCGCCAGTTTATAAACCTTAATAATAAAAGCAGATAAAATATAATTGTTTTTGTTTTACACTAAATCATCGATATTTTACATTCCATTTCGCTGCAGTAATTTTGTATAAGTAGGCGATCGTAGCGCCAAAAATGTTCCAAGAAGCCGCTCACGGCTCGCGGCTCGCGGCTTCGGCAGGCAAAGTGAAAGTGAGCCTTACGCACAACACACAAAGTCTTTTTTTAAATGTAATAAGCCGCTTAATCCCGGGTTATCTAAGTAGCATAAACACGCGATGTTTCCTGGAGTGGTGTGGGTGTTTGTCAATGAATTATTTAAATGTCTGAGTGTACAATTTCTAATATTTCCGACCGGCATTTACTATTAGAGATCGTGAATGAATCGTTTTTGTGAGAGTATTACGTTGCGTTTTGATTCTGCATCGTGTTGAAAAAAAGTTAAGTTTATTAGGGAAGAGTATGCCTGTATTACAAACAACGGGTTATTAATAGAAGCGTTTGATTACTTCAAAATTTTAGGCAACCCGGAAGGAATCGGGTTGTTAGCACCCTTCGCCACTGATGTGTTCGTACGCGCTGGCTGATCACGATAGCCGCTGGTTTTTTTTTACTTCAGCCTCCGATTTAAAAGTGTAAGAACCGAAGTCGAAATCGGAGCTCTAATATCAATCGGAAGCTCCGAATTTTCGGAATCGGAGTCGCAACTCGGTAACTTCTTTAGTAACGAACGAGTAACAAACAATGTTGCTCGCTAATAAGTATTTGAGATTTCAGTCTATTTATATCCAAAGGACATAACATAAGTCCGTTGTTCAATAAGCGACACAAGGCCACTAACACCTGGGTGCAATAAAACCCACTTATCATAGTCCATGCCTCATAAAATGACAATATTTCACGAGTTGTGCATGTCAGTTTTCCTCACTGTCTCATTTCGTTGCACATTTATTTTGAATGAAGTGCTAAGTGCTAATAACACGCTTAGCAGTTTCTTGGATCTAGCTAAGCGCATCTTTGTTTTAGATTAGACTAACAGAGACAGACAGATAAACACGCACGCAATGTATGTAGCACCTACGGGAAAAAATGTAGTGGTGTTCTTACACCCTACGCAATACATTATTGAGTTACTGAAGTTATTGATTAAAAACCTCATGTTTTAGTTTTCTTTTTGTGATTTTTAAGTAAACAGAACTTCAAGTTTGAAGCAGTTTTTAGAAAGAAAGAAATGTTTATTTGCTTTGTATTCAGCCAATATGTGGATGCGGTTATGAATGGTCCCTACTGTCGATACATCGCATAGCCCGAACTGCGCGTCTTCTTCGAAGGGTTACATAGGTTACCATTGGTGGAATCGGCCGCATAATTTCGTAGCGTAGCTTTAAAATCTTCGCAGCATAGTTGCATAGCACGTATCTGGTGGGAAAAGACCCTAAGCAGGTTGTGGAGTTGTGTCGGGTGTTACCGTGTCGTCGGGCCGCAGCGCGTGCGTTTCGCGGTCCCGGATCACCACGAGCAAAGGCAGAGCTAGTCCCATAGACAGTTGCCTCGAGGTTGGTTGACTGACTGGTCTCGCGAGTAAGCAGGTTGTGGAGTTGTGTCGGGTGTTACCGTGTCGTCAAGCCGCAGCGCGGGCGTGTCACGGGCCAGTATCACGACGAGCAAAGGCAGAGCTAGTCCCATAGACAGTTGCCTCGATGGTTAACCTGGCCTCGCGGGTAAGCAGGTTGTGGAGCTGTGTCGGGTGTTACCGACCATGTCGTCAAGCCGCAGCGCGGGCGTGTCGCGGGCCAGTATCACGACGAGCAAAGGCAGAGCTAGTCCCATAGACAGTTGCCTCGAGGTTGGTTGACTGACTGGTCTTGCGAGTAAGCAGGTTGTGGAGTTGTGTCGGGTGTTACCGTGTCGTCAAGCCGCAGCGCGGGCGTGTCACGGGCTAGTATCACGACGAGCAAAGGCAGAGCTAGTCCCATAGACAGTTGCCTCGATGGTTAACCTGGCCTCGCGGGTAAGCAGGTTGTGGAGCTGTGTCGGGTGTTACCGTGTCGTCGGGCCGTAGCGAGTGCGTGTCGCGGGTCAGTATCACGACGAGCAGGCAGGGCTGTACCACAACCATGAGTTGCTATCGAAAACACACATTACGTTACTACAGTCGATAGCGAGTAAACGAGCTTCGAATAGTTTTCTACTAAACTCGTACCATGAGTCACGTTAACGTTTACTATACTCGCTAACGTTAACTCGATCCTTTGTGTAGTTTTCGCTACGTGACTGACTGACGTGCCTAACTTCACACCGAACTGTGCTGTCTCTTTCTAAGTATATTGAAAAGACTGAGTGAGCATGATATTGGGCAAAAAGCTAAAGTATCCAAGCCCTTCCATTAAAAATATAAAAATAACCCTGCTAATTTAAAGCGTCATAGAACAGTGTGGTAATGTACAGCGTAGGTACTTGAATTTGTTTTGGTTATTTCATCAGTGCGACAGTACATGGAGAGCATTCATAGACGTCATAGTGAGTTAGTTGACACGCTAAGTTGTTGTTGTTGTTTGTTATTATTTTTCGGTATTTATCTTTTATAAAAATGCGGACTAGTGTGTCTCAATTACAGTTACTGGTCGAGTATATGGAAATTAGTGTTCATGATTTCTCGAGCTTATCAATTTCTCGGGAATCGAGAATTCTCGAGTCTAATTTCTCGGGTCTTCTCGGGTTGTCGAGAAGTTTACATTTACGTACGGATTTGCATATTCTTCGGTTCCAATAAAGTGATTAATCAACAAATTCAGTGGTTTCCTCTCAAATAAAAGTATCAAAATAATTATAAGACTTTTATTGACAGTCTTCAACATAATTAACTTCTTTTTCTTAAAGAAAACTAAAAAAATAAGCTATTCTGACATTTGTGACCTGTATATTGTATACAATCACAGCACAAGCACAGCTAAAAAAGAAAAAAAATCAACTTAAAACTTCTAGCTTCTTTCTTTTTAACAAAACAAAAAATAAACAAAAATTGCGTGAGTCGAAACACGAATGAACGTGTGTGTACTGTGATTTGTTCGACAAGTTTCACAATAGTAGATTGTTCAACAAGGGACTAAAACGAGCCATAATGACACGAGATATTTAGCCACCCGAGCGATAGCGAGGGAGGCTATAATTCGAGTTGTCATTATGGTAGTTTAGTTCCGCGTTAAACACTCTACTTTTCACTTTGAATGCGAGGAAAAAAACGACATACAAAATTACTTTTTTACAACGTATGCTCAATACGAGCAATGGACATCTGTTCAAAATTCAAATAGCAAAAAAAAATACCGCTGTCTTTTCTTTTCTTTTATATTTTTTTGTAAAGTGACGCTTTAAATGCTTGCATAATTAGCCAACAGATTCTAACTTAAAGACTATGTTAAAACTAATTGGACTATATATGCATGTAAGAAGGATAATTGTTCATTCATTAGAATCTGCAAATAAATTAACCTAATTGATCTAAGTTCACACACAAAATATATTGTTGACTGAAACACTTACCCGTGAATAAAGAAACGACTTTTAAGTTTATTTTCTATATGCCAATTCTTTGTTAAATTATATCTAATTATAC